>LOEQ01000461.1:309411-321500 GCA_001685075.1 Bramus lutescens | reverse complement strand
CCTTTGGAAGAGCAGGCAATGCTCTTAACCACTGAGCCATCTCTCCAGCCACCTCCTATGCCCACATTTTTTAATGGGCCATTTGTTTACTTGTTTATGATTGTTTTTTGAGTTCTTTAGATATTCTAGGTATCAATCCTCTTTCAGATTTATAACTAGCAAAGATTCTCTCCCAATTTTTAAGCTTCCTCTTCACCCAACTGATTTTTTTTTTTTTAGGGTGTAGAAGCTTTTTACTTTTGTGAAATCCTACTTGTCAGTTGCTGGCCTTAATTTTAGGGCAAACAGAGTCCTATTGAAAAGCTTTTTCCTGTTCCTATATTCTGTAGGCACTGCCTATGTTTTCTTTTGGCAATACCAGTGTTTCATGTTTTACAGTTAGGTCTTTGGTCCATGTGGAGTTAGTTTTTGTGCAAGGTGATAGACATGGATCTAATTCCATTTGTCCATGTATGGACATCCAGTTGTCCCAGCACCAGTCAATGAAGATGTTTTCTTTCTTTTGGGTTTTTGAGACGGGGGTTTCTCTGTGTAGCCCTGGCTGGCCTTGAACTCACAGAGATCCACCTGATTCTGCCTCCTGGGAGTTGGGATTAAAGGTGTGTACCACCACCACACAGCTTAAAGATGCTTTCTTTTTTCACATCTTATGTTTTTAGCACCTTTATCAAGTATGAAATGACTGGCTGGGCAGTAGTGGTGTACTTGGGAAGAGGAGGCAGGTGGATATCTATAAGTTTGAGGACAGCCTGATTTACAGAGCTAGTTCCAGGATAGCCAAGAAAGGCTACACAGAGAAATCCTTTAAAAAAAAAAAAAGAAAGAAAGAAAAGAGAAAATGGCTGAAGCTACAGGAGCTTACCTTTGGGTCTTTGATTTGTTCTACTGTTTGCCTGTCTTTTTTTGGGCCAGCCCCATATTATTGTTATTATTATGTCTCTGTAATATATGCTGAGATCTGGAATGGTAACTTCTCCAGCATTGCTGTTGTTTTTATGGGTTATCTTGGTTGGTTGCATTTTGTTTTATTTGTCTGTCTGCTTGTTTGTTTTGCTCAGGATTGTTTTGGCTATCCAGAGTTTTTTATGTTTCCATATGAATTTTAGAATTTTTTTTTCGATTTCTGTGGTAAAAAAGTCCTTTTCATAATGTTAACTTTACCAACCCATGAGCAAGGGATGTCTTTCCATCTTCTGTCTTTTTCTGTCTTTCTTCAGAGGTCTGAAGTCTTCAAGGTAGGGATCCTTCACTCACTTGGTCATGTTTATTCTTAAATATTTTATTTTCTTTGAGACTATTGTGACTGGAGGTGTGTCTACGATGTTTTTCTTTGTGTTTGTTGTTGTGCAAATTGATTCTGTATGCTGCCACACTGCTGAATTTATCATTGATACATCAAATTTACTAATATTTTCCCTTGGTGCATATGATTTGGTTTCAAATGTTTGAAAGCTATCTAACAATTTGTAAGTGGTGTATCATTTTAGCTCCTTTGATTAATTTTTAGCTCATCTTGGGTGATTCTGTAAGGGGATGGAACTCTACATGTGGGTCTTTGGAGTATACAGCAAGCAACCCTTGCTGTTCTGCATGGTCTTGGCACAGCTGATGTGTATCGATGACCCATAAAGACTGGAGCTTATTTCTGAACACACAGTGATGTTTCAGTGACCCAAGTGTAGCACCGTGTAGTGCTAAGCTAGTACACAATTGTCAGCAAGCAGCTTCTGAAGAATATCTGAGAGAAAATGTATCTTTAAATTATTTTAAAACTATGATTTAACTGTTCTTCTGGTGCTTGAAACAAAGAATGGCTTTAACATAAATATGAATGTGAGCAAAACATAACTTTAGACTTAGCTCTATCTAACATGAAATTTGGAAACTAAAAAGCAAGCAGCAGGAAAATTAAAGTTAGAATGTAGCCACCATGACAAAAGGATATCAAATAAATGTCAACATAAAATCAGTTCTTGACATTGTATATTAAAACCAAAAAAGGAAAACTATCATAGTTAAAGAGAAAAAGGGAAGATAAATAAAAATAAAGCCAAATTTTACCCTGTTGAAATTTATGATTTCCTATTGATATGTGTCTAATATATTAACAATTCAAAACATTACTAATAAAACAAGCTCAAACATCTAAAAAGAATATAAAATATCCTGCAGACTGGAAAAAAAAGTTTCATTAGACACTTGAAACACAAAGCTGTCACTTGGTTTCCTAGCACCTGTGAGGGGAGCATCTTCAGGATGCACAAACAAACAGCAGACTGGGAGTCAGCAGGGGCAGCTCCTCACCAAGTTCTCAGTGCTCCTTCAAGTACGACTAGTACCAAGAGCACACAAGAACACTGAATCAGCCAGGGGTTGGAGCTTTGCCTTAATACAGGCCAAGATAAGACACAGAAATCTCCATTCATGTTGGACATGGTTGACACATGACTGGAACACCAGACCTCAGGAGGACTTTATGACTTCCAGGCCTGGGATAAGGCATGAGGCATTGCTTCAAACAAACACCCAGAATTCCCTCCATTCATACAGGAAATGACTAAGCACTACGTTAAAATGAAGTGACACAATCAGAGCTACCGTATGACATGGTTATACAATTCTTGAGTAGACCCAGAGCACACTAAGTCACCCCACCCCTGGAAATACTTGTTTATTGCTGTATTATTTATAATAGCTAAGAAGGAGAAACTCTTAGATGCCCATCAACAGATGAATGGATAAAGAAACTTTGGTACATACACAATGAAAGTTTATGCAGCTATAAAGCAAAATAAAACTGCAACATGTGCAAGAACACAGATGGAACTGAAAGACAATACATTAAGTAAAATAAACCAGATTCAGAAAGACAAATACCACCAGGCAGTAGTGGAGCACACCTTTAATCCCAGCACTCAGGAGGCAGAGGCAGATGGATCTGTGAATTTGAGGTCAGCCTGGTCTATAGAGCAAGTTCCAAGACAGCCAGGGCTACACAAAGAAACTGTCTCGAAAAATAAAACAAAACAAAATAGAAAGACAAATACCACCAAGTTTTCTCTTATATGCAGATCCTAGATTAAAAATTTTTTGTTTGTATTTATATATACAGATATATATGTGTTTGCATTTAAAATAGATGTTAAAGTCATGAAACTAGAAAGGATCATGAGAAAGGAAGACAGGATCTTAAGGTCATGGAAGTGGGCAACAGATTATAAACAAGAAAGCAAAAGGAAGGTCTAAACAACTAGGAGTGCACAGGAGCATGTGGGGGCGGTGAGGAGCAGAGATGATTAAAACAAAGTAGAAAAATGCCCCCCTTCTTCTCAGAGACAAGGTTTCTATGTGTAACAGTCCTAGCTGTCCTGGAACTCACATTGTAGACCAGGCTGGCCTCAAACTTGCAGAGATCTGCCTGCCTCTGCCTCCCAAGTGCTGGGATTAAAGCCATGCACCACCACTGCTGGCTCCCTATTTTATTTAATGCTAACCTAAAAGTTAACAAACAAAACAGACCTAGCAAGATGGTTCATCAAGTTAAGTGTGTTTGCTGCCCACCCTGACAGCCTCAGCTCCTTCCCTAAAAATTATATGATGGAGATAGAACTAAGACCTACAGACTGTCCTGCTCTGTGCATGGGTACAATGCTTTGTACACATAAACACATGAATCATTTTTTTAATTGACAAAATATCATGTACATGGGGGAAAAAACACTGCCAATAAAGTAAAATATCCAGTCACAGAGTGTAAATGGAACTGCATGCAGTTAAGGAAGCTTCTATCTACAACACAAGAAGATGGCTCCGAAGTCTATCTTCTAAAGACAGAGTAGGGATTGGCCAGACAGCTTAGCAGTTAAGAAGGCTTAATACTCTTCCAGACAACATGGGGTCAGTTCCCAGCAACTACTTAGGGTGGTTTACAACTGCCTGTAACTCCAGATCCAAAGGGATCTGTAGGAACAAGCGTAACACGACATACTCACATAGACACACACAAATAAAAATAATAAATAATTGAAGAAGACCGACAATCCAGATTAACAAATGGACAAGAAACCTGAAAAGAACAATTCTGTAGCGAGTGTATTCCCTGTCATGGTGGCACATGCCTGCCCCCTAGCACTCAGGAAACTAGGGCACATCTGGAATCATACATGTATGCATATATATATATCATATGTATACATAGGTATATATATATATATTTGATTTGGACAAGAGATACCTCTTAATTAGAAGAGATAATAGTTCATTAAGCACTATGGTCGTTTAATTCAAACTAACCTATAAAACTAACAATTTTTTTTTCATTTGACCAGATATAATTTACCAAAAGAGAATCTCCACAAAATTAGGATTGGGGAAGAGTTTTGTTTCTGTCTTTCCAAGAGAGTAAAGGAATTAATCCTTAAGGATTTACTTTACAAATCTGAAGACTACTGGACAAATGAGACATCTGAAGAAAAAGGACAAATCATCCAGAAAAAAATGTCCCCCCAAAACAGAATAAATTGGCTTACTGGTATATCACATTTCAAACAGGAAAAAATTTCATAAATCTTTCCAAATGTTTGTTTCTGCAGTTCTCTACAGACATATAATGCAAAAAGTGTCTTTGCAGTCCCAGTCTAATAAAAAGTCAAAGCTGGCTTTGTTGTGGGAGTGTGGCTCTCTCCTTCTCTAAAGCATGCTTATTAAAGTGAAATCTAAAATGTCTGTCTCATGTCAGAAGAGCCACCTAATATGAGACTGAGGAAAAACAAATATTTAAGGACTATTTTATTGCCACCAACCTCATAATCCTTTGGTTTTATATTGATTCTTTAACAGCTTTACTTAAGGTATAAATTTTATAAAATTAATACATACACATATTTTTTTAAGGTTTGACATGATTTTAATGGTCATATAGAGTAATACTAATTTTAGAAAAAACATTTCATCTACCTTCTTGTACATGATTTTGGGTTTGAGTCTCTATAAATTTTCTGCAGTGAACCATGAACACGCCTAACAACGATCTTTGAAGCCTCCATAAGGAGGATGGGGTCCCACAACAAGGATTCCTTCAGGACTACAATAACACCACTAAGCTGAAGGACACCACCTAAATATTGGCTTTTGGACTACAAACTACTAAGAACTATTTTCAGGTGGCTAGCTGAGATGATCCAGCCTCACAAGACTACTCTAGCCAGGACTTGAGACAAGCCCTATACTTTCCCATTATGCAGAGACTAGACAACAAATGATACAGCTACCTCTCCCACGACTTGACAATTGATCCAAATTTTTGTTTTCAGGATCACCTAAAGATACTGTCATCCCCAGAAAGAAGGAAATAAATTTAAGAGCATGACGTCCATATTCCCAAGAGGTGGGGTGGGTGGTTTGTGGTCATTCAGTCAGCTATGGATATTTGTCATTGTTTAGGGGGCTGCTTACAAGTTGTTATTGGCTACAGTCAAGAGGAAAGTTAAAGGAAATTAGATACAAGGTTCTTGTTTTGAAAAGAAAAAGGGGGATATAGATGATAGATTAAAAAGTATATTATTAAATCTACTCTGAAAAAATAAAGGGAGGATAAAAATATGATAAGATAAAAAGGTAGACTTTTGGGTCTACTTTTAAAAACAACTACTAGTTTTAAATGTTTTACACAGGATTGGCCTTTTGTATATTGATACAAATTTGAGATTAATTTTGTTAGAACATATTGTACATACATTTCTACTCTTGTTCAAAGTATTGTACCTATACAACTCACTTAACAATATAATGCAAACCTCTAGTCCTTGAAAATTATTATTATCAACCATTTAGAATAAGGAAATGCAGGTTAGTAGTTAATCACCTATTATAATCGAACTTGAAGTTACACAATGTATGTTTTCAAGATCAAGCAAAGATATAGTTTAGATAGACAGGTAATCTTCAAACACTTCAGAGACCTACAGAATATGGCATTAAAGGTATTTTAATAATACAGGTTCCTTTTTGAGACAATGAGACATGTCTGCTCCTAGCAGCACCATTCTACTACATAGAAGATAATGTGCATTGAACATGGATGGAGTTTACTTTCTTTGTGACAAAAGTAAGCCACTGGGCAAGAAAATGCCCTTGCCTCAACTGCTGACAGTATGCCGTCCTAATTGGATAAGCAGGGCACAAAAGAAAATGACTGTCAAACTTTGTCAAGACAAGGAGAGACAGCCCTTCAGAATATCCTTCTTCACAGAAAAGTATGTTGATTATGCTAGGCCTATAGGCCGAAGATGAATGCCCCAATGTTGCACAGTAACTGCCCACACAGCCAGCTATTTCTGTTATTTCCCACATTCTTGGAAGTCGCTTGCTCACACTTTTTGCTTACTCAGTGGGGGAGAATTGTCTATATTCTGTCAATTATGTTTTAAACAAACACTGATTGGCCAGTAGCCAGGCAGGAAGTACAGGCAGGACAACCAGACAGGAAGTAGAGGCGGGGCAATGAAAACAGGAGTATTCTGGAAAGAAGGAAGCTCTTTCTGCAGTCCTGTCCATTCACCAAAGAAGCAGGATGTGACCTGCCCTGCTGAAAAGGGTACTGAGCCATGTGGCTAACATAGATAAGAATAATGGGCTAATATACATTACAAGAGTTAATAAGAAGCCTGAGCTAATGGGCCAATCAGTTTNCCTGCCCTGCTGAAAAGGGTACTGAGCCATGTGGCTAACATAGATAAGAATAATGGGCTAATATACATTACAAGAGTTAATAAGAAGCCTGAGCTAATGGGCCAATCAGTTTATAACTTATGGAGACCTCTGTGTGATTTTCTTTGGGACTTTCCAGCTGTGGGAACTAAGCAGAAGAGAAATCCCCAACAAGCAGGCCCCATGTTACACTCAGTCAATATTATTTCCTTCTTGGGTCTCTGAGGGAGTTGAAAACTAGTTAAAGTTATAGCTTTCCTTGTTTACCAGATGCAGAAAGAAAATTATGATAGAAAGTAAATTAGGTATAAGATTTTTGACTCACCAAAATAGGATGGCTATGGAGGATTTTCTCTGAATTTGTCAAATGGAAATGGATTAGACATTGTTGTATTTATTGCTTGAATATATTTTACATAGTTATTGTACTTACTGTATATTGTTTTTTCTTATATTACATATAGCCTTCTTTTTCTTTTATTTCAGACAAAACTGAGAAATGTAGTGACATTCATTTGTATTTTAATAAGTAAAGCTTGCCTGAAGATCAGAATGAAAAACAGGCATACCTGTCAGGTACATAGGCCAGGCAGTGGTGGCACACACCTTTAATCCCAGCAGCCACACTAGTTAACCACAGAGGACGGCTGATGGTGGTACATGCCTGTAATCCCATCACTAGGGAAGAATATAAAGCGGGATGAGACAGGAATTTGCCCTCTTTCAGACTGAAGATTTCAGAGGTAAAAGCTCTCTGGTGGCTTGGTTGCTTTGCTTTTCTAATCTTCAGGTTGAACTCAGTATCTGTCTCTGGGTTTTTATTATTTGTGCTACACATCCACAATGAAACCTGAAAATTTTACCACCAGAAACCAAAAATCAGTTATAAGATCAACAATATCAACTACTGTTAAAAATGCATACAATTAGCCACGCAGTAGTGGTGCACACCTTTAATCCCAGCACTTGGGAAGCAGAGGCAGGTGGATCTCTCAGTTTGAGGCCAGCCTGGTCTACAGAATGAGTATCAGAAAGAACAGCCAGGGCTACACAGAGAAACTTTGCCTCAAACACCACCACCACCCCAAAAGAAAGAAAAGGAAAACACAGACAATTGATAGTTATAAACAATACTAGTCAAAAATAAATGGTTATAACCTGAACTCTAGGGAAAAATGTTAGAGGTAGCCATTAAAACAATTTGCAAATTCTCTCTGTAGACCACGCTGTCCTCAAACTCACAGAGATTCCCCTGGTGGCATATGCCTTTAATCCGAGAACTCAGGAGGCAGAAGTAGGTGATCTCTGTGCTTTCAAGGCCAGCTGGTCTACAAGAGCTAGTTCATGGACAGCCAGGACTGTAACACAGAGAAACCCTGTCTTGAAAAAAACAAACAAAAAATTACTTTGCCCAGGCCACTTTTACACTTAAAATGTTTAATTGATTTTTAGTTTTAACTCTACATACCTAAAAAGTTCACTAGAATCAATTTTTAGGAGTAGAAAGATAGCCAACTGGACAAAAGGTGCTTGTTCCAAAGCCAGCTGATGTGGTGATTCTCCCATGCTGTCCCCTGACCGTCACCTACCATGTCGCTCACAGGCCAAATAAAATGTAATTTAATATAATACCAACTCCTAAGAAAAAAGAACACTTACCAAAAGCCTAAAACTTACTTTTTTTTTGGAGACAGGATCTCATCAGCCCCAAACTCGCAGAAATCCATCTGCCTCTGTCTTCCAAGTACTGGAATTGAAGGTGTGTACCCTAGCAACTAACATCATTCTTAATACTAAGAAACTAGAAAATTTCTAAGATCAGAACATGGCAGGAATGCACCCCATTCTACTCTTTCTTAACAGCACACAGGAAACAACAAAGACAAGAAAGAGAAATGAAAACTATACATATTGGGAAAAATAAACTATCTTCGCAGGTGACAGGACTATGGACAAAATTCTAATTCACACAAACCCTACCCTGGAAATATTAAGTACTTACATAGCTGAGCTGAAGGAAACCTGAAGCTACATGAGTGCCAACTGTCTAGGTATGTAACTTTACTTCTATAAATTGGATCCAGAAAACTCAGGATACATAGATGCTATGGATCCCTGGATGGCCCAGATGGAACTCTAAGCAGATCTGGTTAGCCTCCAACTCACAGACATTTGCCTGCCTCCGCTTCCCAAGAGCTGGGACTAAAGGTGCATGCCAGCACACCTGACTCTAATATTTTACTTTAATAAGGTGAACAAAATTACAACTTTAAAAATCCATAGCAATAGGCCAGGTGTGGTCTTTAATCCCAGCTCTCCGGGAAGCAGAGGCAGGTGGATCTCTCTGTGAGTTTAAGGCCAGCCTAGTCTAAAAGAACAAGTTCCAAAACAGCTGTCTCAAAACCTGTGGGGGGACGGGGACAGAACTAGAGCAAAATATAAATTTAGAAAGACTTACCTAGCAGGGGGAATGTCTCTCTTACACAGATCAGACCTCAGATTCTCTCCTACATGTCTATAAATCTCCACTACAGCCGATACTGCAGCATTTCTCACCTGTTAAAGAATTCAAGACATTTAAAAGAAAACTCAGATGTAACACATACCTCCTTTCAAGATAACAACAAATTAGCAGACCAACCTAATTAAAAGTTCGTTTTAATGTCTTTTCAGTCCCTGAGAAAATTATAATATGACATATTATTAATGGAAACCCAAAACTAATTTGTCAAAAAATAAAGTCCTACAAAACCCATTTAAAGAGGAGTAAGATCTTAGTGGTGGAGCACTTGCCCAGCATGTGTGAGATCTTTAGGTTCAATTCCTACCTCCATCCAAAGAAAAGGAAAAAAAAAACCCCAAAGAAAAAGAAAAAAAGAAAGGAGGTGGGAGATGGTTAATACAAATCTGTGAATAAAAGGTACCAATGGGGATTTCAAAAATTGTAATTTTATTAACTTAAAGTATAGTTAATTAATTTCCTGGAATAAAATTATCTTCAAAAAAGTGTACTGAACTCAAAAAGATAGTTTTACATCAGTATTTCTGAAATTATTCAGAATAGTCAAAAGGTAAAAAAAAAAACAAAAAAAAAACAAAAAAACAATTCCTTTTCCCATATGTCTATATACACACAAAATGTGATGTCTGTGTTACTGGAAAATAACTCAACCTTAGAAAGAAGAGAGAAATCCTGACACATTTTGCGACATGGATAACTTGTGGACATTATACTAAATGGGATCGATTAAAAAGGACAACTATTGTCTGATTTGCTTCCACTAGGTACCTGGAGTAGTCAAATTATGATGAAGAGTGGTAGTTGCCAGCAGCTGGGGAGGTAATGGGAAGTTGTCTCATGGGTACAGAGTCTTAGTTCTGAGGAGGTAAAAGTTTCACAGGGAGATGGTGATACAGTCGCAATACAATGTGAATGTATTTAACACCACCAAGGTGCACACTTAAACATAGCTGCAATGGTAAATGTTACATTCTATATAAGAGGTGAAAAAAGAATGGGGCCTAAGAGAACAATTTGAAAAACAACACTTTTTTTTTTTTTGCACAACTCACTATCAAAAAGCAACCAACCAGGTATGGTGGCACACACCTGTAGTCCCAGCTTCCTGGGAGACTATGGTGGGAAAAATCAATTGAGTTCAAGAGCTTGAGGCCAGGCTGGTCAAGAAAAGGAGAACCTTTGTCTGCAAATAAAAGAGCAATTGAAGAGAGTAAAGCTCTATAAATCTGTTGAGGGGCAACTACAGTTTGTAAGAAGGGAAAAATCTTACTCCAAATGCCCTAGCTAGCTCATAGATAACCTTTCAATATTACAACTGACTTTCAGGGAAAGATGAAGCCTTGCCTCCTGACTACAGCAGACAGCTCAGGTAAAGAGATGCACCATGGACACAACGGCCTTCCCTATTAAACAGGGTTATCAACAACGCCAACAGTTCTGGTATAAGTATATTCAAGACTGTAGACCGTTGACACTCTAGTCCCACAGTTAACATTAAGGTGGACTACAGAAGGGAACCCAGGATTTTCTTAACCTGTCAAACTCAAGAATTTAACCATTAAGTACTTTTAGCATCAGTCCAACAACTGACAAGAAACTTATGTTTGTTTCAAAATAAATAAGTAAACAAACAAACTCTGGTAGAAGGGGTAAGAAGAGGAAGAAAAAGGGAAAAGAGGCCTGTAGTCCTAGCTGCTTAGGGGAGGGTGGAGCAGGAGGATCATATGAACCCAGTGGATTCTGAACAACATAGTCAAACTCTCATTTAACTTAAAACAAAGGGGGGGGGCAATCTTTTAACTATCTACCTTCTGTCTTCACTGTTATGGCTTAAATAAGGAAGAGCACAAGATAGAGCAACCCCCAACCCCTCTCACACACAAACATACACACAGTCAATATATGAAGGTAAAAAATTCTTACCTGACTATTAGAATCTCCAAGTAAGATACACAAATGTGGCACCAACTTGCTGATGACCAATGGTTGAGCTCCAAAGCTAAATACAATTTGAGAAAGAAAACACAGATTTTGGTTTCATTTTAAATACTAAAAAAAAAAAATTCCTAATGCTTTCTTTTTCTTCTTTTGTTTTTGAAGACAGGGTTTCTGTATGTAGCCATGGCTGTCCTGAAACTCACTCTGTAGACCAAGAAGTCCTCGAATTCAGAGATTCCCCCTGCCTCTGCCTCCCAGTGGCGTGATTAAAGGTGTTTGCCACCAATGCCATGCCTTTCTTTTTATCTCTTGACTGACAACTTTGATGAAGAGCATGGATATCCATCATTAAAGAAAGACAAGTATCAAGCAAAGAGATGGTAAACAGCAAAAACTGCTGACCTGGGTAAGTGTGACGAATGCAGTCCTAGTCATGGCAGCTACTGCTGTGATAAAACAACAGCCAAAAGCAAGTAGGGTAGGAAAGGCATACACATCCATCACCAAAGAAAGTCAGGACAGGACTCAAGCAGGGCAGGAACCTGGAGGCAGAAGCTGATGCCGAAGCCATGGAGAAGTGCTCCTTACTGGCTTGCACTCATGGCTTGTTCAGTCTGCTTTCTTGTAGAACCCAGGACAACCAGCCAGGAATGGCACCACCGACAACGGGCTGAGACTTTACATAATCACAAGCTGAGAAAATGCATTACAGCCGGATCTTTGTGTGTGTGTCTGTATGTGTGTGTGTGTTTTACCCTTACAGTTGGATCTTTGTGTGTGTGTGTGTGTTTTACCCTCTGTTTATTTATTATTGATATTTACTGAGCTCTACATTTATCTCTGTTCCTCTCCCTGCCTCTCCCTTCCTCTTGAACCCTCTCCCAAGGTCCCCATGCTCCCAATTTACTCAGGAGATCTTGTC
>LOEQ01000461.1:216312-239340 GCA_001685075.1 Bramus lutescens | reverse complement strand
TCATATGGTGATTAACTAACCCACAGAGCACACGGTCTGTGACTTTAACTTCTCGTTTTGAGCCTATCTTTCAGAATTTTTTTTCCCGTTCTCATTCGCCTGGATTCAGGTGAATTCCGCCATCTTCTGCCCTGTCAACAGGCCCAGAGCAGTTTTTTTATTAACCAATGGTATTCACAGCATACAGAGGGAAATCCAATATCAGGTCACCAGAACATGAGCAACTGTACTAAAGAGTTTCACTGTTAGGAAGGTTGAGAACTACTGCCCTAGAGAAATGAGCTCACCATCATGGGGAAGCATCAGATAAGGCAGCTGGAGCAGCAAGCTGAAGGCTCACATCTTGAACCACAAGCAGGGAGAGAGCACATGAGAAATGGTAAAATGCTTTGAAATATCAAGGCCCACCCCAGTGACATACTTCCTCCAGCAAAGCCACACCTCCTAACCCTCCCAGTCAGCACCATCAACTGGGGCTCAAATGATCAAATGCCTGAGACCATGGGGCATCTCTTTTACTACCTCAACAGTAGTTCATCAAAAGGCTTTCATACTTAACATTTTGTTCCTAGGGATAAGGACACTTTCTTATAGAACCCAGCCATGTCTTTGACAATCAGGAAGATGGCTGACTTCATTTAATCTGCCCAACTTTGCTGATACTCCAATAGTGAGGTTTACAGGTCCCGGGTCTGACTTCCGCGGTGCATTGCTTCAGTTACTAATGCCTTTTCAATGTCCTTTGGTCTGAACAGTTCTCCTTTTGTCTTTTGAACCTTAGCTTTCCTTTCCTTTTCTGGTTACTAGGAATCAAATGCTAGGTTAGAGATGGCTCAACGGTTAAGAGCACCTGAGTGCTTTTCCATAGGTCCTGTGTTCAATTCCTAGCAGCCACATGGTGACTCACAACCATCTGTAATGGGATAAGATTCCCTCTTTTGGTGTGCATGAAGACAGCACTCATATAAAATACATGAATAAATCTTTAAAAAAATGCTAGGCCAGTGGATTGCATCCTGACTATGACCTTGATGAACACAGTTACTTTGCAGAATGTCCTTTGATAAGGTTCTCTCTCTTTCTCTCTCTCTCTCTCTCTCTTTCTGGAGACAAGGTCTTTCTATGTAGCTCTGGCTGTCCTGGAACTCATTGTATAGGCCAGGCTTGTTTTGAGCTCACAGAGATCTTGAGTGCAGTGGTTAAAGGAGTGTGTCACCATTTCTGGCCCCCCTCGTTAAGGTTTTCTTCAGATTGCCTTGTGGCTTGGTCGTTTATGCCCAGGTGGACTAGTGCTGCTTTTAGGGCACATTAGCCATGTGATAGCTTGGGTTTCTGTTACTTGGTTAAGACACTCTTTGCCAGGTTCACTGACTTTACAGTTACTGAGTATGCTGTACTTTAAGTGCTTGTAGAGATAGCGCATCAAACTTTATTGATATTGTTTTATTATGGCCTCAGACTCTGATCCTTCCATCTCCCTATTGCTGAGATTATAGCTGTGCACCACTGTCTTTAGCTTATATAATGCCAGGGATTGAACCCAGGGATTTGTACATCCTCTGATTACTGGCTAGCGGCTCACTCTGAGCAATGTCTTGGGCATGGGTCAGTTTGCTTTCTTATGTGAAATGTTGGCTATTGTGTAGAACACTTACTGCAATGTACAAGAAAGAAGGTTGTTAGATTCACATGCTTGATTTGGTTGTGCTTTGTGAGTTTTGGGAACTATGTGTGTTAGTGATGGACATACCTAAAATGTCCAAAAGTTGGTAGTTTTTGGGAACTGTGTGTGTTAGTGATGGACATACCTAAAATGTCCAGAAGTTGGTAGATCTGTTGTTAATCAGTTGACCAGCTATGCACATGTGTCCAATGGACATAGACTTAGTCAACCTTTTTTAAATTTTGAGACAGGCTCTTTCTGTGTAACCATGGTTGTTCTAGAATTTGCTGTGTAGACAAGGCTGGCCTCTGCCTCTACCTCCCCAGTACTAGGATTAAAGCTGTGAGGTGTCACACCAGACCAAATATTGTGATCTTAACAAAATATTTTAAGAAATACAAAATTGTTGGGTGGTGGTGGTACACGCCTTTAATCCCAGCACTTGAGAGGCAGAGGCAGGCGGATCTCTGTGAGTTTGAAGCCAGCCTGCTCTACAGAGTGAGTTCCAGGACAGCCAAGGCTACACAGAGAAACACTGTCTTGAAAAACTGGAAAAAAAATACAAAGTTTTCAAATAGGTGTTTATTTACTTTTACTCTGTAATCTGTGGTGATGAATATCTGATGTAGGAGGTCCTTCTGTCTATGTGTTGCTTTCATTGGTTAATAAAGAAACTGCCTTGGCCTGTTGATAGGGCAGAACTTAGGTAAGTGGGGAAACTGGACTGATTGTTGGGAGAAAGAAGGACAGAGTCACAGGACGCCATGGATCCACTTTCAGAGATAGACATGCTAGAGTTTGGCTGGTAGGCCGTGACCTTGTGGTGATGCACAGATTAATGGAAATGGGTTAAGTTGTAAGAGTTAGCCAATAAGAAGTTAGAGCTAATAGGCCAAGCAATGATTTAATTAATACAGTTTCTGTGTGGTTATTNGCCTTTAATCCCAGCACTTGAGAGGCAGAGGCAGGCGGATCTCTGTGAGTTTGAAGCCAGCCTGCTCTACAGAGTGAGTTCCAGGACAGCCAAGGCTACACAGAGAAACACTGTCTTGAAAAACTGGAAAAAAAATACAAAGTTTTCAAATAGGTGTTTATTTACTTTTACTCTGTAATCTGTGGTGATGAATATCTGATGTAGGAGGTCCTTCTGTCTATGTGTTGCTTTCATTGGTTAATAAAGAAACTGCCTTGGCCTGTTGATAGGGCAGAACTTAGGTAAGTGGGGAAACTGGACTGATTGTTGGGAGAAAGAAGGACAGAGTCACAGGACGCCATGGATCCACTTTCAGAGATAGACATGCTAGAGTTTGGCTGGTAGGCCGTGACCTTGTGGTGATGCACAGATTAATGGAAATGGGTTAAGTTGTAAGAGTTAGCCAATAAGAAGTTAGAGCTAATAGGCCAAGCAATGATTTAATTAATACAGTTTCTGTGTGGTTATTTTGGTTCTGGGTGGCTGGGACAAAGAAGCTGCCTCCCTCCTACAAGTATCCCTTTTCATTTTTGGTGTAGTTTTTTATTTTGCACAGTTTAGTGTGTGGCTTAATTGTTAAAGGACAGTGTTTAGTAACCTTAAAACAAATGATTAAATTGGATTTGTGGGCCACTGTAGTTGGGAGACAAATAGTGTCTTGGTATTGTATTGCTGTGAAGAGACACTGTGACCATTGCAGCTCTTATTACAGAAAACATTTAACTGAGGATTGCTTAGTTTTAGAGGTTTAGTCTATTATCATCATGGCGGGAAGTATGGCAGCAAGCAGACAACATGGTGCTGGAGAGGTAGCTGACTGAGAGTTCTCCATCCAGATCCACAGGCAGCAGGAAGAGAGATACTGGCACTGACTTGAGCTTTTGAAACCCCAGTGACATATTTCTTCCAACAAGGCCACTCCTTCTCCAACAAGGTCCCACTTCCTGATTCCTCTCAAGTAGTACCACTCCTTAATGACAAGACATTCAAATCTGTGAGCCTATGGGGCCATTTTCATTCAAATTGCCCCAAGTAGTTTTGGTGTATTCTTTAAAAAAAATTATTATTTTAGTTTTATGTGTATGGGTGTTTTGCCTGCATGCATGTGTACCACATGCATTTCTGGTTTCCACAGAGGCCAGAAGAGGATGCCAGAGTCCAGAAATCTGGAAATAGTTACAGATGGTTGGGAGCCACCATATGTGTTCTGGGTTGAACCCAGTCCTCTGAAGAGCAGCTAGTACTCTTAATTGCTGAGCCATTTCTCTAGCTCATATATATATATATATATACACACACACACACACACACGTGTGTGTATGTGTGTGTACATACATACATATAAATATATAAAGCAGTTGGACTTATGTAAGTTCATATCATTTTACCCTGCTAATAATTAATCTTTTTTTTTTAGATATTATGATCAGATTTGTTCCATTGAACCCAAGTTCCCATTTTCTGAAAATCAGGTAAACTTTATTTTATTATAAAGTTGTGTGGTGATGACAGGTCACCCATTTCTTCCCACCTAGGATACTGTTTCATTGAAGTCAATGATGTGTCTTTACTATGTTTAGGCTTTTGTGGAGTTTCATATAAATTAGAATTTCTGAAGTCTGTCTGATGTGAATCTTTGTCCTGAAGGTTCTCCTAAATTCTCTTCATGTTTTCCTTAGTCCAGAGTGTTAATTTGTATCTTATACCAATGGGATATGCTTATAGATGGAAATAATGTGCTATTTTCCCCTGGACTTTTTGTTCTTAGTTCTTTGAGAGGGTGGAGGGTTGAGACAGGGTCTCTTTACACAGCCCTGACTGTGCTGGAACTCACTCTGCAGACCAGGCTGGCCTTGAACTCACAGAGATCTATCTGCCTCTGCTTGCCTCTCGAGTGCTGGGAATAAAGGCGTGTGCTACCAAGAGGATCTCTTAAGATCAAAGCCAGCCTGGTCTATAGAATGAGTTTCAGGGCAGCCAGGGCTATATATACTGGGAAACCTAGTCTATAAAAATAAAACACCAGAAAGAACTAGGGAGAGCTGTAGTTTCCTCCTCCCCCTCTTTTTGGTGCTAGAAATTGAATCTGTGGCTCCTAAGCATTGTACCACCAAATTAGACCCCAGCCCTCTTCCTGCCTCACTAAGTTATTGAGGCTGGTCTTCACTTACTCTGTAGCCCAAGCAGGCCTTGAACTTGTGATCTTCCTGCCTCAGCCTCCTGAGAAGCTGGAGTTAAAGGCCTGTATATAAATTCATTAAGTTGCATAGTCTTTTGAGTCTGGTTAATTTTTGATGTGTGATATTTTTATTCTGAAGTTTTTTTTAAGTAATAAAGCAAAAAAAAAAGTCAGATGTGGTGTCACACACCTTTCATTCAAGCATCCAGGCGACAGAGACAGACAGATAGACAGATTTCTATGGGCTGAAGAGTATCCTTTTCCATGGCTAAATAATGAAACCTTGTTTCGGGGGGGGGGAAGAGGCTGTATTTATTATATGTGTGTATATGATGTGTATGAGTGTGTGTGTCATGATCTGCATGTGGAGGTCAGACAACTCTGTTGGTTCCAGGGACTGAGCTCAGCTTGTAATGATTGTGGGACAAGCTCTCTACCTGCTGAGCCATCTCACCAGCCCATTTTTCCTACTTTTGTAACAGCGCTTTTCAGTTTTGTCCACCAGGAAAACCTGCAGCGCTTTTTCTCCTTTGCTTGTCTTTGTTTATAAAGACCGCATAGAATGATGTTTTGAAATAGCTTAATGCTAGTGTTTTACATTGAAAATAAATGTCTTTAAGAAGGAAAGGGGTCATTGTTTAGAGGTGACAGCTGCTCAAGGAGCTCCGTCCTTCTCCTTGATTTTCTTCAGTATTTAACAAGGTCCAAGGTGGTAATAGAAGTTTTTGTTTCCTCTCATTCATTCTAGATCTGCTTGACATTTACGTGGAAGGATGCTTTTGATAAAGGTTCCCTGTTTGGAGGATCTGTAAAATTGGGTAGGTAATTTTTAATAAAAATTATAGACTTGACTTGAGCATTTTTACTGCTTTTAGATTTTTTTAAAGTTGCTCTCCTAATTCCTTGTGATTACTAAAGTTTTTTTTTTTTAAATTTCATTTTATTTTTAACTTCAACTTCTAATCCAATGTAATTTCAAAATATTTGCAGAGCCCATGCCTTGCCAGGCACTGTCCTAGTTACAAAGATACGTAAGGCAGTTGTATTCAGTTTGGTTGTGAAGACAGTTATCTCACTGAAATGTACTATGTGTACATGCATGTAGGATGCACATGGGATGTTTTGATCCATGAGAGACTACATGTATGATGGTGGACACATACGATTATTGTCTGGTGATACTGTACCTGTCTTACTTTGTGTAACCACATGCACAACAACAAAGTGCTTAGTGACTCATTTCTCAAGAACATATTGAAGTCATTGAGGCATGGCTGTAAATTCTCATGGGAGCATAGATGAGGAAGAAGTTAGTTTTACCCGCAGAAAGCAAGGAACAAGTTAGGTCTTGAAGGATGAGTTTGTACAAACATCATAACCAAGGTTAGAAAGTGAAGGCATTTTGATCAGACAGCACAAGCCTTAATTTCCTCATCTGAAAAGTGGAAATAGTATTTACTTCATGGAGTTACTGTGTAGGATAAAAGAGTGAAAACGTTTAAAGTCTTTAAACAGTGTTCATTAAGTATTAACTGCAATGAATAATAAATAATTATGCTGTTACTATATATAAACTATAGTATGTTTGTATACACATTATATGATGCCCATATTTTTATAAAAATATCATATGATGTATGTATTTCTTATATAGTAGATATACCTTGTGTAAGATCTAACAGCAGGGGGGTGGTTGTGGTGGACACCTTTAATTTCAGCACTTGGGAGGCAGAGACATGTGAATCTCTGAGTTCGAGGCCAGCTTGGTTTACATAGCGAGTTCCAGGACAGCCAGGGCTACGCAGAGAAACTTTGTCTCAAATAAAAAACAAACAAACAAAAAGATACAGCATAGACTATATATCTTAAGATAAGTGTGTGTATATAGTATGTACATTGATATACTTAAGTAAATTTATGTGTTTACTTTATTTATAGGTGAGAAAATAGGAATATTGTAAAATATATATGTTCTATATAAGATGTGATCAATGTAATAATTATTGTTCTGGCTTGAAACCATAGATTGAATTAGATTTAGGAAAACGATTGTAATGGAGCATAGACTGTAAAGAGGTACAAATGTGCTCTTGAATTTTGCTTTCCCACTTACATATGAAGAGCCAGCCATTACTGTTACTTACTTACCCAGGGTTTCCTGTCTAGTATGTTACTGAATTCTCCAGGAATGCGATAAGGAAAGACACTTGCATTGCTAGTTGAGTATACTGGCTTGGAAAGGTTAAGTGACTTTTGGAGGGTGTGCAGCTCAGGCTTAAAGGGGCTGAGATGGGAATGCAGAGAGCCTGCATCCAGGACTAGATCATTTGAGAGATCTACGAGAGATGATGAGTCTGGATTAGGTAGTGGGTATGGTCAGAGAAAGTTGGGCTTGGAAGGAATTCTAGGAGGTGAAATTGACTGGCTTATCTCACTGTCAGAGAGATGAGGAGGAGCTAAGAGTCTGAGATTTGACCTGCTGGATATTTAGTTTTTGATAGGTTGAGTTTGGCTTTTTAGTTACCTCTGTAAGATTTCTCTGACATTTGGAAATAGTAGATTTGAAACTCAGATGAGAAGAGAGTGAGCTAGGAGATCTAGATTTGCTAACAGTTTCTCGTGGATAAAAATCCATTCACCTTTGACAGATTATAGGCAAAATCATATAAAATCTAGAGGTAGGGTGAAGTTGAGAAAAAGCGTTTGGACCATGGAGGACCAGAAAGAAACATTCTTCATGGAAGTGAGCGTTGAAGTGTTTTCAAGGCGATGCTGCCCAGTGGTGCCGACACTTGGTTTCATACTAGCACAGTGGGGGCTGTTAAAATTACCGTTCTGTAGCTCTCGGACTTAGGACAGGGAGGCAGGTTTATTAATTTTAGCTTGGCCTTGGCCACATAGAGTTCTTGGCCAGCCTTGGTACCCTAAAATGGCAGCAGCAAATAACTGTGTATACAGTTTTATGCATGTACAGCCTTAAGGTTTCTTTAAGGATGTTAACTCGGATCTTTGACTTGTTGAAATTGTGTATATTTATTCTGGACTCAGTTTTTAGTTACCTTTGTTTTTTGAGATAGTGTCTTATGTAGTCTAGGCTGACTTGATTTCCTTATGTAGCCAAGGAGGACTCGGAAGCCCTGATTCTCCTGCCTTCATTTCCCAGAATGCTGGGAGTACAGGTGCACACCACCATTGTACTTGATCATCTGTTTCTCTCAGGACCTCCGCATACTATTTGCCTTTTTCATGTTACTTTGTTTTCTTGTAGTTATTTAGAATGCAGATTGGAGCAATTGGTGTGTCTGCTGAGTGAGTGAGTGAGGAGATCATGATGGGTTTGGGAACAAGTAGAGAACTGGATGCTTTTAGAGAGGTGTCAACTACTTCCTGGCCCTACTGTGTGGAGTAAACAGCTGTCTTTTGCTCTGGTTCTCTGAGATGGAATGTGCACTGTTCAGTGTAGACAGCCTTCTGAGTGTTTGGTTTGGTGATCAGTGTATCTTCTGTCAGCTTCTGTCAGCCCTGTTAATCCTCTTGTTTTTGAATTTCATTGTCCTAAGCACTGCATGCAAGTAGACTTACATGTCTTCTTTTTAAGAAGTTGTAAGAAGCACAGTGCATGGGATTACCTTTTAACCATTTTGAAGTATGTGGTTTTTAGTAGTGCAAGGGTACACCACACTGTAAACACCTCTACAAAAGTGCTTAATTTATTAAACAGCAGCCTTTTGGCCCCATCTTTGGTATCCGCTGTCTTTGTACTTTTGTCTCTAAGACTTTGACTCCCTTAGGTATTTCCTGTAAGTGGAATCCTAGTCTTTCATGACTGCTAATTGCACTTAGTGTAATGTCCTCAAGGTTTGTCTTACATGTAAGTTCCTTTCTTGGAAATTGACTAGTAAATATTTTTGAATTTTATTGAATGTTTATACGTCATTTTGTTCATACATCCGTTGGTTGATGCTCCCTTAGGTTGCTGTTTGAGTAATGCTATTTTGAACATAAGTGCAGAAATTCCCCCATGAGATTCTGCATTCAGCTCTTTTCGCATATGCCCTGGAGGGGTTTCTGGGTTATAAGAATCATTTTAAGGTTTTGAGGACCAACACACTATTTCCTATAGACCTGCAGCATTTTGTATTCCTTCAAGTAAAAGTTGCAGTTTATCTCTGTCATTTATTTCTTTTTAAAAGTTAATTAGCTGTGTTGATAGATTTGGGTTGTGTGGATTTTTCATCAGAGAAAGGGGGATCTGGAAGACTATCAAGGAAGCACTGGTATACTTAGATTGATGTAAGGACTGGTGTGTGTACATGTGTGTGCATGTGTGCATATGCATGCATTGTGGGGGGAAGATAAAAATTTGAGAGGACATAGAAAATTGGAAATGATTTATTTGAATTAAGTAATTAAGTGAGAAATAACATAAAGATAAGTTTTACATTTTGAACCTGACTGTAGTAGTAATGTGGGAACAAAGAGAAGGAGAGAAAGAATAATTTATTCTTCTTTTGAGTTTTTGATGAGTATAATATGGGAATATGGCAGCCGGTCTGCAGTAAGTGAGAGGGCAGGTCTTGGGAGAGCCCCTGGGAGAGAGGCCATGGTATTTCTCATTAAATATTGTTTTCTTTAGAAAAAAAATAATCTGATACATTTTTCCTTCTCAATTTTTTTTCCAGCTCTTGCAAGCTTAGGATATGAAAAGAGCTGTGTGTTGTTCAATTGTGCTGCCTTAGCTAGCCAGATTGCACAAGAGCAGAACCTGGATAATGATGAAGGATTGAAAACCGCTGCTAAGCAGTACCAGGTATGCAGAAAAGCAGTTCCTACACAGGGATGCACACTGGATGCAAGGGGTGACTGGCGTTTAGATGACAGCTGTTGCCTTCCTCATGATGGTTGCTCCAGGAAAGTCATGCTCTTCAGTAACCTGATCCTCGTTGAGTCCTTGGGTAAACCCTTCAGCCCTGAAGCCCTTGTTCTAGTGCCCATGTCTGTTTTTCTCTCTGTACTCCCACCAGCACCTAGCACAGTGCCTGGCACATAATAGAGGCTCAGTGAATGTGTATTGGACAGCAAAGATGAAATGTGTGGGCAAATGCCATACATCTGTAGAAAACCTCTTAAATGAACTTTAGTCAAAAATGGTTAGACATTTGTGTGTGCGTTTTCTCAGAGCGAGGCACACCTGCAATTTCAGTGGTAACAAAAAAATAAATTGCATGTAGACTCTGGAGAAGTTGTGTTTACATGTGGTCCGGCCTGGACTGTTCTTAGCATAGCTTACTATCTCAGGGACTGGTCATCGGCTACTATGGCATGCTGTTTCGTGCCACTTTATTATTTACTCACTTTTACTTTATTTTTGTTTCAAATATAAGAACAATGTCATATCTTTTTTAAAAAGTTACATTTAAAAACTCTGTGTGTGTATGTGTTGATATGGTTGAACATGTATGTGGAGGTCAGAGGACAACTTGTAAGAGCTGGTTTCTCCTTCCACCATGTGGGTCCTGGCCTTGAGCTCAGGATGTCAGGGTTGGTGACAGGCACCTTTCCATACTGAGCCATCTTGTTCACCCCATGATAGTCTTGTTAACACAGTGACTTTGAGGTTAACTCACTTTAAGATCCCAGATTGACTTGACTTCTTCCATTTTCTCAGCTTATAAAGTAATTTTAGTAGTAACCCCAAAATAAAATTTGGGAAGAAAAATGTAAAGGGGAACATTTCACTAGGAAGTCCTGAAGGCCAGGAAATGTCTGTCAATGGCATTGCTGGCCCTCAGAGTGTACCATTTGGGGTGTCCCCTAAGCCTAGTATGCTTATTTGAAAGATGACTTTATGATAAAAGCAAGAACAAGTAGAGGCTGGAGGAATGTTTCGGTCAATAATGAAAGCAGTTGACTTGACCTGAGCTTGACCTGAGTTTGATCCCCAAAATCCATACAATCGATGCTGGATTTGGAGGTATATACTTATAATGCATTCCCTAGGCCTTACTGACCAGCCAGTCTAGCCTCATGGGTGAGCTCTGGACCAAAGAGAGGCTCTGTCTCAAAGGAAGTGGGCAGTGGTCCTGAGGATGACACCTGGGATTGTCCTCTGGCCTACACACACACACACACACACACGCATGCACACACGTATGCACGCATATGCACACACACTGTGTACATGCACACACGTAGCCATTTGAATAGTCTTTTATCTCTTCGTCTGTTCTTGGGTAAACTTTGAAGAAGTGTATCTGCTAAATTCACCTTGATTACCTTTTGTCATTCTCTTACTTTACTCTTCCCTGTTGTCACCTGTGAATCTTTGATAAACTTTTTGTTGCCCTAGAATCATGGCAAGGTCCTTGTCTGTGAATGAGATGCTTTAGATCACAGTATAGATATGTGCATGTAGTTACCTTATCGTTTTCTCAGTTGGCTTGTAAATGTTTGTGTGTAACAGTAGAAAATTAAGTTTCTGTGTTATTTTTTTTTCTCTCCTTCTAGTTTGCTAGTGGTGCCTTTTTACATATTAAAGATACAGTTTTATCTGCCTTAAGTCGAGAACCTACTGTGGACATATCTCCAGATACTGTTGGGACCCTCAGTCTTATTATGCTGGCCCAAGCTCAAGAAGTATTTTTCTTAAAAGCCACACGAGGTAAGTCCAGTTTCTTTTTTACTGTTTTACACGTGAAAACAAGTACTAGGCTTTTATGCCTAGATAGTGATTGGATCATCGAGTAGTCAAGCTCACTTCCAAGGGAGAGTTGCTTCCTTCATGTGGCAGTGACTCGTGGTCTGGTTGTGGGATGGCTATGGGATCAGTGATTTCTTTCAAGGTTTGATTTAAGTGTATATGCAGGTGTCTGCCCTGCAGGTGAGAAAAGGGCATGGGTCCCCTGAGCCTGGAGTCACAGGCATTGTGAGCTGCTTGATATGGGTGTTGGGATTTGAACTCTGGACTTCATGATTGAGCAGCAAGTGCTCTTAATCATTAAGCCATCAAGAAGGATTTTTTTAAAGGTAGTCCTGTTTAAACTACACTTAAATGACAAAAAGCTATTCAGGCAATATCCTTGGTGACTGGGGCATAAGGGCAATCCTTATAAAGGTATGTAAGACAGTGTGAGGGATACAAACTGAAATGTCTAAGTACAGAGAAATTGAAAATGTGGAAGCAGCATAAACACAGCTTATTTTTTTCTTAAAATGGCAACTTGGCTGTGGTGGTTCATGCCTGTAATCCCTACACTTGGGAGGCTGATACAGGGGGATTGCCAAGATACTGAGGCAATGCTAGGTTACCTAGTGACTGTCAGACTAGCCTGGCAACAGTGAAACCCTGTCACAAACTAAACAAACACACCCCAAAAATTCTATGTGGTGACTCATACCTATAGTCATAGGAGTTAGATTTAGTCTGAGTTGGAGGCCGTCTGGGCTACAGAGTGAGACTGTACTTCAAAAAATCATGGGGTTGGTGAGGGAAACGAGAAGCAGCTTATGTTGAGATAGAAGACATATAACTCAGTGTTGTAGGAGGCTGCTTATTTGTTCCTGGCTGTTCAACCCCAAAATAACCACACAGAAACTGTATTATTGCTTGGCCTATTAGCTCTAGCTTGTTATTGACTATCTCTTACATCTTAATTTAACCCATTTCTATTAATCTGTGTATTGCCACGTGGCAGTGGCTTATTTGCAAGGTTCTGGCTTGTTTGTTCCCAGCAGTGGCTACCTGATGTCTCACTGACTCCACCTTCCTTCTCCCAGCATTCAGTTTAGTTTTTTCTGCCTAGCTCTGTTCTGCCCTGCTAAGTCATTGGCCGAAACAGGTTCTTTATTCATTAACCAATGAAAGCAACACATAGACAGAAGGACCTCCCACACCAACTCAGCATTCCCCTTTTGACTTTATAATAATGCAGTGCTTTCTGGAGTATTCACAGAACTTCATAGTCACCACTATGTTATGATATCATCACACCCAAGAATAACTCTGTCAGGACTCACTTCCTTCCTTCTGCCTCAGCTCCCAGCAGCCATTACCTATTGCTGTGGCTTTGCCTTGTTTATGGAATTGTTTATTTACTTATTTTAAAACAGGCATATGTAGCCTGGGCTGGCCTGGAACTTGCTATGTAGCTAAGGACAGCTTTGAATATTTGATCCTCTGGGTTTAGGCCCAAAGTACTAGGGTTATATAGGCTTTCATCATCATGTTTTGCTACCTGTGAAAGTTTTTGTGCAGAAGACTAAATTTCATCAATATGGATTTCTTTAGATATATATAAATTTTTCTTTTGTCTTTTTTTTCTTTTAAATGTGTATGGATATGTGGTTGCTGTATGTATGTGCACCAGTTGTGTGCTTTTTGATACCATTGAAGGGCGAAAGAGGGCATTGGATTCTCTGGAACAGGAATTAGATAAGTGTTAGCTGCTGTATGGGTGCTGAGAATTGAAAGTGGGTTCTCTGGAGGAGCAGCCTGTGCTCTTAATGCTGAGCCATCGCTCCAGTCCCAGGTGTACACATTTTTTTTTTAAATTTCAGTGCCTATGCCAAGTCATGTATCAGGTTATCTTATTTACTTTATTATTTTAGTTTTTGTGTGTGTGTAGGGGAAGGTGGGACCGAATGCAGGCACATGTGTGCCATGATGCTTCTGTGGAGGTCAGAGGGCAACTTTGAGGAGTTGGTTTTCTCCTTCCACTGTGAGTTCTGGTGATGGAATGCAGGCTATCAAAGTAGTGCAGTGTGTTTGTACTTTGCCCTGCTGAGTTTTGTTGCTGGTGCTTGTCTCATGTACTCCAGTTACAATGATCATTTAACATTTTATTTCAGATAAAATGAAAGATGCCATCATAGCTAAGCTGGCAAACCAGGCTGCGGATTACTTTGGTGATGCCTTCAAGCAGTGTCAGTACAAAGACACTCTCCCCAAGGTCAGCTATTGTCTTCATTGACACTTGGTTATTTTGCATGTGGGAATATTTTTATATGTGAGAAAAAGGTTGAAAAGTATGTTTTAACAAAGAGATCTGTTATTTTAATGGAGCCTTTGAAGAGTAGATTTAGAATGTTTTCTTACATTGTAAGATGCATGAACTGTTCTTTTATGGGATGCCTTTCTATTTACTCTTCACTAAGTTTGTTCCTCTGAGCTAAAACTCTTTCTGGGAAACGCTACTCATCTGTCCTCAGTCATTTTATCACCCTGATTGTTGACTTTTTGGAAGAAGCATGGTGTGGAACATGTCGATGACTCACATTTTTAATCGTTGTCCTATTTTCTTAAGGATGAGCCTTAAAGCACAAAAACAGACATAAAGAAAAAAGGAAAAGGAAACCTAAATTAATCCGATTATTTGATTAGAATTAAGTTTTACCAACAGGTATAGGACATTTGGCTGCCAATGGGCAGCTAAGGAAAAGCAGCCATCCTGACCACAAACCGCAGGAAACATTGTTGCAATGTAAGCTTTTCTGAAGGGGTCATGGGAAGTCTGTGCAGCCATGTCTCATTAATAACAGAGCATGTGACTGCCGGGCCAGTAGAGCTGGAGTGGTTAAAGTAGAGCATTAAACACCAGCAAGAAGGACTTTTTTTCCATTTTGGTTTTTCAAGATAGGGTTTCTCTGTGTAGTGCTGGCTGTCCTGGAACTCCCTATGTAGACCAGGCTGGCCTCGAACTCACAGAGATCTACCTTCCTTTGCCTCCCAAGTGCTGGGATTAAAAGTGTGTGCCACCACCACCTGGCATGAAGGATGTTTTAACTGCACTTCCTCACAGTTGGACAAAGAATTGGTTATTTGTGGTAGTAAGTGATATTTGTAGGAGAATCTGAGCTTATGTTATTCAGGGATCTTTGTACATTATGAAACCTCAGAGAACATAGGGTACAGTTAAAAATAGATGGTAGGTACCCAATAGTACATGAGCAGTGGGGAGCTAATATCGAGATCTATGGGTTTAAGGCGCACTGGGCTTGAGATCATTGTTGGGCACTTGCCTAGCTAGCACCTAAGGCTCTGTGGGTCCCATCCATCCCATCCATAGCACTGCCACTGTCCCCTCCCCCAGTTTTATGAAGTTTGCCCAGGACCCTTGTAGTATTCAGAACCTCTTTCTATATGTAATTGCATAGTGCACTGTCATATCCTGTCACATCAGTAAGGCAGTCCTGTCCCAGTCCTGTCATCTCAAAGGCTTGAAAGCCACGTCTGCGGCATTCCTGGTCTTCTTGGAACATCTTTACCGAGATGCTCCAGCCTTCCTTGAGTACGGACAGTTTCGTACTACAGTGTGTTTGAATTTCTCCTTTCACTAAGTCTCCTGAGGTATTTTCACATCCAGTTCTGACTAGATGTCTGTAAGCAGCAACTCAGTTCTAGTTCTGATCAGATGTTTGTAAGTAGTGGTTCAGTGCTGGCTTTTCCTAGCAGACAGGAAACACTCATGGTAGTCATTCAGTTCTTGATATAACAATTATTTATAATTGATATAACAATTATTGGGTTTTTAAAAATACTTCAGAAAAGAGATCGCAGGATGGGACTTGATGTTTTGGAAGAGTTCCTACCAATATAGTGACTTTCTTGATTATGTGTTTGGATTTAAGTATATTAGACTATAGTTATTTTAAAAATAAATTAGGGCAAAGTTACACTTTATAATCAGTTATATGTCTGGGATGTATTTTTGAGTATATAATACTGAAATGTTAATATTTATATATTAAATGATTTTTTTTATTGGCTACCATAATCTTTTTTTTACAGTTTCTCAGCATAAGAATTTAAGTGAGGACTTACTTTACTGTCTTTTGTCTTTTAAACATGACGAAACAGTCAGCTCTAGAGCAGTTTCATTAGTATATGTGAGTAACGGTGGTGTAGGTACCTGAGGGCTGGGTAAGGGCTAAGGAAGTTTCTAAAGCTGGGCTTGGTATTCCTCCATGAACTTCCCAATTCATGCATGCCTTCCTATCTTCCTTGTAAACAAAATGCTTATTTTCTGACTCTATAGAATGAGCTTTAAAAAAGCTTTACTTAACAGTTTACAACAACAAACAAACCCTAATTTTAACTGAAAGAAATTGAATTCATAGACGGTACTTCCTGCAAAACCATAAGGTCTCCTCTACTCACACCTAATGTCTAACCTATCTAAACCATTCCTGGGTGATTGTAATTTCTGTCTCCTCTCCTTTCTCTTCCTGCATCCTGTTGTCTGTGGTGGTTTGTGTGGTTGGACTCTCCCTGGTCAGTATTTTTATTTCCAGGAGGTATTTCCCACCCTGGCTGCCAAGCAGTGTATTATGCAGGCCAATGCTGAGTACCACCAGTCCATCCTGGCCAAGCAGCAGAAGAAGTTTGGGGAAGAGATCGCAAGGTTGCAGGTGAGTCCCTTGGTGATAAATGTTTAGGTGACATCCTTCTCCCGTTTCTGCCTAATGAGACCCAGTTTGCCCATAAACACTTCCTGTTCATTGCCTTTATCAGCAGAGGCAAGTGGTGGTTTTCATTCTTATACCTACAAGCATGTTTTGCAAACTCTTACAGGTATCTAAATATTGCATTTAAATTTTTATTACATTCCTTTATTTATGTTAATTTATTGTAAAAATGTTCTAAATTAATTGTATTGTCATGTCCCAGGAAGATATGTACTGCTTAACTTGTGGTGTAGGCTTATAAACTGGAGATCATAGCCCCACAGTTTGATAAAGATGTGGTGTCATGTACTTTGGTCTTTTCATTGTGTGGTTCTTTTCCTTCTACACTGTGGGTATGCAGTGGGTCTCTGTGTGTGTGTGTTTGTCTGTCTGTCTTAGGATTTCTAATGCTGTGAAGAGATACCATGACCATGACAAAATTTATAAAGAAAAATGTTTAATTGGGGTGGTTTACAGTTCAGAGGTTCATTATCATCATGGTGGGACATGACTGCATGCTTGCAGTCAACAGGAAGTGAACTAGGCATAGCTTGAGCATATAGGAGACCTCAAAGCTTGCCTCTACAGTGACACACTTCCTCCAACAAGACCACACCTACTCCAACAAGGCCACACCTCCCATCAGTGCCACACGCTTTGAGGGTCATTTACATTCAAACCACCACACTTTATGACCAGACTGGCTTCATACTCCTGATCTTCCTTCTCCAGTCTCCTGAGTGCTGAGGGCCTAGGTATATTTTACTACTGCCAAATTTTAACTATTATGAAAAAATCTCACAAATTAGAAGTATGAGTTAACAAGTATCCATTACCTAGCTTCAGTGACTATTTGTATTTGCAGTTTTGTTTGTTTTCAAGACAGAATTTCCCTGTGTAGCCTAGTTTGGCTTCAAACTTGGGATTTTCTTGGATCTTGAATGCTAGGGTACAGATATGCTCTAATCATTCATTCCTGGCTTTGTTTTTTGAAGCAGTATCTCACTGTGTAGCTATCACATTGTTTAGCTTTGAATTCCTGAGGTTACCTCCACCTCCTCAGTACCAGAACCACACAGCAGTGTACTTTGTTATTTGATGCTGGAGATTCAACCTAGGCCTTGTATGTGGTGAATGACCACCCTGTCTGCTGTTGCTGATGCTTCTAGTGTTTTATTTGATTTACTGGATTGTTTTATTTCTAATATTTTTGTTTTTTCTACCATCCATCGTAGGTAGGTAGGTAGGTAGGTAGGTAGGTAGGTAGGTAGGTAGGTAGGACTGATCTATCCAAGAACTCACTGTGTAGACCAGACTGTCCTGGAACTCACAGAGATCTGCCTGCCTCTTCCTTCTGTGTTGGGAATAAAGGCTTGCTTCACCGCCCAGCTCCTAACAGTTTTAGCTTATTGAGTTTCTCACTCATGGTCTTGACTTTCTCATTTGTGTTGCTGATGTTTTTTCTGGGTCGTGAATTAATAACTTAATCTCTTTGTTCGTATCCTTTGAAGTCATGGATCATGTCTATGGGTGTTTTGTCTGCATGTGTGTCTGTATACCATTTGTGTGCATTCCCTTTGAGGTCAGAAGAGGGCATCTGATACTCTGGAATTGGAGTTACAGTTGCAAGCCACCATGTGGGTACTGGAAACTGAACCCACCTCCTCAGGAAGAGCAGGCAGTGCTTTTTAACTTCTGAGCCATCCCTCCAGCCACCATTTTTAGAAGTATTTGAAAAAAGATTCTTTGACCTTCATTTATCCTTTTAGTATTTTTTAAAAGTATTTATGTTATAATCTTTTAAAGATTAAAACGTATGTGTATGGGCTTGTGTCTTTGTGTGAGTTTATGCACACAAGTGCAGGTCCTGCAGAGGCCTCGAGCAGGTGGTTGTGGGGAAAGGTAAAAATCAGAAGAAGCAAGGTTAGATGCAGTAAAGGCAGAGGGAGAGCATGGACTGTTAGGAAGCATAAGAGATGAACAGAAAACTGTCTTAAACAGTGGACAGTGCTCTCTCTCTCTCTCTCTCTCTCACTCACTCTCTCTCTCTCTCTCACACACACACACACACAGAGAGAGAGAGAGAGAGAGAGAGAGAGATCTACCTGTCTCTGTCTCCTGAGTGCTAGGATTAAAGGCGTGTACCACCACTATCCAGCTCAGACCATTTTTTTCTAATGGGATTTTGGTGTTTGACTTTTTATATTTTATCCTGTGTCAAATTTATGTGGTAACGTGTTCTGTCTCTAACATCGAGCTCAGAGTTCATATTTTATTTATCTATTTATTTAGTCCAGGTATTGTTTAATGAGGGGTGTTATAATCTATTTTAATATGGACTGAATTATCTTATATGGCTAGTGTCTTACATACAGAACTAAGAAGTTTTGTATCCTATAATGGCAGGTAGTAAAACATCTCATTTTATATCTGACATTTGATTTTTGAAAATTTTTTATGTATAGTGTTTTGTCTGTATGTTCACCATGTGCATGCACTGTCAGTGGTCAGCAGGGAGCATTGGATTGAGTTACTGGTTGTTTTGAGCTGTTACGTGCATGCTGGGAATTGAACCCAGGCCCTCTACAAGACCTGTTTAGTGTTTTTAAACCCCCAGTCATTGCTCAAGACCACGTGGAATTCTTTTTTTTTTTTCCTTTTTCCATTTCTTTTGCTGCTTTGGTGTCTTGAGACAAGGTTTCTCTACATAGATAGCCCTGGCTTCCTGGAATTTAATACACAGACCAGGCTGGCCTTAAACTCACAGAGATATACCTGCTTCTGCCTTTCCACTGCTGGGATTAATGGCCTGTGCCACCACTCCACACTTCTACCTGACAATTCTTTTAACATGCTATCTGCATCAGAATTTGAGCCTTACGTTTGTACCATCTTTTTTCCTTGGCTGACTGATCTCCTGTGTTGTGGCGAGTTCCACCGTTTCACTGAGAGGACGGATTCTTCATGTTCTGCTCATGAGAGTGGCATGGAGAGATGCATCTCTGGTCGCTGATGTCTCATCTGAGGGCCCCATAAAGGCACCCAGAACTTCTTAATCACTGTTAATAGTTGTGCAGCTTGTGGAAATAACATGCAGTCTTCATTAATGTCGGGGTGTGTTGATTGACCCCCAGCTTTCTTTTACTGCCTTGGCAGCTCATTCATATATTTACTGGGCTGTCTGCTCCTTCCCTTTTATTATTAGATATTTTGTCATGGAATTTCCAAGTTATCTTGCTAAGCACAGAATTTTGAGAGTTTAAAAATGCTTGGTAGAAAAAGCAGTCATCTTCAAACAAACACTGTATATATAAATGTTTATTTTTAGCATGCAGCAGAACTGATTAAGAATGTGGCCTCTCGCTATGATGAATATGTCAGTGTGAAGGATTTTTCTGACAAAATCAGCCGTGCCCTTACTGCAGCAAAGAAGGATAATGATTTCATTTATCATGACCGCGTTCCAGACCTTAAAGATCTGGATCCTATCGGCAAAGCCACCCTTGTGAAACCCACCCCAGTCAATGTACCCATCAGCCAGAAGTTCACGGGTAGGTCTGTTCTCTATGTACTTTAGTCAATTTGTGTTTTCTCCAGGCTCTCCCCCTTCTTGTTTTTTTTTTTCCCCCTCAGCGACCCTGAAAACTACTCATTTTCCATTTTTCACAAGGAAAATGGTGCTTTGATAAAGGCTTCTCTTTCCTCCAGGCTGATCTGTGTTATAATATAAAATCTCACATATTTTCTCTAATACTTTGAATAGAACCTACATTTAAGTTGTTTAAAAGAAACATAGGAATAGAAATGGTACACACCTGATGTCCCAGCATACTTGAGGCTGAGACAGGAGGAATCTGAGTTTGAGGTCTGCCTGGTCTACATAGTGAGTTTTGGGCCTTACTTGGCTTTAGATTGAGTGAGATGAGCAAACACAGCCAACTATGGACAAGAAAGTGTGGGAAAATTAGGTGTTGTGTCTTCTGTGACGTTTCCAAGGGGAAAGTAATCAACGGAACACCTGTGAATTATGAACTGTGGCTATTTGAGACAGGATTTTGATAAGATTAGGACTTTAGATGAGCCTAGCCGTTTTGCTGATGGAATATTCGTTACACCATCACTGAATATAAACATATGGTTATTTATTTATTTACTTACTTATTTGAGAGGTCTCATATAGCCTAGACTGGCCTTCATCTCACTGTGTAACCTAAGTTGGCTTTGAACTCCTAAATCTCCTGCTTTAGCCTCCTAAGGACTGAGATTATGGGTATGAGCCACCATACATGGATAAATAATTTTTAAACTAGTATATTGTAGTGTAGTATTTGCATTAGGTCAATGTTATTATTACAGCCTTTGATAGTGTAGATATATGTTATATATGCAATATTTGATAGCTTCTAACAGATCTCCTACATTATAATAATAATAGGAAAGAGGGATTAACTTAGTTTTGTTTAATAAACAGAAAGTGTTAACTGTGTGCTAATGACTAAACACAGACAAATGCACTTAGTTTGTCTCTCACAGCATCCTACAACACAACTGTTGACGTCTTTGCTACTGATGACGATGCTGTGGCTCAGAGCAAGTATGTTTCCCAAGGCTACATCTAGGAAGTGACGGACTGTGACCACACAGTCTGTCTGATCATCAAGGGAGCAGAAACACTAAGATCCTTTATATATGATGACTTAAAACTTATGGGAATGAAGGTCTGAGAGGAGCTTTCATTGCTCTTGTCTCTCAATATAGTGATCTGGAATTCTGTTTATCACTGGCTTTCATTATGATGTAGTTTCTGATCTTGTGACATTATAGAGAAAACGAGTAGTCCTGTCTGTAGTTTGAGTCTGTTTCATATGTCTTCCTTCTGTTTTAGATTTGTTTGAGAAGATGGTCCCTGTGTCTGTACAGCAGTCCCTGGCTGTGTTTAGTCAGAGGAAAGCTGACTTGGTTAACAGATCAATCGCTCAAATGAGAGAAGCCACTACTTTGGCAAATGGGTAGGTGGAAACTGGTCTTCAGAAGCTGACTTAGAGGTTCTTAAGTTAGCTACTTACTTGTGCTTTGAGTAATTTATGAACATTTTTTTAGTCTTGAGCCTGGAAATGAATACCAAGCAGACCTAGATACACCAACGCTTGTTTTTTTTTTTTCGGTTATTTTCTTAAGAAGCCTTAGAGTTGGAAGGAATGGAATTACAGAAAAAGGTAAGACAATTTGACTACTATTTTGTATTTCAAGAGACTTATTTGAGGAACAATGAGTAGAGATGAGCCCTTTAAGATGCATGGTTCCAGGCTGATGAGATGGCTCAGCCTTAAGTGCTTGCTTTTAAGCCGTATAACACCAATTCTGTTCCTCATGGTGGAAAGAAACACCTGTAGGTTGTCCTCTGACCTCCACATGTACACTGTGGCATGCGAATGCCTACACATATACTCCACAAAAATACATGTAATCAAAAGACTCTTTGAATCATTAGGTACTGTAAACCAATTTTTATATTAAGAAAATATTCCGTGGGCTAAAAATTAGGTATAATTTACACATAATGAAATGTGCTCATTTAAAGTGTAGTTCATTCAGTTTGGTAAATGCATATACCCACATAACTCCTACGAAGAATATATCCTACATGAGTCCTCATGCCTCCTCCCCTTCAGTGCCCCTGCCCTTAGTTCCTGGCTCCTCTCACGTGTTCAGTGTCACTGTAGGTCAAGTTCACTCTGTGTAGTTTGCCATAAATGTAAGCCCTGTAATGTGAACATTGTGTACATCTTAGTTTGCCACATTACACTCCATACACAGTACTAACAGTGCATGCTTCATATGCCTCAGGAAGCAGAGCTAGGTGATCTCTATAGCTTGCCCTCCAGGGATCCACTTCTCTATCTTCTACAGGTTCCACAACCTCTAAAACAGAGCTACCAGCTAGGATCAAGTGTAGAAGAACATGAACCATGGAGGATGTATTCCATTCTACCCACAATACTCTGAGCATTTTATCATTATGACAAAGCACTGTGAAAATGGCCCGAGGGAGTGCCTTAGTTTCTTTTCTGTTACTGTAAAGTATCTTGGCAAAAAAGGCAATGCAAAGGGGTTATTTTGTCTTAGAGTTGCAGAGGGATGGGTAAGGGTATGGAAGCTACCTGGAATCAAAATAAGGCCCTTTTATGTGTTAGGCACATCTTTTACCACTGTGTTATATTCTTAGTCATTTATTACCTTTTCAAAATTTAAGTTTTCCTGGGACCAGTGAGATAGCTCTGTGGTTAAAGTCATTTACTTTCAAGCCTGATGACTTGAGTTTGATCCTTAAGACCCACATGGTAGAAGGCAAGAGGTAACTCTAGCAAGTTGTCATCTGACCTCCACATGTGTGTCTCTCTTTTCATAAATAAATTTAACACGAAAATTCAAAATAAGGTTTAGACAAGGTTTCTCTGTGTAGTCCTGGCTGTCCTGAAACTCTGTAGACCAGGCAGGCCTCAAACTCAGAGAGAGCCCCTGCCTCTGCCTCCTGAGTGCTGGAAATTAAAGGTGTGTGCCACCACCACTGGCAAGTTTTTTTTCTTTAATCATCTTTTCTTAAAAAAAGACCCATTTAACATATTTTATTATAAATATAACTAATATATTTAATGTGTATGAGTATTGTGCTTGTATGTATGTGCACCATGTGTGTGCAGTGCCGGTAGAGGACAGAAAAGGGTGTCCGATTCCCTTGATCTGCCTTTATGGATAATTGTGAGCTGCCAT
>LOEQ01000461.1:197466-208137 GCA_001685075.1 Bramus lutescens | reverse complement strand
TCCCTCCCTCCCTCTCTCTCCCCCTTTCCTTTCCTTCCTCTTTCTCTCCCCCCTCCCTCCCTTCCTTCCCTTCTTCCTTTCTTTCTCTTTCCCTCCCTCCCCCTTCCTCTCTGTAGCCTTGGCTGTCCTGAAACTTAAAGCTGCCCTTACTTTTAAACTCAATTATCCACCTGTGTCCACCTCCCCATGTTGGGATTAAGGCTTGCATCATCAAACCTAGTTTGAAATATTTTCTTTGCTGTAACTGTTTTACTTTGATAGGTCCATTTGTTTCCAATACCCAAAATTTTGAATTTTGAATATAAAAAAAATGCTCATTTCCCAAGAGGTAGTGCAGAGGGATTGTGTTCCTCAGCCTTGAACTTTGTGTCCAGGGATGCCCTACCAATGACCATGCATGTGTTTGTTGTTTAGGTTGTAAATGTGTTAAAATCTTTATTGTCAAATCTTGATGAACTAAAGAAGGAAAGAGAGGGTCTTGAGAATGACCTGAAGTCAGTGAATTTTGACATGACAAGCAAGTTTTTGACAGCTCTGGCTCAGGATGGCGTGATAAATGAGGAGGCTCTTTCTGTCACTGAGCTGGATCGGATCTATGGTGGTCTAACAGCTAAAGTCCAAGAGTCTCTGAAGAAACAGGAGGGACTTCTAAAAAATATCCAGGTACATTTATATATTTAATAGGATGTATGTGCCAGATCTGTGACCATTGAAGAATGTGAAAATGAAGAATTCACAGAGGAGAGTATGGTATATCTGCATAGTATGCAAAAATAAAAGGTCTTTACAGCCAGGTTGGCATGGAACTCACTGTCACTGTGAGACACAGGTGAATCTCAAACTTGCCATCCTTGTGTGTAACCTTGAAGAGCAGCATGTACTCTTAACGGCTGAGAATGCCCATTGGTCTCATTTACCTGCTATGTGTGAGGTCCCAGGTTCAGTCATAGTACTAGAAACAAAGTTACTTCTGGCTACATGCTGCTTTAGAGAACTTTCAACAGATGTTTTCCAAATCATTTCTATTTGATTCCTTTTTATTGTTGTCTGTAGGGAGGGAAGAATCAAAATTAATGGGAATCATTAATGCCTGCAGAATGATCGGGCTAATACATGACTTTAGCTGTGTATCAAACTTGAGATGTTGCCATTTTATCAGTGAATGTGCAGAATTCTATTGTGGTAAAAGTATTCTAAAATAATCAGTTCTATCTGGGTGCTTTTTGTGTTATAGACTGATAGAAATTGGTAACCATTGTTAATTATGTTTTGCTATTATTGAATTTGTGATATTTTTACTTAAGAAAAAAGTCAAAACAGTTTATGTGACACAAAGAAATTCCAGGTATTGTAATTTTGCATACCAGCAATCATGATTTCATAATTGGAAAAGAGATCAATGGATTTTTGTTGTTTTAGTTTTGTTCTTTGAGATGGTCTTACTATGCAGCCCTGACAGGCGTGGTGTTTTTAGAGATCTGCTTGTCTCTGCCTCCCCAATGTTGGAATTAAAGGTGTATACCACTACACCTGGCCCCAGTACAAATATTTTGATTGGCTATCAAGATGGCTTGGGATATAAAGGTGTGTGCCACCAGTCCTGATGACCTGAGTTCGATCCCAGGGACTCATGTGGTGGAAGAAAAGAAACAATTCCTGAAATTTGTCCTCTGTGGCACATGCGTACCTATCTACATACATGTGTATGCACAAAGTAATAAATGAAAGAAAATTTAAAAGTATGTTAAGCTAAATTAAATTTATAAGTAAATATATACTTTGTTTCTTCTACCAAGGTCTCACACCAAGAATTTTCTAAAATGAAGCAGTCTAACAATGAAGCTAACTTGAGAGAAGAAGTTCTGAAGAACTTGGCAACTGCATATGACAATTTTGTTGAACTTGTAGCTGACTTGAAGGAGGGCACAAAGGTATGTGTGCACATGAGAGACTAGAGATAATAGGTACAGATGGGATGCTATTGATAGTTCCAGTTGGATCAAGTATCTGCATTTCATTTGCTGGTTTTACTGCCTTTTACTTCTGTCAGGCTTGCAGAGAGAGAATGCTCAGCGGAGGCAGCAACATTTGGTGGAGCTTTGAAGAATAAATTGTGTAGAGAAGGGACTTACGCATTGCAGGTAGCAGGAATTAGAGCTATCACAACCAATGACATCTTCCTTAGGGCTAGTTGGGACTGATCTGTGGTGGGAGGGGACACATGGCTTTGATCTCCTGTGATGGTGGTGTGATGAAGACAGACTTCCTGAGTATCAAAGTAGTCTTCAGATACGTTCTAAGTGCATTCCTTGATTTGTTCTTTAAAGGGTTTGGAGGAATGCTTAGCTATATATTTTTCCATGATTGTTTTGCTTTTGAGAGAAGTGATTTTTAAGTTTTTCAGATACAAAGTTTCTTCTGGTTCTTAATTTTATAATGGTTACTGAATAAAGTTACCTTGATGAGACACGGTATTTATTCTCAACAGTCTGTGAATAGATAGCACTGTAAAGCCATGGTGTGGCAGGGTAAGATGCCATTCATTAGGACTCAGTGCTTTGTTTAAGTAGATAAGCTGAGGAATTCTCCAGAGAGCCTTGGGTATTATCTGCAGTGACACCCGTATTTCATAGTTACTGTACAGGTTTAACTCAGCATGATGATAGAATTAGAGTCATCTCTTAGAGGTTGGTTTTTATGTAGGGATTGGGAACATATTCACAGTTATAAAACTTGTATCTTACAGCTATTTAATATTTAGTGCCAGTATTTTGTGAACATGATCTCCTTAGTTTTATTTTCTTTATCAATCTTGGGTCATATTTAGTACTAAGTTATCAGTTGATAGTGTGAATGTATCTCATGTGAACAATTTTACCTTCTAGTCTCAGCATCATTGATAAATTATTGTTAGAATTTATTTTTCCTTAGATTAAAATTGCTTTTTACTTATTACTTGTATTTGCTCTTTGCTTATAGTTTTACAATGAGCTGACTGAAATCTTGGTCAGGTTCCAGAACAAATGCAGTGACATAGTGTTTGCACGGAAGACAGAGAGAGATGAGCTCTTGAAGTGAGTTTGTTTTGTGCCTCAGATCATACTTAAGCTGCTTCCTTGTGTTTAGAATGAACTGGGTGGTGCTAATACAGCAATTCCCCTTCTGTCTTCTGAGCATTTCACAAAGTCATAGGGCGTCTTGACCTGGGATGAAAGAATGAAGGAACAGGAACCCAAGGTGTGGAAGTACAGAGGGGCACAGAGGTGAAACAGCTCAGGAGTAGTAACTTGGGGAAGACAGGTGGACAGTTCAGAAAACAGCACAGTCCCTTCTGCAGGAGCCGCTGAGAAAGCTTGGCCTATAGTAGAGGACTGACGGAGTGAGTCAGGAGGAAGTTGACCCATGCTCACACAAAGGTACTGTGTTTATGATGTGAGCAAGGGAACAGAATTTAGCAGCCTTTGACTAACACCTTAAGGGGAGATAGCCCGCACCTGGCAGTAGATTTATTTGGTAACCTGTGACTTCTGTGAAGAACACTATCCCCTGTGTAGGGTAACCCCAATTAAACCCTCATGTATGTATATTTGTAATATATGCACATATACATCTACATATATCTCTCTATATTTAAGAAGTTTATAAAATTTTATGTTTCTGGATGACTCTAGTGGTTAGTTACCCCTCTCCCCTGCTCCTCCTTTGCCTCACCCTCCCGTTGTCCTCCTACTTCCATCTCCCTCCTTACTCCCCTTTCCTCCTTCTTGTCACCTGTGCTCTATTATCTCAGCCTCCCTTAAGATCTTTCTTGCCTCTCCCCGATGGCCCCTTTCTAGTTTCCTGGCTTGTACAGGTCCTTCAAGTAAACACACAAATCTAGAGTGACAGATTATTACATTAGCTTTTAACACAAAATAGCTCAGTGCCATGTATCTATAAACAACAGGTTAAAAATTGTTCTAGAAATTGATATATTTATTTGCATGATTAACTCATCTTTATTTTATCTCCTTTTTGTCTATTTGAGACAGGCTTTTGCTACACTGCTAGGGCTGGCCCTAAACTTGTGATCTTCTGTCTCTACCACTCTGGGGCTGAGATTATTTTGTGTGGACACTGATGTCATACTCAGATTGAAACGTTAGCCCAGTGTCCGAATGGGTTACAGTTCTCTGACAATTGTGTTACTATTTTTTTGTTTTGTAATTAACTATTAATAGATAAGAAACAATCTTCTAAGACTACTTGCCTAGTTAAGACGTTCTTTATTCTAGTTACAATGAAGATGTCTGAAAGAACTCTATCCTTTGCTGGTCTTAGAAGTAGAGTCATATTACAGCTTTGTTTTGCTGCAGGATTAAAAATGCACTTTTTACGCAAGAATAGGAGCATGTTTTAGAATACTGTCATTATTTGGAGGCATGTTTGCTTAATATGTGAAGAAAAACAAAGGAGGTAACATCTTACAGGTGTTTTTCATGGTGTTAACCTTAACACTCTGCCTCTCACAAGGGATCTGCAGCAGAGCATTGCCAGAGAGCCCAGCGCTCCTTCCATCCCTCCTCCAGCATATCAGTCCTCCCCTGCTGGGGGACATGCCACAGCGCCTCCAACTCCAGCTCCAAGAACCATGCCGGTGAGTAGGCCAGGACCCCTGCTGCATTCCTGTCCTGCAGCTGGCCAGCTCAAGGCTGCAGTGGAGGGAACTGGTGGTCCCCACCCGTGGTTGGGGGTCCAACCATCTGATGGCTTCTAGTGTATAAACACAGCAGCACTCATGAATTCTCACTGCCAAAAATGTTTAGCCTGAGTGAAACAATATCCTTAGAATGGACTTTTCTCCCAAATGAAGACAGTGACAGAAAAAGAAGCTCAGTCATGTCCTCAGAAATGGCTAACAAACCCAGAGCATGAGATGCAGGTTTTGAGATTCCCCTGTTTTCTAAACCACATGCGAAGACGGGAGGGAGTTGTAGTTGTTCATTATAGTCTGTGGCACATGAACCTTGATTTGAATTTGGTTCACAAAGGTAACCACAGGAGACCTTTCTTTCAGGTAGGTAAGAATCTTGGATCTGGAGTGGATATTCGCCAGACCTAGGGAGCAGCATGATTGTTTTGGTGACATGCTGAGTGTTGATGTCTGTCTAGAGGGCTGGTCCTGTGAAACTGGCAGCTTTGAATGATTCTACAGACACATGGGAGACAATAATGTTAACAGTTGCTCAGTTTTATTGCTGCTCATGCAATTGTGTGTTTTAAAAAAAGTTTTCACAGGTTTAAAGGTTTAGTAAAGAGAATTTGAGGCCTGACAGTAGGCCCAGTACTGTGTGTGGTTTTGGCGGAGACAGCATGATTAGACGTCAGCACTTCTTCAGAAGCCAGAGAGTGACTTTCAGCCACGTTCTAGACTAGTAGGCTGATGTCTGAGAGTGGGAGTTGAACAGTCCGGATGCCTGTGCTCTCCCTCGTTATAGTCGAGAGCCACTGCACACTCTGTGTCTTCGCTTGTGTTCTCTTTCAGCCTGCGAAGCCTCAGCCTCCAGCCCGGCCTCCACCTCCTGTGCTCCCCGCAAACCGAGTCTCCCCTGCTGCTGCTGCTCCCACAGGGGCAGGGACTGCTTCACCAGCTCCGCCACAGACCCCTGGGTCTGCTCCCCCTCCACAGGCTCAGGGACCACCGTATCCTACCTATCCAGGATATCCTGGGTAAGACAGTGACACTCTGTGTCACCAGGAATTAACGAATTTCTAGCTGTGACTACTCTTTAAAGACAGGCTCGTCCCTCTCTGAGCACAGATCTCATGACTCAGCCGTGTTGTTGGCTTGCTCAGAAATTAAAATCATATTACAGTTGCATATTTGAGGAACCGAACTGCTATTTCCTAGATGTCTAGGATATATATTTTTATTTTTTGCATCTTTCATTTGTATAAACACATCTCTTCTGTGTGAAATTCAGCACCTGTTCCCTGCCTGCCTTTATGTGAAGCCAGGATCATAAGCCTTGTTGATGTGCGTATACTTGAGAATCTCAGTATCTAGTAAACTGACGTATGGAAACTTAGACTGTTATGTGATGTGTTTGAAGGTTAGCCTTCTACGTAGGAATGTCTATTTATATGTTTATTTATTTTCGTGGTGGTGGGAACTAAACCCAGATCTCTGGAAGAGCAGCCAGTGCTCTTAACCAGTGAGCCATCTCTCCAGCCCTGGGCAGGAGCATAGCCAGAGAACTAGAGAACTTCATTCAAACAGACAGTTTCTGTTTTTATTCTTCCTATAGTAGTGGGAGTTAGCATTATTATTTTCTGGGCAGTATTAGCAGCATGATAATCTTTGATTTAATTAATAGTAGATGCCTTTTCTTTTGAAACAAGTCCTTTGTCTCACTTCTCTTTCCTAGAAGAATGAAAAGCTGTTATTGAATATTGACGTTAGAGTAATGACCTCACTCTGCAAGGTTTGACTTACCAACCCAGTGTTTTGTTTTCTTCTCACCCTCAGGTATTGCCAAATGCCCATGCCCATGGGCTACAACCCCTATGCATATGGCCAGTACAACATGCCATATACACCGGTGTACCACCAGAGTCCCGGACAAGCTCCATACCCAGGACCCCAGCAGCCTACCTACCCCTTCCCTCAGCCCCCACAGCAGTCTTACTATCCACAGCAGTAATGCTGCCACATGCCTGCGGGTTCAGATCAGAGGGACAGGACAGCAGCTGCCATCAGTGTTCTAAGCCATGTTCTGGTCACTCAAGCATACTTTACTCTACCAATTGCCGTGGATAATTTCTGTCTGTGGCTAAAAGCTGAAGTCTGGGCCCCACTTCCACATTTGATCGCACTTCCACATTTGATCGCACTCGTGAGATTTTGCTGCTGTTGCAGTATAAACACTAGGTATAATAGCATTTGAAAAAAAATTACAGTTCATAAAACATTGCAAATGAGAAATTAAACCTGCAAGTGAAACATTTGAAATTAGTGTACTTTATAAGATGCAGTTGGAACAAAGATGGCTTAAGTACTGATATTCAAGAAAAAGTTTTCTTTCTCTTTTGGTTTATTGATTTAGTTTAATTTCTATTATGATATTTTGCATAATCAAGGCATTGTAAATCTTATAATTTAAAAATAAATTACTTAAGAACAGTTGTCATTGTTATGTTTTGTCATTGCTGTCTGTTCCTTTCTGGTATTAGCCTCTCATTGTGTATGTTCGCAGGTTAAATGTACTGTGTTGAAATGCATGACCAGCACCAGTTAGCAGTCAGGTTTAAGGTTGCAATATGAAAGCTCAGCGCTTAGCTCTACAGCTCATCTTTCATATGCCGAATAGTAAGTTCATTTTCAAAAGTCCTATAATGTGGGAGACACACAGTTGTTACCAAAGATTCTTCAAATAAATACAAAATTAAAAAGTGTGTATATATATATATATATAATGTTTCATTGTTATTAGATTTTTCCAAGAAGGTGGTGCAAATTCTGGTAATAATTCATTTCCCCCACCCGTAATCTGGTTAAAATAAGTAGCTGCCATTGACAGTGTTGTCTGATGTGTAGAAAGTTCCCTGTGCCTTTCTTGTCCTTGGTGTCACCTGTTCTTACCTGTAATGTGTGATACGCAGTGTCTTTGAACGGATCTTAACTCTTCTTTTAAAATCTCTTTTTATTTTTTATTTTTTTAAAGTTTGTGGCTCCTGAAAGCTGAGGTTATTTTGTAATTCAGGGAGCAATTCAACAGCACGGTCTTTGGGGATGTATGCTGAATCTGGAATAGGCTGGGACCTCATGAGTCTGCTCTGACAACGCTTAGTTGCTGTGCAGGCCTCATTGGCAGTGAGGAGATGCATCCTGGACAGGAAGCCATGCAGGCAGGGTCTCAGGGGCGCAGTGGTCTCTGTCTGTGTGAGGCTTCCGGCACATTAGACGCATGAGTCCATGCAGGCGGGATCTCGGGAGCTCATGGGCTCTGATGAGCAGACTTCTAATCTGTGCTTGGTTTCTGAGTTTAACCTGACCTTTTCTTGCATTATCATCTCATCTGAATGATACTGTCACAGTCCACTGTTGGTTCCATTGACTATTTGGGTGGATATTTATATGTAAGACTGAAGATACAATTGTAAAAGGGAGTAAATTGGTTTTAACAAATCTGTATTTTAAATCATCTACTTTGTTGTGTGCAGAAAACACAAAGATGTGCAACTTCACTACAAATGACTGACTACCTGGAGTATGGACATTGGCTTAAAGTCCAACAGCTTAGCCTTGGCAGAACTAACGGTTAAACATAACCATGCTCAGCTTCAATGTTTTGGATTACTCAGCATTTGAGATGGGTTTATTTGAGTCCTCTGTAAATGGCATTTAAGTTTTATATTCTCCCCACTTGAGTATCTTATACTGATATAAGACATCCCCTGAGTTAGGGAGTTTCCAGATTGCTAGCCTATACTCCTTACCAATGCGAAACAGCCTCCAACCAACCAACCAAACAAACAAAATGGCCTGAATATTCTCTTGGGGAATGGGGGTGGAGGTCTAAAGGAAAGGGTGAATGTATCAGAGAGCCAAAGGGGGAGGGGTCAGGCTAGCGGCTATTCCTCACTGCATTGGGCTTGCAGGGTCACAGAGGAAGGTCAGCATACAGGGCAGCCCCTCTCAGTGACCTAGCTCAGCTCCTTAGGGAAGCCTCTTGTGTGGCAGTCACCTCTTGCCAGGTCTCTCATCCTTGATTTGCTCACGATGTTCCTCTGATCTCTGGGGTTAGGCACCATTGATCTTCAGTGCTAGGTTTGCCTCCCAAAGCCTGTCCAGTTCGACAAGGACTGATAGCCTCTTTCTGTGCCTACTGTCCTTCCTAGAAGACAAGATGGCGGCCCTCATTGGGGTGGATTGCCAGCACAGTCTTAACCCTGTGCTCGGTTTGCTGTGCTCTTCAGAGCGTACTGTAGAAGTTACTGTGCATGGTGCTGTTTACGTGGAGGTTGAGGGTTCCACTCTGGCTTGAGTGTATTACTGGTGTTTATAATTAGACTTTCTGTTACCTTCTTAAATTAAGGTACCCACCCTCAAGCCATTTATGTTGCCTTCCTAAGCCTACTATGAAATGAATTACCTGCCAACTACTGAGGCTTCGCCGAGAAACCAGTAAGAAGCAGGGAAAAGCCATCTGACTTGGATTTCCCATCCTCAGATGGCTGGAATGGCTTGACCACTCGATGTGGTGTCAATCTCTGAGCTAGAGAGCCATTGCTCTGCTCCTTGGTCTTTTTCTTAGTTGAGAAAAAAAAGTCCCATGACACTCATTGCGCAGCAACCAGTCTCTGAGACACCCCTGGGTCCACACTCCAACACCCTTGCTGTCATGCTCCCCAGTAAGTGTGGGGATCACAGCTGTATCCCCACCTCTGTCCCAGCCAGCAACCTTTCTAGTCAAAACAGACTGGTGCTTTCTTTTCCACTGAGCTTATGTTTTGCAAAACATTCCTTTGTATACATTTCTTAATTTCGTAGACAGGATAAAATGGTAAATGGGCCTCAGTTTGCTAATGGGAATTTTTAATCAGTGACTAGGGTAATCTTGCAGCCTTGCTACAGCCCCGTGGCATGTCATTTTAAAGACTTGTGCAGTTGTTAGTTGACTCATACTGTAGAACAGGGCACAAGCTGGACCAATCCTTTGCAAGAAGAGTTAACATTGCTGGTTTAAATACAGACTTAGAATAAAGTGGAAGAGCAAAGAAGGAAAATTATTATATTTTTAACAAAAGAGAATATTCAGGCTTTATTTCTGGTATGAAGTTTCTATTTTTAAAAATATATATATCCTATATTATCACACCAGAGATTTTAGATTCCTTTCTGGTTACAAACATTGCTGGTAGTTGGATTATATTTTTATTGTATTCATTTCTCTTAGGGGGAAAATTGTAAAGAAACAAAGATTCCGGATGAATGTATCCTAGAAATAAAAGTTGAAAGATTCTTACTTCTGTGGAGTATGAATTCTTATTTAAAGTGTTTCTCCTTCAGCTTCATAGTTCCCACAACTGCCCTGACAGCGGTGGGTTGGGAAATAATACACCCTCCAAGACTTGAGACTGTAAAAGGAAGCCTGATAGCTTTTAATAGCTGTCCATTTCATATTTAATTGTTGTGGGTGGACTGTGGTTTTCATTAATTAGCAATTTGGCCACAGTTCTTTCACACATGCATTTTCTTCTAGAGACAGTTTTTGGTCTAATTTTTTGAACAAGTCAACAAGATTACTACAATATTCATTAATTGGAGAAGGAGTAGTGAAGTGTGTTAATCTTCCCTCCCCTCTTTTTATTAATGCATGTTAATTATATAAAATAGTGCATTTAATTATGGCATTTTATACTTCACCCATTACCTCCTTTTGTTCCTGTTATAGGAACAAGGCTCAGGAGTCAAATAATCCCTTTCTTTTTCCTTATACTTTTGTGTCTTTTTTTTAAAATTAGGTTTTGCATATGAGAGAAAATGTGAATATTTCTCTTATTTTGCTTAACACAATGACCTCCAGGTTCATTTTCCTGTAAGTGACACAATTTTGTTCTTTCTGTTTTTTTAAATATTTATTATGTATATAATATTCTGTCTGTGTGTACATCTGCAGGCCAGAAGAG
>LOEQ01000461.1:172935-191516 GCA_001685075.1 Bramus lutescens | reverse complement strand
GAGAGAGAGAGAGAGAGAGAGAGAGAGAGAGAGAGACAGAAAGAGAGAGAGAGACAGAGGAGAGAGACAGAGAGAGAGAGACAGAGAGAGAGAATATCTCAAAACTTACCAAACTAAATTGCAAGGTGGCAGACTACTTATATTCTAGATTTTAGAAATTTGCATTTTGAGTGAGAATGGGATTGAACAGGGAAGCTTGAAGGTGAATACTGCATTGAGATTCATGAGGCAAAGACGACATAACCACTACACTCCAGAAACTCCGTGTGTGAGGGGTGGCCACAGAGTGCAAGCAGGCGCTGTCTCTGTGGCCAAGAGCCAAAGCCAGGATCTCAGAGGAGGTCGCCTTTTGGCATAATAATATTGGAGCATTCCTAGAAGTCTCATGCTTCTTGTGAGGTGAAAGACTCACAGCTGAAGGGACAGGCTTATGGTAGTCCATGGCGACACCCTTGACTGACTGCATGAAGACCCAGCAACCACTGACACAGTTTCTCACCACTCCGCTGTGCTTCCGAGCCAGAAGTCAAGGGTTTTAAGAAATGAAGTAGGTATTTCCTGTTTCTCAGTTGATGGCTTCAGTTCATCGTCACTTCCTCTATCAGACCATGTCCGTTGGCACACGTGTTTACTACTGCTACCTCTACTCGTATCAGTGTGTGAGCATGTGCTCTTGATGTGTGTGAGCACATGTGCAGTGGCTCACATCTGGAGGTCAGAGTAAACCATGTTGTTTCTCTCCTTCCTTTACATGGACCCCAGGGACTGAACTCAGGTCATCAGGCTTGTAAAGCAAGCACCTATAGTCCCCAAGCCATCTCACCATCTCAGTGTACTTCTGGGGTGCAATCCTGCCCTCCATGCCTGCTGTTTCTGCACCATTGATTCTGATGGATTGTTGAGGCTCCAGGAAAGGGGGAGATGGCGGCCACAATTCAATAGTCTATGAGTGTGAACTAAGAATGGCAATTCCCCAGGTAACCACAAGATGGAGGCATTTCACAATTTATGTTTTAAGACATTGCGGCAGGGATTTTATTCTTCTGGCGTCTTAGCCTTTGTTCTAAAATTGGTTCAAGTTTTCCTTAGAGTTAGCAGTGTGATTGGAGCCCTGTGATGAGGCTCTGCGGTGGCTTCCCCACCAGGAGCTGAAGAATCCTTGTCTTGTGAATTCAGGAAGCAGAGATGAAAAAATGAGTCCCCCAGGGCTAGGTGAGAACATGAGGGTTATTGTTCATAGCANCCCCCCCACTCCACCACCCCATCCCAAACCTTGCAGAGCGGAGAAGATATTTATTTTGCTATTTTGCTATGAATAGGACAGATCAAGACAGGCACATAGTTGTTGGTTTTCTGTTAACGGTCAATACAGAGTTTGTGAGGGGTGTGTGTGTGTGTGTGTGTGTGTGTGTGTGTGTTGTGGGGGGCAGAGCTGGGGTGAAGGAAGGGTAGGAGAACATTCCGAGGGGACAGAGGCTGTGATTCTGGTCTAAGAACCTGCGAACCCAGTCAGGCTTTCTGCTTTGTTTTATGGTTCGCCCCCAGGGCTGGTTTTAATGGGAACAGTTTCGCATATCCCTTGTCCTTTGGCCACACTTAGGTCGCTGTCTTTATTGCAGGGTACAGAGGGGACGTCTCAAAGCATTTGATTGCAAAGGGCAGCAGCCACTTCTTCAAGTCAGCATCATTTGTTCAGGGGAAGAGTTCCGCAGACCCAGCTTGGCGAGAAGTAGGTCAGGCTGGAGGAAGCAGCCTGACGTCTGTGAGAGGAGAGTTCAGAGGACTCTGAAAGGAACGATCCTTCAGCTGCCTGCTTCTCTGACCCTTAGGGGCCTTTGGGTGTTCTCTCACCCTGCGTCAATTATGAGCCATGTTTCAATCACCCACACACCCATCCACTCGCTCCTTACTCACTGAAAGCTAATGAAAGCCAGCCTTTCCAGACTCCACCCTAGATGCTGGAGCTCCCGCAGAGCTTGCTACATGCTGGGGCCATGTGGATCCTTTGACACAAGTCTGCTAGGTGGTCACTTACTCTCTTCTCTGAACTTTGGTTCTCTCAGAAATAAAACAGGAATAATTTTGTACCTAATGATATCACCAACTGCACGAGATTTCAGTGAAGGCGAAGAAAGCAGATTGTGCACAAGTCAGCATGGGACCTGGCTAAGGGGAAGCTTTGTCCTTTGAGCAGGTGGTGAAGGTGAACTCTGGTAGCCAAGGGTGTGAACCGCTGCTGTACCCTGCTTTCCTTGATGGCGTTGGAGTCGGAAACCCAGTGAACCTAATAGATGCCTTCTTCCCTAAGGTGTCCAAGACCGAGTTTGTGAGATGACAGTATGACAAATTGTTTAAGGGCACAGGCCCTTGAGCAGCCTGGTCCATGGTAAGTCCTAGCTGGACAGTTGCTGGCTGCAAACTTTAAGCCGGGCTACTGAGAGTCTTTGTGTTTCAACGTCCGCCCTGTAAAATAACAGCAGCTTTCTGAACACGGTGGTTATGAGTCAGTGCAAAGCACCCAGAATAGGCCCTGGTGGACTCAGTCACTCACTGTGATGCTGTGGTTACTGTTGTTCTAGCCAACTTGGTTCTCTGATGCTAAATTTAAAGGGTATATGGCTACTAGATCAGTGATCTCACATCCATGGAGGCCGTTTCTCGAACACAGTAAAGGAATAGGGTGAGAACAGGGTGGGAGGGAGAGCAGAGGAGGGTAGTGGGACGGGTGGGATTATAATGGTGAGGTGGTGAGGATGAAGGTGGGGATGGTGGGATGAAGGTGGGTATGGCGGGATGAAGGTGGGGATGGCGGGATGAAGGTGGGGATGGTGGGATGAAGGTGAGGATGGGGGGATGAAGGTGGGGATGGCGGGATGAAGCGAACAGAGGATGAGACGTTGGTCCAGGTGGGATACTAGAATAAGTCCAGAGTTGTAGTTACTTCACTCACTGTCTCAGAAGGTTTCATCCATGGACATTTGGCTTCGTGACGCTGGGCACCTGATGAGGTAACGTTTCATGGTGGTAGGAATGTGTGGAGGAGGCTGTTTTCTTATCCCCATGGTTTCCCAGAGCTCCCTAAGGAGCACAATCAGCTAAGGACCAAGCACTTAACACATGAGTCTTTGGGGGGCATTTTATTTTATTTTTTTAAATATTTATTTATTTATCTATTTATTTTCTGTGTCTGAAGGCCAGAAGAGGTTGTGAGCCACCATATAGTTGCTGGGAATTGAACTCAGGACCTTTGGAAGAGCAGGCAATGCTCTTAACCACTGAGCCATCTCTCCAGCCCTTTGGGGGGCATTTTAAATCAAAACGTACGAGGTGAAGGAGGTGTTGGGTAACTGTTATCTGTGATGGCAATGGACTAGTGGTCAACGGGATGACGGTGGGGTTAGTGGGGAGGGGCGTGAGGGACTGGTATGTGGAGGAGGATGGGTAGTTGTCACTGGGGCTGGAGGGAGGCAGTGTGAGATGGGGCATTGTCAGTGTGATGAGGTAAGATGGCCCTTCTCTTTGTTCTGGGGAGGCCATTCTTACTGTGACCAACACCATGGGTCACCTTCAGGAACTGAAGTGACCCCAGCTCCTCAGGATTCCCATCTCTTCTTGGAGGCCCTGGTGTGTTGACAGCTAAACCAGTTTCTTCTCATTGCCAAACACTTGTCTTATTCATTTATGGACATGCCTATACTAAAATGATTGATCAATCAATAAATAAACTTTTAATTTTCCATTTTCATGTGTCTGCATATTCCTGCTTGGAGGTGTGTGTAACCCACCCCGTGTGTGTGTGCGTGTGCACATGTGTGTGCATGAGTGTGTGGAGACACAAAGTCGATGTCAAGACTCATCCTTCATCTCTCTTCCATTTTACTCATTAAGGCAGGGTTTCTCAATCAAACCCAGAGCTCACTGATATGGCTAATCTCACTAGGCAGCTTGCCCTGGGAATCTCCGGTCTCTGCCTTGTGGAATCACAGGCAGATCACTACACCCATCCCACATTTATGTGGATTTGGGGGATCCAAACTCCAATACTCATGACGTGTAGAAAGCACTTTCTCCACTGAGCCATCTCTGCAGCCCTGTCACCTTTCAATAAAATCTTAGCCGACGGTGGCAGTGGTGGAGCACGCCTTTAATCTCAGCACTCGGGAGGCAGAGGCAGGTGGATCTCTGTGAGTNGGATCTCTGTGAGTTCGAGGCCAGCCTAGTCTACAAGAGCTAGTTCCAAGACAGCCAGGGCTGATATAAAGAGAAATCCTGTCTTAAAAAATTCAAAGTATTTATATCTTATGTGCCTGCACCCGAGTATGTGTGCCATGTCCATTCTTGGTGCCCAGGGAAGGAGCTGACCTTCTGGAACTGGAATCATGGACAGCTGTGAGCAGCCGTGTGGGTGTTGGGACTATAACCCGGGTTTGTGCTCTTAGCTGCTGAGCCATCTCTCCAGCCCTTATGCTTGATTATATAGTCTCACTTCATACTCTTTTCCCCTCTGAGAAACCACATGCATTTTAAAGATAGTGTTCACATATTTCTTACAACATGCCTTTGATGTGGGGTCAGGTACAAGAACCTCACTTTACAGGTGACAAAATCAAGGCTCTTCTTCAAGTCTCGTGTTTCTTAAACCATCTCGAAGTGATTTCTGGTTTGCAACCCTTCCTGGGGCTGGAGCGATTAATTTTTGTTGGAGAAAAAGGCTGTTTCGCTACCTTTCCACCTCCTCCCCCATGGAAGGGGATATGCCGGGACGACTGTTTCTTCATCGTTACAGATGTTGGGTGGCTTCGTCCTGTGTCCGATGGGTGACCTGGTTTCCTTGCTGACAGGGTAGTACGGGGTGGGGGCTGAGCCGCAGAACACTGGGGCACAGGGAGGGGCGTGCAGTTTTCCTATGAATCTTTGAAGAGTGAGTGCTGTTTGTATTGCCCTTGCCAGCTCAGGAACCATTTTAGGGACAGGAAAGAAAAGAAAAGAGAAAGAATGAAAGAAGGAGAAAAATAAAACAAAAGCCCTAAACACTTCTGCTATTTTTGATCTTTTTTTTTTCTTCACAGTTCGTAAAGCTGAGAAAAAAGATCACATTTTCCTTGGTGAGAAAAGCTGCAGTTTCTTCTGGAACACCTTTGAAGAGAGGGGTCCACCGCAGTCCCTGTCCTTGGAGATGGTGCATTGTTGGTGCATGAGCCGTGACAAAGGCCTTTGAGGCTGAGAAACGGATGAAAAGACCGCATGCAGGCCATTGTCTCTAGCAAGCAGCGTCCTCAAATGCTAGCTGTGCAGGTTAAACAGGAGCCAGAAGCTCCCAGCAGCCTCCCCAGTCCTGTTTGCAGATGGTTTACGGCTGGGCGTTGAAGCCCCAGTATCCTCCCTTCTTCCCTCTGGTGAACACTCTTGCTGGTGCCCACTCATTTACTTGTGTTCCCATTAAACGCCAGAGGTTGCAATTCTCTGCTTGCAATCAACGGGCAAGCGCCATCAGGGGAGATGCTGGAGCCTTAGAAGTGGTCTCCGAAATGGAGCAGTGTCATGATCACTTTGCAAATTTAAAAACAGCACATAAGGCAAAAATGAGGAAGACCCATGAAGTGCTGACCAAGAGCGACTTCCCTTCCTGTCTTGGGGCTCCATGTGGGGTGCAGGCGGGGAGGAGGGAAAATTACGAGCCACACAGCGTGCTTGGTTGAGATCCTCAGAGATCTGCCGGGAGACTTTCCTTTGTCGTGTCTCAGAGGACTCCTGGTACCAACTGCTCTGCGCCCACCTGGGTCAGGGTGTGGAACTTAGCTGTGAGGAAGAAGTAGTCTTGGCACCAGGGAAGGGAGTCAGTCTCAGGGCAGGGCTGTGTACCCCTGGAAGCTCAGGGCACTAGAGGGCACTGTGGGATGTACAGCAGTGGAGCGTGGTCCCGAGGAGGGATGGGCTATGGTGCAGTGTGTGTGTGTGGGGTTTCTCTGCTGAGGTGGGACAGGAACAGATGTCAGTGGCTCATTCAAGGCCACCAGGTCTGGACCTGGAGTCAGAACTGTGTTCCTAGCTTATTTCGTAGAAGGAAAACCACTGAGTGTTTGAGGAAAGAGGGACTTGAGTTTATGAAATCATTTGGGCATGCGATTCCGGGGTGGTGGTGGTGTTGACTACAATGGATTTGGGTTCTGTTCTGGGTTAGTATTTCAGCAAGGGGAGCAATTTGGTGAGCAGGTACTTTGTCTTAGTCACACTCGTTGATTTAACCTGTAGGTCTGGACGTGGGAGGACGGAGCTATCTGCAGCTATGGCTCAGAAAGGAGCAGCGATGACTCATATTAGGGGAGGAGAGGAAGCTCGGCACTCCACCTCCTCCGTTCAGTCATGGAGTGCGGTTTTCTTTTCATATAATGGGACTTCTCAGTTGATGCGGATATTGTGACATGGGTGTGGATCTTGGGGACATCACAGTCTAGCAGGGAGCAGCTAGGTTGGCTACCAAATGAAACATCTCCGAGATGTTCTCCCCTCCCTTTTCATCAAAATAACCTGGGATCCGGGTACTGAGAGATGAATAGGAGTTTTCTAGATCAACTGGGGGGCGTTGAGTATCCCAGGAGGCAGTGGGCACAGAGTAGGACAGGACTGCAGAAATAAGGGTGTGTGAGGACTTGGGGATCCCAGGCCAAGGAGACGGGCAGGGCCAGCTGATGAGAGACTGAAGAGTGTGACTGAGGAACCTCCACCTTCTTCTAAGTGCTCATTTAGCTCAGAGCAACTGATTGACAGATGTTTATTGAAATAGACTGTTGGATACCGAATCAAACCCCTTCTTGTGTATCCCAGCTTCTTTACACCCAGACCATAAAGAAGAGCTGTGTGTGGGTTTGGATGCCGTCCTTCCTGGAAAGCAGACAGCACTGGACTTTGGCAGTCATGGAGCCGAGGGGATCCTTACTCCACGATCCACAATCCCACCGCACTTCACAGGCTGTGACTCAGAAGCTGCAGTGACACCCATGATCTTTTCTTCCACTCTTCCCTCTCAGTGCCTCTAAATGTTCCCTCATGCTAACACCTAAACTGCTTCTGTGACTATCATCAGGCAGTACATGCCTTTAATCCCAGCACTCAGGAGGCAGAGTCAAGCAGATCTTTGTGAGCTGGAGGTCAATCTGCTGTACATAGTGAGGTCCAGGTTAGCGAGGGCTATGAAGAGAGACCATGTCTCAATAAATAGTGACAAGAACCCCCACATCGAAACACATGTCTATCATATCAAAAATTCCCTCCCCCCACCCCACCTGGTGTTGGGGACTGAACCCAGGGCCTCTGATAGTGAGGTAAGAGCTTTTCCACTAGGCTGTATCCCCAGCCAGCATCTGCCATCCAAAGTCTTACATGGGTCCCGTGTCTGGCTAGAGTCAGGTCTCACCATCAGGCCAAAATAAGCTGTGGTGGTTTGAGTAGATATGGCCCCCGTAGACTCATGTGTTTGAATGCTTGGCCCCAAGGAGTGGCACTATTAGGAGATGTGACCTTGTTGGAATAGGTGTGGCCTTGTTGGAGGAAGTGGGTCACTGTAGAGGTGGGCTTTGAGGTCTCATATGTTCAAGCTACATCCAGTATGCCAGTCTCCTACTCCCGTGGATCAAGATGTAGTAGAACTCTCAGCTTCTTCTCCAGCACCATGTCTGCCTACACAATGCATTGTCCCACCATGACCGTGATGGACTAAACCTCTGAAACTGTAAACCCTAATTAAATGTTTTCCTTATAAGAGTTGCCATGGTCATGGTGTCTCTTCACAGCAATAGAAATCCTAACTGAGACAGAAGTTGTTCTTGGTCAGGAAAGTGGTCTGAGCGTAACATGAGAACAGGGCTGTAGACATGCTATTTAAAGACTACCAACTGTGCTACATCTCCAGCACCTTGTATAAGATTTTTTGGTGTGTGTAGTATGTGTGTGTATGTGTGTTTATGTATATGTATGCATGCACATGTGGGTGTACATTCACATGTATGCATAGCTAGTGGAGGCCAGACTTTCTATGATTGCTCTCCATTGTATGTTTTGAGACAGAGTTTCTCACCGAATCCAGAGTTTTCTGATTGGTTAGACTGACTGACCAGCAAAATCTAGTGATTCACCTACCTCTGCCTTCCCAGTACTTGGTTTGTGGGGGTGTCTGACCATGCCTGAGCTTTACAGGGCTCATGAGGATGAGAACTCAGCTTCTTGATGTGGGATTTCCCTCTGTATGCTGTGATTACCATTAATGAATAAAGAAACTGCTTTGGACCTATAGCAGGGCAAAAACTGAGGTAGGCTGGGAAAACTAAACTGAATGCTGGGAGGAGGAAGGTGGAGTCAGAGAGANTGTGATTACCATTAATGAATAAAGAAACTGCTTTGGACCTATAGCAGGGCAAAAACTGAGGTAGGCTGGGAAAACTAAACTGAATGCTGGGAGGAGGAAGGTGGAGTCAGAGAGAAGCCATGTAGCCCGGCTGCAGACAGATGCCAAAACTTCACCTGGTAAGCCACTGCCACGTAGCAATACACAGATTAGTAGAAATGGGTTAAATTAATATGTAAGAGTTAGCCAATAAGAAGCTAGAGCTAATGGGCCAAGCAGTTATTTAATTAATACAGTTTCTGTGTGATTATTTCTGGGCTAAGCGGATGGGAACCAACAAGCAGCCTGCTGCTACAGGTTCTCAAGATTTTGTGGCAAACACTTTACTGGTTTATTTCCCCAGTCTCTTGTATAAGGTTTTCCTCCCCCACCCCCAAGGGTCTGGGTAATGCCAGCACTTTGGATTAATGGCCTAAAAGAAATTGCAGTCATTTGGGTAAGGGGCAGGAAGCTGCTGCTGCTGCTTGGTGCCAGGTTCTGAGGGCATCAGGGCAGGGATGGTGCCGGCTTGGACTCTGCTTGTTTTCTCAGTGGCAGGAAGGTATAGGAGGCCCACCCTAGGACTGGACTGCTAGGCTGTTTTCTAACTCACAGGTCCAATGTGACCTTCCTTCCTTGTGGTGTCAGGCAGGAGGTGCCATTTGCCATTTTGTTGTTGTTCCAGGCAGGAACAGCATGCTGGGGTGAGACCTCTCTTCTTGCCAGCTCGCTAAGGACTGGGATGGACACCTGCAGGCCACGCAGCAAAGCCGGCTCTGGGCCTGTGGACCCCTGATTTTTCAGGATATTCTCTCATGTTCTCTAGGAAGATAGGGACAGGGGAGGCCTCAGGAAAGAGGGTAGCTTGAGCTGGTGTGGGTGTTAGAAGTTTCTGGTAAAAAAAAAAAAGGCTGTGAACAGGTCTCTCCAATGTGGAGGGATGCTTGGCAGAGGGAGAAAAGTGTCTCAGATGAAATAGCCACAGGGGTGCTAAATAGCAGCGTGCCTTGTGACAGAGGCCAGCCTGCCGTACTGCACTCGGCTAAAATGTCCTCAAGTATTCTGCTTTCTCGGCCTGACTCCGTGAATCCTCACAACAGACCTGAGAGGCAAGAAGCAATGCTGTCCCATGTCACAGGGATGTTGAGTGACCTAGCCAAGGTTCTCAGTTAATAAGTAGCCAGCAAAGCCGGGATCACATGTGTTAGAGTCTGAAGTTGGCAGTGATGTCAAGGACAGTTGTAGCAGGGTGGTGGTATCGGAGTCAACAGTTACTGCATGCTTACCCTGCACTGAGCACTGTGCTAAGCTCTATCCTGGGTAATCATCAGGACATTCAAGTCTGTGAGCTTTCACCCCCCACTTTAGGCATGTGAATACCAGAGATTGTTTAGTGGCTTGTGAGATGCAGGGTGAGAGAGGTCAGAAGGAGGAGGAAGTCTCAGACCTAGAAAGGCCTAGTATGCTGCATATAGGACCGTGAGGCAATCACAAAGCCAACATGGATCACTAAGAACACCATATTGCTATCTGGGGGCTTCTTACTACCCCTCTAGGGGCCAGACTCCCTGAATTCCATAGTTTTTTCTTATCAAGGGGGCAGGAGCTGTGCCATCTGTATCATCTGCCTGTCCTGGCTTCTTCAGTGGCTGCTCTGGGGTCCTGTTCACACTGTAGGCTACTGACAGTGATGACAAGGATTGGCAAAACCAGTCTCACCACTCAGAGTTCCCTGGGAGTTCTTGGGCCTGCAGAACACCCTTTCTTCACCCGAATTTTATCTTTTCCTGGGCATGCCTACTTTATCTAAATCAACCCCACCTCCCATGGTCTCCAGAGCTCAGAAACAGGCAGCATTGTTGTGACAGTCAGTGTCCACTGGATTGGCCATGAAGCCCCCAAGTATTTGATGGGATTGCATTCATGCTTCTGCAAGGGTGATTAAGTTAGATTATATTAGTATTATAACAGAGGGAAGGAGATTGCCCCCTACAGCGTGGGCTAGCCTCCTCTAATCAGCTGAAGGCTTGAACAGGAGAGAAAGCCAAGTCTCCTCAAGTAAGAACGGTTCTCTGCCTGCCTGCTGCTGGAGTGGGCCTCATCCTCAGCTCTCCTGGGCCTCGAGCCTGCCAACTTGCACTGCAGGTTTAGCCTTTGCCAGCTTTCCTAATCACAGGAAACATTGTTTGTAAGAAATTGCTCTTTAGGATGGGGATGTAGTTTGGTCGGTAGGTTGCTTGCCGACTGTGCATGAAGCCCTAGCTTTGATTCCCAGTACCACCTAAACTAGGTATGGTGGCGCACACCTGTAATCTCCACAGTCAGGAAGTAGAGGCGGGAGAATCAGTAGTCTGAGGTCATCCTCAGCTGTAAGCGAGGCTGAAGCCAGCCTGGGCTATGGAAAACCCATCTCAAATAAAATAAAAAAAAGCTATGTTCTGTTTCTATTTCTCTGGAGAATCCCCAGCAATGTCTGTCTGCACATTTGCTCAGGCAGAACCTGAGGAATCACAGGGACCACTCCACGCCAAACCAGGCACCAAAGTCCTCTCATAAGGGTTTAGCACTGCTCATGTCAGCAGGGCACCCTAAGGTGCTGGGTGGGTTGATGGAAGCAAGAATTCGGCAACGAGAATAACAAAGCTTGAGACTTGTAGGAGATTTCAAACTTATGCAACCAGAAGCCTCAGCCTATGCTCCAGGGATCCCTCAGAGTTCCTTGGAGTGCCCTGAAGGACCCACCACAGGGAGAAGAAGGAACTCCAAAGCCCTGGCCTGCTGGAGCATTTGTTCCTTTATATAATGGAATCAATCTGCAATATCATCTTTAAGCATTTTCATACATAGTCAAACATAGCCCAGGCTGGTCTAGAACTTGCAACACAGCTGAGGATAAGCTTGAATTTTGGGTCTTCCTACTCTTACCTCCCGAGTGCTTGGAATTATGAACATGCACCACTCTGTCTGGTTTTTGCCGTGCAGGGGATTGAACCCAGGACTTCATGCATGCTAGGTGAGCACTTTATCCACCAATCCACGTGCCCAGCCCCTCTGAACCATCACTTAGAGGATTCTCATGCTCAAATATTTGAAAGCCATTCAGACTTTCTTCAACTGAGTTCCCCTCTCTTCTTTCATGTCACAGGCAACCTCAGTCAAATAAATAGAAAGCTGTGCCCAAAGCCAGTGGTGGCAGAGATGGGACTTGAACTTGGCTCATATATAAAGTCTTTTTTTCTGTTTAAATAAATACTTAAAAAGCCATACATGTTATCATGTTGAAAGTGTGTGAGGTATCATGCTTATGCATGCACCAGCCACAAGTTTTATTTGCTATGAAAAGTGTTTGGAATTTTTATGATTTGGAGTTTAAAAATTATTATTATTTTTATAACTTAAGAAGCACAAGGTAAATTGAACAGGCCTATGAAGATGTTGAGGGATATTTTTTCCATATACAGAGAATTGAACCCCTAAAGAAAATGTCCTAATGGGGTTAATAAAGGCCAGCATTCCTCAGAGAACTGGGAAATTAATCTGCCGGTTGAAACCTCAGAGGGGTTAATGGAAAGTGTAAAGCAACGGTTGTGCATATTGAAGTGTCTATAAATAGCTCAAAGTCCTGAACTGCCTCCCAAAGCTGCCGTAGCTTCCTTATTAGCTCCGGCAGCTGCATGCCATGCTAGGATGAGACTTGAATCTGTTCCAGTTCCAGTGCATCCACAAGACCCCTGCAGCCCTGACCAAAGAGAGGGGTGCGGGGGTAGATGGCAAGTTGCCTGGTTATGAGTGATGCACAGGTCCTCTTACAGTGAGTGGTGAGGTGCGTGCATGCACGTGTGAATGTGCATGTGTGTGTGTGTGTGTGTGTGTGTGTGTGAGAGAGAGAGAGAGAGANNGTGTGTGTGTGAGAGAGAGAGAGAGAGAGAGAGAGAGCGTTGGCGTGTGTGAGATGAGAGGGGAGAATTTGTTTACAGCATGAAGCTCTCCTAGAGATTAGAATCTTTTCATTTATTCATTATTTTTTGTGTGTATGTGTGCATGTGCGTGAACAGGTGTGCGTGCGCGTGCGCGCGCGTGCATATGGAAGCCAGAGGGAAACCTGAGGCACTATTTATCTTGTATGATGCAAATTCTTCACAGGCCTGGAACTTGCCTAGTCGGCCAGGCTCCCTTGTCAGTCAGTCTCAGGGATCCCCCTGCCTCAGCCTCTTCAGCAACGAGATTTTAAGTGTGTGCCATTACGCCTCCTACCACCCCCTTTAAGAGTGTGGGTTCTGGGGGGGGGTCAAACTCAGCACCTCATGGTTGTCAGGCAAGCAGGCACTTAACTGGCAGCGTCATCCCCAGGCCCCAGTCTTGAGATTTTCTGGTAACAGGATTTTGTGGAAGAGGGCACGGAAGACTTAGATACTGACAACTTTTAAGCCCTCACTTTTTATGTGAGGTGTCCCCTGAATGCCCAGAGAGAGGGGGTAACTTGAATGAGACCATGGTTCCAAAGAAGGCATGGGTCGTCCTCACTAACCTGATGGCTGCCTTCCCCCCTCCTCTATGTTTCTGAGGCCACCTGTTTTACCTGTCTCTCCTGCTGGCTTGTGACCTCCTCAATAGCAGGGACTGCCCCATTTGATTTTAATGTCCAGTGCCTGGCAAAGGATCTTGGCAGAGTGTAGGTGAAAGAACTTTCTTATGAGAAATTGTCCCAAAGTCAATTTTTCCTAGAGAGAGACAGGAGAGGTCAAAGGAAGAAGATTTCTTTTTTTGAGTCAGGGTGTCACTCTGTAGACCAGGCTGGCCTTGAACTCATAGAGATCTGCCTGCCCAAGTGCTAGGATTTAAAGGTATGAGCCACCACCCTTGATGGGAAGAAGTTTTGAACAGAAACCAAGAGACAATGGCACCTTCCATGTCTACAATGGTCATTGTCTGCTGTGACTGAGGAGAAACACTGTGTGCTGGTCATACCTTACTTGGTGACTGAGGACAGGAAGGCCCAGGGACACTCAACCCTGGAGAGAGGCATGCCTGCTTAGAGGCCGGCGCTGAACCTCTTTGCCAAAGCCCCATTCTTTATGTGAGGGCAGCTTTCCTGTTTGGGTGCCTTGGGAACATCTGGCAGGGGACACCATGGCCAGGTGTTTGGGGACAGAAAACCGGAGCTACCATCTGTTCAGCGGCGTCCTTTGGTGTGTTTTCTACCATCAGTCCCTCGTTGGTCCCCAGTCACCTTGCTCTTGCCATGGCTTCCACTTGCCTAGATGAGGCAGTAAGTCCTCTGTCCCCATAGTCACGATGGTAGCCAGTGGTACTGGGAGTGAGCCTAGGACCTCAGTCCCCTAAGTCTCAACTCCACCCCCTGTCCCATGGAACTTCTGCCCAGGGAACAATAATGCAGGTATGAAAGCAGATGGAAGGCCTCCGAGTCACAGGGCAACTGGGTCCTACGTACAGACAGATGTGCAGTCTTTGGCCGAAGCTATGCCTGAGTTGGGGCTACTGAGGAGGCTCTGATGGGCAGGTGTGACGGGGCAAGAGGGAGGCAGAGATGGGAAAAAGCATCACAGGAGGCCAGGAAGCCTGCAGAGACAGAGGAGGATGAACAGCAGTGATTCTTATCAACCAGACATGGAAGATGGAGGGGGAGAAAGAGGCAGAGATAGATAGATAGACAGATAGACAGAGAGACAGTGAGACAGAGAGAGAGAAAGAGAGAGAGAGAGAGAGAGAGAGAGAGAGAGAGAGAGAGAGAGAGATGGGGGTGCTAGCCAAGTGGATGCAGAGAAACAGAACGGAGACCTCACCCCAGGAAACATTTTTAGTCTTCAGAGTGTCAAAAGATATTATTTTTGCACTCATGACATTTTTGGGCTGCAGCTACTTACAATTTAAAAGGACAAAAAGAAAATCCTCAATCAACCCAACTTGGTCCTTATGCTGAGGGAAAGAACACTGAGCTGCTAACCTCCATGTTCTGAGGGTTATGGAGACCACCCTTGGAGGATTTAGAAAGGGCCACACTCATAGTTCAGGGTCATTAGTCCTCTGTGCTGATGTCACTCGGGAGGGCCAGGAGTGTGCACCTGGAACCCGGACCAGAGCCAGGCAAAGACAGCACCATCAGAAGGCAAGTCCTGGGACAGGGCAGCAGCCAGTACTCCTCCTCCCAAGTGCTGGGTCACCTGCCAGGGCTGGACTTCCCAGTGGGTGGCAGGGTTCTGTGTAGCCTGAACCCTGAGGTCTGGCTCATCTCTTCGCTCAAGGTTTTGATTGGTCTCAGATTTAATTTCACCTTCTAGGCATTTCTGACAAAGCTCTGAGCAGGAAAACAATGTTATTTTTTTTCTCTTCATGAAAAAGAGGGTAGGACCTTGCAATCATTTTCCTTTGTGAGAGAGGATAAATTGAGATGTCTGTGGGCAGGAAGGAATAAAAGATGATTGTAGCTAGGAGGAGCTTGGTAGGGCCTGAAGATTGACTGCCCATCATTGCTGCCTCAGCGAAGCAACAACCCTGCGCCCGTTAGTTTTTGTTACTTTGACATAAAGTAGAATCAGCTGGGAAGCAGTAACCTCAATTGGGGAATTGCCTCCCCTGGACTGACCTGTGTGCATGTCTGTGGGGCATTTTCTTGATTAATGTTGGACGTGAGAGGGCCCAGCCCACTGTGGGCGATGCCATCCCTAGGCAGGTAGTTTTAAGTTGTATAAGAAAGTCGGATGAGCAAACAGTGAGGACCAAGCCGGTAAGCGGCTTTCCTTCTTCCAGGTTCCTGCCTTGATTTCTCTCAGGGATGGACTGTAACCTAGGAGCTGAAATTACCATCCCCAGAAGTTGTTTTTGGTTAGTGTTTTATCACAGCCCACAGATACTAAACGAGGACAGAAATGATTGACAGAGTGTGAGTTCCCACTTGCTGCTGTGAATGACCTGACCATGTAGGGTTTAGGTTTTGGACTATGTAGTGGGAAGAGGTGGAAGCTTTTGTAGCTTTGGGCTGGGAAAATCACTGAGTGCTCAGAGCTCAATGAGTTATTGTGGGAACTTGTAAGATGATACTGAGAGCTGTGAATAGCTGAGATACTGAGGTGGCCTGGCTTGTGACATTTCAGAGGGAAGTCTGAAAGTCTTTCAAAGACTCCATTGGGGCCAGACATGTGATATCTTGAATCTTGTGATTTGCGCTGAAGAGATGGTTCCGTGTTTAAGAGCACTGGCTGCACTTCCAGAGGTTCCGAGTTCAGTTCTCAGCAACCAACTAGCACGCAGCCATCTGTAGTGGGATCTGATGCCCCCTTGTGTCATGCAGACATACGTGCAAATAGAGTACACTCATATACATAAAGAATCTGTGACTTCTAGTCAGTTTGGACGGATAACTTGTCCAGCTGTGGTTAAAGAGAGACCAGCATCATTGAAATGAAGCCTTCTGGGAATTATTCACTCAGGGTCATCCTACAGAAGCTGTGGTTTAGAGAGGAGGCTAAAACTGCATCTCAAGTTGGTAGCCAAGTGTGGTAATATGTAAGAGTCTCCAACATGGTACTAGGGTTGAAGGTAAGAAGGAGCTGTGTATCGCCGCCAGGGGTTGGCACCATGTGGCAGGGATGGAGCTCCTGTAGGGAGGCCAGGAGACTTCTGGTGAAACTATAGCCTCAGGTGCACTGGAGACCCCCTCCCCGCGTGTTGGAGACACAAGGCTGGTGGGGTGACCACTAAAGACAATGGTGGGTGTGAAGGGGAGCCAGCCAGAGCCTAGGTGACAAACTGTACGTGCTGTTGAGAGCAGATCCACAGTGGTGGGGCTACCCAAGCCCTTTGGAGCCCAGAAGATCATAAGTGAGTCTAAGACTTCAGACACTGGGCTATTTACACTGCTGAGATGGGAAATATAATATGGTAGTATATTAGTCAGGGTTCTCTAGAGCCACAGGACTTATGGAATGAATCTCTATTTATCTACTTATCATCTATCTATCTATCTATCTATCTATCTATCTATCTATCTATCTAATTTATTGGAATGACTTACAGGCTGCAGTTCAACAGCGACTAGCTGTGAATGGAGAGTCCAAGGATCCAGTAACTGCTTAGTCCCATGAGGCTGGGCATCTCAGCTGGCCTTCTGTATGTGCTGGGATCCTGAAGAAGTAGACTCCAATGCCAGTGAAGGAATGGATGCACTGACAAGGTGAGGGCAAGCAGGAGAAGAACGAATCCTTCTTTTCTCCATTGTTCTTATATAGGCTCCCAGCAGAAGGTGTGGCCCAGATTACAGGTGTGCCTTCCAGCCTCCAGGTCTGGATCAAAGGCGTGTTGTCTTCTTGCCTCAAGGTCCAGGACACAAGTGTGCCCTCCATTTCTGGGTTATAGATCATTCCAGATACAGTCAAGTTGACAACCATCACAAGTAGTAAAAATCGAATAGAGGAAATGACTTCTGTTTTCCCAGTTCTTCACACTATCAGCAAATTAGGAACTGGGTAGGATTACCTGTCACCCACCTGCCCTGGAAGAGGTTCTACCCGAGGGAGCAAAGCTCCCAGTACCAGGCCTGATTAATTTTCCAGCGGGCTTCCAGTGTAGCAGCTGAAAACAGAGGGGCAGCATGCCTGCCATCTGCTCCACCCACCGAATCTCTTCTCCCCACCTCCTGGCTTGTTTTGCATGAGGGTCTGCTCTTTGGGCTCGGGAACACCCCGTCTTCTAGTATCCATCGTCTTATAGAATGTATCCCCAGTCAAGAGGAGAGAAGTGGGGGGTTTGGTGCTTTCCTATGGTTCAAAACTGACAAGTCAGTGCTGCCCACAGGGCTGTCCTAGGCATGTTTCAGCGGGTCACGTGGTTGTTCACATTTTACAGAGGAGAAAAAGAGGCGCTGAGGGATCCAGCGTCTTCCTCAAGGTCACACTGATAAGTAGCAGTCCGTTGCCAACCGTCAAGCTCACATTTTTCATCTGCTCTCGGACCGCTGGCGATGTAGGTCGCTGGCTCCAGCAGGCTGTGATGGGCTCGTCCTGCGGAGAGTTCAGAGAGCCCTGTGCTGGTCAGAGTCCAAGATGAGGTTTCTGCATCCTAGCTGGGCTTCTAGCTCTTTGCTCAAGCAGGGTCTCAGCTTATTATAGTTGCAGACCCTGGCAACCCCAACTGCTACATCAGAATCTGCACTTTAATTAGTAAATTATTTTTTTGCTTACATCTCTCTCTGAGGGTATATGTCTGTGCAAGCATTTAAAGGTCACAGGACAACAGCTGCCAATCTCCAGGTTCCATGTATCTTGTAGTTTTGAAACAGGGTCTCTTACTGGTTGGGAACTTGCCAAGTAAGCTAGGCTGGATCCTCAGGGAGCCCCAGGGGCCCTCCTGTGTCCCTCTTCATAGGGCATGGGCTAAGTATGTGCCATTATGCCTGGCTTTTTAAAATGATGGTTCTGGGAATCACACTCAGCTCCTCATGCTTCGAGGCAAACACTTTACCAGTTTGAAATCTGTATTTTGATCCCTCCCTCCCTCTCTCCCTCCTTCCCTCCCTCCCTCCCTTCCTTCTGTGTCCGGGATAAAACTCTGGACCTCATGCAGACCAGGCAAAATTTCTACCACTGAGCTATAGCATATGCATTTCTATAAGATTTTCTTGTGGTCGGAATGCACTTAAAAATCCAAGAACTTCTATAGAGGGGTCCTTCAGAAAGGAACAGCTTGAGGATGCTACTTGGCGGGTTTCAGGGACAGATGACACAGCAAAATGCTCCATGTTAGTGTGTCCCCAGGGTCAGAAATAGAAAATTCTCTGCAAGGAAGGAAAGAGCCAAACCTACCCCTGGTATTTATTCCCAGGGCAACGAATACAGAAAGCCGCTCACAGAAAAGCTTTTAGTAGCTCTTGGAGTCAGTGGCTGTGACAGCATGGGAACACTAGATGGCAGTGGATGGACATCGGAAGAAAGCTTGCTAGGCCGTGGGTGCTGTTGCAGTCTAGGGGTAAGAGAAAATGATAAGGGGCATGGAGCAGGGTGGGGTGGGGGGCAGCTGAGCACAGTTGGGTCCTGAAGAGACTGTTGGGGTGATATGAAATCATCAGCAAGTCCAGCAAGTCTTGGAAGAATGTAATTTCGGCTGCTGCTTCTCTTCTCTTCTCTTCTCTTCTCTTCTCTTCTCTTCTCTTCTCTTCTCTTCTCTTCCCTTCCCTTCCCTTCCCTTC
>LOEQ01000461.1:144538-167545 GCA_001685075.1 Bramus lutescens | reverse complement strand
TTTTTCTTTGAGACAGGGTTTCTCTGTAGCTTTGGAGCCTGTCCTGGAACTAGCACTTACAGACCAGGCTGCCTCAAACTCAGAGATCTGCCTGCCTCTGCCTCCCGGGTGCTGAGATTAAAGGCATGCACCACCACCATCTGGCTAGGCTTTGCTTTGTGAATGATAGTGAGTGATTATCTCTGTTTACCCTTAGTAGAAATGAGCTTTGAGAATGGTAAGCAATATGAAGGTTTTCATGACTTTTCAAGGATCAGCTAAGGAGGGCTCCCTGTGAGATTATTAGTCAGCTATCTTGCCTGAAGGGTTTATTTCAATATTATTATTATCATTAAATTTCATGTCTATGGGTGTTTTGTCTGTATGTATGTCTGTGCACTACTTGCATGCAGTATCCGAGAAGGCCAGAAGAGAATACCAGATTCCTTGGGACTGGAGTTACAGACAGTTATGAGCTGCCAAATAGGTGCTGGGACTTGAACTTGGGTTCTCTGCAAGAGCATCAGATGGTGCTCTTAACTGAGGAGCCATCTCCAGCTCATGAAGAGTTTATGTTTAAAGAACTGTGGGAAAAAATGGTTTATGGAACAGAAACAAGGTTTTCTTCTGAAATAATACTTAGCATTTGGGACATCTATTTCATACTAGAATGCTTCTCAAATTGTTCAGCTTACTTTCTCTGATCCTTACCAGACGTACTGTGTGTGCATTGCAGAGGAGAAAATCATGACTCAGATAAGAGGAATGGTTGCCAGAGAGCATGCAGACAGGAAAGGATGTGACTAGAGGTGAAATTCATACAGGTATGGCTGCAGAGTCCATGTGATGTCACTGCATTGCACCTGTATGGCTGCAGAGTCCATGCAGATGTCACTGCATTGAGCCTGTATGGCTGCAGAGTCCATGTGGACATCACTGTATTATTGCACCTGTATGTCTGCAGAGTTCACACGGATGTCACTGCATTGCACCTGTATGACTGCAGAATTTACACAAAGGTCATCGTACTGCACCTGTATGGCTGCAGAGGCCATGTGGATGTCATTGCATTGTGCCTGCCCTCAGGAATGACTCTTTAGTCACTTCATACTCTAAGGACAGAGAGAATTTTTTTTTTAACTTTTAAAAATTTATTCTTTGTGCCTTTCATATCATGCATGCATCTAGATCTCATTCATTTCCCATCTGTTTGTATCCACGCTCTGCTCTTGCAACCTGCCCCCTCCCCAATAAAATGAAATAAAATTTAAAGAAGAAAAAGGATGGATCTCATCATGGAAGCTGTAGTGTGACATAGTGAGTCACACAGTAACCATTTTTATCTACATATCTTTACTTGCAAGTGTTCATTGCAAAGAGTCATTGGTCTGGTTCGAGGCCTCTGGTTTCTGCTACACTATCGATGCTGGGCCCTCACTGGGACTCCTCTTGGATATCCTGTTGTTGTCCTGTGTCATGAAGATCCTTCAGTTTTGGGTCTGCGGGACTGGCCGCTTCACATACTCCAGTAGATCATAGATGGGCTGGATGCTGGAGTGGGCCAACCCTGTTCTGGGCCTGGGTAGTTTGTAGGGTTGGTTGGTCAGTCCATCAGCTCTCTCTGGTTCTTATCCCAAGGGTGAGATCTCCTGCATTGCCCTGGTTAGTTCACACCTTGCAGCAATGAGCAAGGGGTGGGGCCAGTTCTCCCATTGACCCAGGGTGTGACCCAGGGTGTGACCTGTTCTCTCATTCTCACGCCCTCAGGGCCAGCTCACCCATGCTTCTGCCAACAGGGTCAGCTCTATTGTGCTGCCCAGGTGAGGCGTGGGGCCCTCTCAGAGAGAATTTTTGAAAGAACCAAACTATAAGGAAGTTAACAAATGTGACAGTCGCATATGTGGACCCAGCTGACATGCAACTATTCATTAGGTACAGGGATGTCCCAGCCTCCTGTTTTCTCNTCCCTCCCTCGTTTTTGGCGTTGTGAAATGGGGTCTCACTTAACTCAGGCTGGCCTTGACTTTGCTTGTAACCTTGAACTCCTGACCTTCCTGGCCCCACCTCCCAAATCCTGACATCATGGGTGTGTCCTGCTGCGCCTGGCCTCCCTCACCTTGTCTTACATTGTTGAGAAAGTATTATCTCTTTGTAAACCAGGCTGGTTTGGAATCACGACCCTCCTGTGCTAGCCTCCCAAGCACTGGGATTACAGGTGTGTGCTACGAAGTCAGGTGACCTCATATTTTGTTCAGCTAAAGGTTTTCATCCTCTTCCTTGTTAAACATTGAAACATAATTGCAAAAATAGAGTTACAGTATTTTGGTTAAAATGTATCCACTGTTTTTTATGTGTTGTTTGATAAATTCAAAATTCCAAAAAGAAATATATAAAGAAATATGTAAAGAAAAATACATAAAGGAAGTAGGGTGTCTATTATCCCTAGGAGACGTCTCAAAGACATTCTTCTGGGTCTATGCCAGTATGGTTGATTGCAAATGGGACCCCGTTTCTTTCCTTCCTTGGTCCACCCCTTGCCTCTCTGTGACTCTGCATCACCTGCTCTGAAGAGTTAGGGCTTGGTTCCCTATCCCTCCATGTAGGCTGGTCTTCTGACGGACCATGTCAGCGGGATGTGGTAGCTGTGACCAAGCGCCAGTTCTGAGCCTAGGTGTCATGTGCTTCCTTTCTTTTCCTCTGAAACAGGCTGAGCTCCCACCATGAAGACAAGCCCAGGCTTAGCTTGGAGGACGAGAGACGGTGTGCAGCAAGTGTGGAAGGCTGTGAGGATCAAGGACAATGGGTATGTGTGATAAGCAGTTAGGAGGCTCGTGTGAACAGAGCAGACAGGTGGAGGGATAGAGCTGGAGAGGTGGTTGGGAGCCTCGTCAACCGCAGTGGGGCAGTTTCATGTGTAGAATAGCAATGTTCGAATAATAAGCAAATTACCGAATAGATTCAGGCACAAATGGCCAATCATGGGTTGAGAACGTGGTCATGCCCTTGATGAAAAGGGCAGTAGTTGCTTGGCAAGGGAACTTGACTGGGACTTGGATCTTAAGAAGCACAAATCCCATATTGCTCAGTGACGGGCTGAGCCAACAATGAAGAGAGCTGGAGAAGGCCAAGTGAGCAAGCCCTGGAAACCACCGAGCCCGGTTCCTGCTGTTTTCTTTTGGATTTGGGATTCTCAGTGCACCGATTAGTTCTCGTACTGACCGTTGACTTCTGACACATTCATGGAGGGTTCATCCACAGTGCAATGGTGATTGTCTGCAAGAAAATGAAAACTAATGTTGCCTCTGAGACTGGTGTGGAAGAAAACATGAAGCTGTGATTATAAATAGCAGATTCCAACCTGTCCACTAAACAGCACTTCCTCCCCTCTCCCTGGAACAGTGAAAGTGATTTCTAACGTCATTGAACTTCACTAATATGAAGGTATCTGCAGTGCTACAGAGAGAATTCACCAGCTGTTAGCTTACAACATCCTAAAACATGTTGGCTTGTGACTCTGTAACTCAGCACAGTACATCCTCGGCCAGACTTTACGTCACCTGTGGGCAGTTTGTGCATTAGCTTGTGAGTAGTCTAGCGTGGTCTCATTCACATGGGCTAGTGGTTTGGCAGGCTGGAGGCCCAGAAGTTTCACTTCTCCCCCACAGTCTTATATCTTCCAGGAGGCTAGCTGCTGTGGGACAATCGTCTGTACCCTATCACTTGTATTTTAAATAAATGCTGATTGGCCAGTAGCCAGGAAGGAAGTATAGGTCGGGCAGCCAGGCAGGAAGTAGAGGCGGGGCAATGAGAATTCTGGGAAGAGTCACCCAGATGGAGAGGAATCCAGACACAGAGTAAGCAAGATGTGACTGCCTCGCTGAAAAAGGTACCAAGCCGTGCAGTTAACACAGACAAGAATTATGGGCTAATGTAAGTTATAAGAGTTAATAAGAAGCCTAAGATACTAGGTCCATCAATTTAGAATTAATGCAGACCTCTGTGTAATTTCTTTGGGCCTTAACAACTGCAGGAACTGGGCAGAACAGAAACCTCAGCCAAGAGCTATCTGTGATCATTTTCCTGTATGGTTCCTTGTACTGTGAGAGAGGGCAGGCCCTAGGATGAACCTACTTTTCAATCTCCTCTGCTTATGCCATGCTTAGTGCTAACACTCCATCATCCAAACAAACCACAAGGTGAGTCAGAATGCAAGAAATGGAAACAGACTCCATTTCCTCCCTGTCTCTGTTTATTTTTACTTAAATAGCATTTCTGAGAGAATCACTTATTTAGTTTTTGGAGTGGAGGATTGAACCCAGGGCCTTATGGTTACTAGAAAAGTGCCCTGCCATTGAGCTACATTCCCACTCCAAGAGTTCAGTTTTGTTTTAAAAAGTGTTTCATTAGGTAGGAAGGTTCTGACAATCCATGTGGCTAAGACTGACATAAAGCTTCAGGACTTTCTCTGTATGCATTATGTGCCATCGAAATCATAGGAAGACGCATGGTGACCAATGACGATTACTTGCAAGCTGACAAATAGCTTTCCTATTATTTTTGCACTTTTTGACAATGTTGTGTTAGTTGGATCCATATTTACGTTCTATCAGCAGACAATTCTTGTTCAGCAAAGTTGAGTTCCCTCTTGGGAAGACAAAATTGGGACAAGAGTATGATGTCCGGGGAGCTCAAGGTAGTTCCTAAGGAAGACAGACCATTTCATTCTAGTCTGTTGTCCAGCAGATAATAACCTTGGAGAAGTCCCTTGAACTTCTCTGGCTTTAAATTTCTTTCTTTTAAAAATACGTAACTTTGTTATGTTTAGTGTATGTGTGTATGCTTGTGTGTGTATGTGTGTGTGTGTGTGTGTGTGTGTGTGTGGTGAGTGCTGGTACCCATAGAGATACCCACTGACGCCCTCTGTAGGGACTTTTGTGTGACCTCAAAGAACTTTGCACTTGCCAGTATATAGTGGTTTGAAAGAAAATGACCCCCAGAGGGAGTGGCACTATTAGGAGGTGTGGCCTTGTTAGAGTAGGTGTGGCTTTATTAGAGGAAGTATATCACGGTGAGGGTGGGCTTTGAGGTCATATATATACTCAAGCCATGCCCAGTGAGACTCTTCACTTCTTATTGCCTGTAGATCAAAGATGTAGGACTCTCAGCTCCTTCTCCAGCACCATGTCTGCCTGCATGCTGCCATGTTTCACCATGATGATAATGGACTGAACCTCTGAAACTGTAAGCCAGCCCCAGTTAAATGTTTTCCTTTGTAAGAGTTGCCGTGGTTATGGTGTCTCTTCACAGCAATAGAAACCCTAACTAAGACACAGTACATCAGTTAGTCTCTGAGAACAGCTCCTCATCCTGGTGGTTGCTCTGCTGCCTACTCCCACTGCCTGGTCTTGGAGGCTTGCCATGTGCTCTGCTTCTTCTGGGTGACCTTACGAACTCATTGCTTTCTACTTTAGGCTTAGTAGTTTATGGCACCTGGTGGGAACTTGGCTTATCGCACTCTCTGGATTTGAACTGAGGTTCTGAACTGGTTCTTACCTTCCTATCTGCCCCAAGATGACTGGACAAGAAAGACGAGTGTCATACGTGGCAGGGCATGGTCCCCTCAGCCTTTCTGTGGCCACAGGTACTTAAGTCATGGTAGTGGTGGCAGTGGGGAATAAAGAATCTCAGAGACTCAGAAGGTTGCAGAAGTAGGGTTCATGGTACAGTTGTGGTGAAGTTTCATGGGGGGTGGGAGAGGGAAATGGAGATAGGATATTCCAGCCAAAGACTCCTCAGTCCAATTTTAAAACACACCACCAGCGAGCCCTGATTTTGGTCAGGATAAAAATCTGCCTCCTGTGACTCCCTCCAGTTAGAATGAGCTTCACATGGGACTGAGGATGGGCTTTAACATAGCCAAGACTGGTCTCCAACCCAGCATAGTGTAGTCTGTTCCTCAATCCTGCTCATCACATCTCCAAACCCAAGTGCTGGGTTTATAGGCATGAGTCACCACACTTGGCTAGCCATCAACACTTTATCATCCCAAAGGCAAGATTCTCTACTGGAGGGGGGTGGCCCACACTGACTCCACGTTTGTGTGATAGTGAGGCAGATGCTATGATGGGGGGATTGTTACCCTGATACCAGGAGTACAGCTGCGGGGCTTCCTTCTTGTCTTGGCCTGGTTTGACTTTCTCATAGGGGTCACCAGACTCAGGGACAGTAGAAAGGGAGAGTAGGGCTAGACCTGAGGGACATTTAGGGTTAAAATGGACTGGCTGGAAGGAGAGTGCAGAGGGTCCGTCCTGGATTGCTGCTCCACTTTGGCTTGAGTAATGAACCGGTTGTGATGGATGAGAGATGGTCACTACAGCTTCGAGCAGCTGTCCATGACTATTGATATCTTGATGTATCAATTCCTCACGAACAATCACTGAAGGGCCCTGAAGTGGTCCTCATTAGGACCCACAGAGAAACCTGGGAGATCAAAGTGTTCACAAATATCTAAGATCTTACCGCTTCTGAACTTTACCCCAGAATGCCACGTGTACACTCTCCCGGCTGTTGCTCCCAAGACACTGAGAGGTCACTGATGTGAATAAATGAAAAACAAGTGAGTCTTCTTTGGAGTGACTGTATTCCACAGAGATCTGACTGCTGCTACTTCCTTTGGTCAACTTGGTTTTGGTCTAAGAGTGCATTGTTCTGCAACACTTGCTCATCCCTGATGGCCTCCATTGGGAATTGGGTGAAACCTTCCAGGCAGGGTCTGGGGTAGGCCTGTATGCTAAGCCTCAAAACCTAAATCCAGCCTTCACCAGTCTAGTTCACCACTAGAAATCCTGTTTCTAGGTGCTCGAGGGCAGCTGAGGGGTCTTTCCTGCTCACACGGTAGGAGGCCCAACATCCTTACTCCTCATGGTCATAGAGATGTGCTGAGCTGTACATTTGTGAGGTAGCTGGCTCATGTGGAGAGACAGATTCTTAGTGCTATAGATTTGCGACTTGGCAAATGCTGAGAGGGAGGGAAGGAGAGATACAGAGTCAGAGGTAGACAGATCCCCACAGACTCCCCTTCCTCCCTATAAGGTGATTGCTAACAAGAACTGAGTTATTTTTAGATAAATATATTTTTAAAGCATCTTCTTAAAGTGCCTTAAAATTTGAGTTAAATTGCTTTTGAAAGACATAGTCTTAAAATGCATAATATGATTTCTACCCTTTTAAAGCAGAACCCTCTAAAATCAATTTATCCTTAAAAGACACTTTTGGATGTATTGAGAGAAATCCCAAGCATAGACGAAAAGGCAGAGTATCATACAATAAACCCCATGAACTAACAGATGTCTACAAAAATCCACAGCCAACCTTGTTTTATCTACACCCCCATTTCCCTCCATTCCAGGCTATGAAAATTTACCTCAGTTCTGTGAATGCAAGGTGGCCATTGTGAATGTCTTCACATGCACAGGTAGGGCACACCCCTTTTCATTGCATTCCCTACAGCTGCCTCCTTACCTTCACCAAGACTCTCCCTAGGCTCACTGCCTATAACCTAGTCTAGAAAGTTGTGGTTTTGTGTTACCTAAGAGCATGTGGAGCTGGAGACTTTCTGCGCTGGTTAATTGTGAATGTCAAATTGATTAGATTTGGAGTTACCTAGGAGACACACCTTTCTTTGAGTGTGTCTCGGAGGGCTCTTAGGAACTAAGGTGGGAAAACTGGCTTTGAATGAGGGTGGCACTATTCTGTGGGCTGAAGTCCTGGATTGAATAAAATGGTGAAAGTGGGGGGCTGTGGAGGGGGTTCAGTGGGTGAAGAGTTTGTCACGCAAGAATAAGAAACTGAGTTCAAATTCTGAGTATCTGGGAACCATACAATAAACCCCATGCACACAGATACCTGGGTTTGTCTGGACCATTTAATCTGTTTCTGGAGGGCTGAAATTCAGGATTTTTCATCTTTCAAAGGTGGGGGTATTTTAATGTATTATACTGCAGAGGCGTTTTGTTCATTAAAAAAAACAAAGTCATCATTCATAGATGTAAATAAACTGAAAACCACTTATTTTTTGAGGAAGATTCCGAGACATAAATGAGGGAATCTAAATATACTGCATCCATCATTAGGTGATGAGTTTAGTTTGTTTGCAGCTTCAGCATCGCCGTGTTTGCTCAGGAGTGCTCCTGAGAAATTACGTTCAGTTTTGGACCAAATGGCTTCAGACAGCTTCTGCATTTATAGCTGAGAGAGAAATTGCAGTAACAGGCAGATAACCCTGCCTAACACTGTGGTCAGCCAGTGTGTGTGACACTGTGTCTGTAAGCCAGCTTTTCCAGAGAAGTGAGCAGCCTCCTGTGGTACTTTCTGGGTTCAGCTCTAAGGATGTTGAAGGGGATACAGTGGAGGGTTCAGTGAGCGAGGCCATAAAGACTAAGAGAAGAATCTCATGGTCCTTCAGAAACAGAATTTTGCAGTCGACAGGGACTATCCCTACTTCCCAGAGTCTTCTAGCCCTTTCCAACACTCTCTGGGAACACATAGGGACATTTGTAATCCCAGCACTGTGTTTGTGAGGAGGGGGTTGGGGTGGCAACTGAGGCAGGAGAATCTCTAGTTCCTAGATAGCCTTGATCTCACAATGATACCAACTTGAATAAAGCCAAACTGTCAAAGGTGGGAGCTCCTGGTTCCATGGTGTGGATGTTGGCAGGGCTAAATGCTGAATGTGTAAGAGTGAGCAAGTGTGAAGCACATCGCCCTATGATATGCGCCTGTACTACGTGCTATACAGTACTATGCCTGTAGTGCCCTGTGCCACTACAAGATGGTATGTGAGCCGGGAACTAACCTGGAGACTTAAAAACACATGGGCAGAGACACACAGAGAGAGACATAGACATGGGTCATCCTTGACACCAGAATGCCAATGCCCACTTTATTGTGCTCAGGGGCAGCTTACGTAGGGATCCTTAGCCATGCCCAGCTCTCAGGATCTTTCAGCTGCAGGCCCACCAGCCTGCCATCAGGGTCTTGTGCTCAGAGCAGCAGCAGGTGAGGTCTCATGCTCAGATCAGCTGCAGGCGAGGTCTCATGCTCAGATCAGCTGCAGGCGAGGTCTCATGCTCAGTTCACTCCATCAGGCAAGAAGAAAGTCAGGGGGCCAGGGATCTACAGCTCCCAACAAGCAAGTACTTCTGTGTTCATGTGCATGCACACAATGGTCATGTGTAAGAAGGATGTGTAACTCTTGCTTGCCTTTGGTACCCACAGCCTTAGACTCTGGGCTGTCTGAGGACAGAACCTTGCACAAGTGGTTTTGTAAATACAGGCAGAAGCTCATGGTCAAGTTTCTGGAGCTGTTTAATTTATTGCAGCTCCGTACTCTATATATTTAGAAGAACATCATCAGTAAAGTCCAGCCTGTTCTATCTCAAATACCGTAGACTCAGTATATAGAGAGACAGGATTCACACGTCTTGCTTGGCTGTTGTCTTAAAAAATGACCAATGCCTATGTCACTGCAGCTTTTTCCACATTAGCTAGAGCACTTCTCACCTACATTCTTGCTCTGGTGTAGTAGACGTTTGCATCAACTCCACCTCAAAAGGTTAAAATAACCTCCTTTTCAGCAAGGTCATTCTGCTGGTTTCTGTTCTACTCTCTCTTTCAAGGAACTGGAAATAAATCTCATACTTAAGATGTTTTTTTCCCTACACTTTAAGAAAAAAAAAATCCCATGCATACAGAGCTAAAAGAATACAGATGGAAATCCGATAAAACACAGAGAACACAGATCCAGATTCAGGCATGCTATCTGTTCGAACAAAACACTTCCAGACCCAATGATGTAACTGATCCTCAATTATTAAGTCTGCTGAGGTGATTTGAATGAGAATGACCCCCATAGGCTCTTAGAGTTGGATGCTTGGTCCCCTGCTGGTGGAACTGTTTGAGAAGCATTAGGAGCTGTGATCTTGTTGAAGTATGCCACTGGGGGCAGGCTTTGAGGTTTCAAAAGACTATGTCTTTCCCAACATGTCCTTTGCCTACTGCTTGTGGATTCATATGTGATCTTCAGCTGTTCCTGTCACCATGCCTTTGCTTTGCTGTCATGGACTCTAACCCTCTGAAACCATAAGCCCTAATAAACATTTTCTAAGTTGCCTTGGTTGTGGTGTTCTGTCATAGCAATAGAAAAGCAACTAAGCCCCCTACAAGAGTTTGTGCTTGTCTCCCATCTTCTTAGTTAATTTGGCATCCTTCTCACCCATTAAGAAAATCTTAGCCTTAGTCTTTACTAGGGGTGTGGCTTGGTGGTGTAGCACTTGCCTAGCATGAGTAAAATCCTGAGTTCAAACCTCAGCAACTTCTAACCCCAATTTGTAATCTAAACAATTAGATACTAGTAACAATTGTCTAGACATTTAATGTAAGTCACTTTGGTCTTAAGTTTGATTTATTCAAGGTTTGCTTTTCTTCACGAAGGTTGGTAAGCACGGTTTCCTAGAACCTCAGATAATGGTAAATTATTACGGGCCTACATTATGGTTTTGTCTCTTTGTGAATGTAGAACTTAAATCTTTCATCTGACCAATCACCAGTCATTGTCCAGCCCTGTGCTGCTGGCACCTGGAGGGCTTGGTGAGTGTGAGTGGTGAGTGGGTAGAGATTTAGCCATCTTCTGTGAGAACAATTCAGCATTGTGGGTCACTCTCTGGAAGTCATGATGGAAACACCATCCATCCATCCACCCATCCATCCATTATCTACCCACACATCCATCCATCCATCCATCCATCCATCCATCCATCCATCCATCCATCCATCCATCATTTACCCACACATCCATCCATCACCCATCTATCTACCTATCCATCCATTTATTCTTTATCTATTCATACACTATCCATCTGTCTACTCATAATCCATCTATCCATTATCCATCCATCCATCCATTATCTACCCACACATCCATCCATCCATCAATCCATCCATCCATCCATCCATCCATCTCCCATCATCCATCATCCACCCTCCTCCCACTATCCATCCATTCATCCATCCATTCATCCACCCATCCATCCATCACCCATCTATCTACCTATCCATCCATTCATTCTTTATCTATTCACACACTATCCATCTGTTTACTCATAATCCATCTATCCATTATCCATCCATCCAGCCATTCATCCATCTGCTTGTCCATACTTTATCCATCCATTCAACTACACACCCACCTATCCAACAGTCCAAGAGTATTAGGGAAAAAAAACCCCTTATTTTAAGCAGATTGCTGAGGGCTTGGACAGTCTGATGGCTTGGGAAAGGAGGATACCATTTGAAAGAAATGATGCTGAGTAAATGTTATAAATTCTTTATAGAAGTTTAATCTGTTTACAGTCAAGGGAACACATATGAAGTGTGTGTCTTGGTGCCTCTTTACAAGCATGTACAACTGTGTGGCTACCAGACTGATAAGGATACAGAAAAAGATCTATCAGCTAGGAAAATACCCTAGCTCACCTACACCCTCTTCTGTCCACCCTGCCTGGAGTTAACCACGATTCTGACTTGTCTACATGAATCAGTTTTCCCTGATGGTGTGTGTCAAGGGGCGCTGGCCTCTTTCACTCAAACTCTTGTCTGTGAGAGTCATTTTTATGTTGCCATGTCACTGGCATGTCCTGTTTCATTGGCCTGCTTTATTGAGGAGCATTGTTCTGTTACATGAGCTACAGTTTTTCCATTCCTTTTCCTGTTGATGGACATTCCAGGTGTTTCTAGCTCTGGACCATTTTGCACAAATTTGTTGGAGCATTCGTGTATAAGACTTTTGATGTACACCCTCTTGCGTTACTTTCCTTGAGACAGTCTTGCTATCATAGCCTCAGGTGGGTGGCCTGGAACTCACTATGTAGCCTAGGTTGGTCTTGAACCCTCTCATCAATCACCCTGCCTCAGCTTCCTGTGTGCTACCGTTAAAGGCATGTGCCAGCACTACTGTCTCTAGTGTGAATTAAATTTAGGACAATGAAGAGAGTCTTCATATATTTAGTTATCCAGCGTGGTGAGAAATAAGTGGTAATCCAAGACTGATGGGATTTTGAGATCAGCTAAGTGAATCTTCAGAGCAGCCTAACCTCGTGTGGACGGTAGCATCCTCAGAGGCTCAGCAGAGGAGTGGGTTCCCTCTGCCAGGTGCCACCTCCAGCTTGTCCATAAGTTCATTTCCTCCAGGAGGGAAGGCTCCTAATGGACTCTGTTGGTTAGTTTTTGTCAGCTAGGCACAAATTAGAGTCTCTCTAGAAGAGGAACCTCAGCAGAGGAACTGCTGCCCTTAGATTGGCCTGTGGGCGAGGCATTTTCTTGATTGATGATGGATGTGGGAGGGCCCAGCCACTGTGGGTGGTGCCACCCAGGGCAGGTGGTTCTGTGTTGTTATATAAGAAAGCAGGCTGAGCAAGTGAGCAAGAACAAGCCTGTGAGTAGTGAGTGGTTTTCCTCCATGGCTTCTGCTTCAGTTCCTTCCTTCCGTTTCTACCTTGAGTTCCTGCCCTGGTGTCTCTCAGTGATGGCCTGGGACATGTAAGCCAAATAACTCTTTCCTCTCCAAGTTGGTTTTGGTCAGTTTTTGGTTTTATCACAGCAATAGAAAAAGCTAACTAGGATGTGGACCTCACTGTCACTGGGGAGCCAGAGACCCTTCTGTGAGACCCTCATTTATGGAGAAGACAGGACATCTAGCCTGCATGTAGGGCATCCTGTATCTTTCTGTTGAACTTATTCAAGCAGCGGAGTAATAGAGAAAGCAAAGGAGGCAATGCCGCCCTGTGCCAATTGTCAGCGTCTCCAGTCAGCAGATCTTTGGGACCCAGAACTCTCATCTCATTGGTTCCGTGTAAGTATAGCGACATGCAAGGCCAGTGTCTTGTGACAGGCAGTTTAATCTTAAGGGCCTGCTGTGAGCCGCACTCACCGTCCCAGAGATTTGCGAAGTGGAAATTGTCTCTTAACACTGATAAGCAGTAAGGAGGAGGAGACGCTGACAAAATGTTACAACTTTATTGTGTTTCTCAGCTGGGCTCAGGAACCTGCTTCCTGCTCAGGCGAAGGCTGTTTACCAACTCTCCCAGCCCCACAGTAATTATTTCCTTAACCCGTGGTGGGCTAGCACCTTTGCCAGTGTGGGCTGCACTGCCAGGGAAGCTGAGCAAGGCTTTCCAGGTGCTCAGGCCNCGGGGGACCCTTGCCTTCCTGACTGACTTCTGGCTTTCGACTGTGGGGGCAGCCAGGAGGATGAGCTACCCCCGAGAAGAGGGGTGGGGGAGGGGAGGAGACAAGCCTTTCTGCTGGCCTGGTTTTCTGGTCACAGGTGTTTGCAACTTGGAAATAAATGCGGTGTCAGGGACTCAGCCGCCCATCAGCTGAGACTTATAATGAGGGCTGAGCTGGGAAATAAGATCGGTCCTCTCTGGGCACTTGTCATTATGTTGGAAGGACCCAAATTCAGGCCTAATTACGAAGCTGGGAGAAGGGAGTTTGGAAGTGGGAGAGACAGGGGGCAGGCCACCTGTCAGGAGACCTGTGAGTGTTCTGCTCTTTCTGTTGTAGAGATGTCTCTATGCTCCCTGGGCAGATGTGAAGAACGATGCATTTCGAGTTTCCATTCTGAAGGAGCATCCAGAGGTAAGCGCAGCATCTAGCAGCGGCCACTAGGCTCACAAAGGCTCGCCTCCTATTGTTTTATCTGGTGTCGTTCAGCCAAGCATTTGTGTGGTCACTCATTTATTCACTGCTCACACAAGTGAAGCTGAGCCCCAAGTCCTCACCGCAGCGGGTTGAATAGCCATGCTCCCAAGTTTCTGTCCTTCCCTCAGCCTCAGAATGTGACCGTATTTGGAAAGATGTAAGGTCCTATGAGGTCATAGGGCCCCTAGGGTCCCTTCATCCAATGTGACTTTGAACAGAGGAGAAGGTAGATGTAGCGATGCATGCCTATAGCCCTGGCATTTGTGAGGTCGATGCAGAGGCTCTCAAGGCCAAGGCCAGCCTGGCTGCACAAGATTCATCTAAAAGAAAAAACAAAAATAGAGCAGACAACAGAGGGCTCACACATGAAGGAAGTGTAACCACATGGCAGCAGGGGCAGAGATTGAGGCAGAGCTTCAACATGCCAAGGAGCACGGAGGGTGGTAGTCATGAGGAGATAGGAGGGGGCTTGAGGTGGATCTTCCAGAAGGCACCTACTCAGCCAACACCTTGCTCGTGGACTGTGACTGGTGCTGGCCTCTGTCCCAGCACCCCCACAGAACACACTCTCCATGACTTCAAGGACCAGTTCCTTCCCTCCCCTCATTTATTCCCAGTCCTTCCTCAGCTCAGTCTGGCCTCTTGAGGGCTGGTCATGTCGATTGAGCATGCTTAGTCCTCAGGGATCTTGCCTTTGCTGTCTTCTTGACTAGAACATTCTCCCTGAGAGGGTCCCATGACTGGTTCCTATATTTTCCTTAGGTCTCTGTTCAAATGTCATCTCTTCAGAGAGACCTGAGTAGACAGACACTGGAAATAACATCTCCACAAGGGATGAATACATTCAGTATATTGTATGTGTGTATGAAAATGTCACGACAAATACCAGTATTTCTTGCAATTGTTATATGCTAATAAAAGGGAGAAAAAGAAAACCAGTATCTTTTTTGTCATTCTCTACCTCTTTACTATGCTTCCATTCCTTGGAACTCACTATCATCAGTGTGTATTTGTGAATATTTTCTCCAGCTTCCCCAACCAGCTTGGAAGCTCCAGGCAGGATAGGGGCCAGTTACTGGAGTATCCACAGCTTGTATTAATAGCAAGTGTTCAGTGTTTATTATCAGTATTGTATCATGCTGGGCAAGCAAAAGTCAAGCCAGTCCCTAGATTTTTCCTTCTCAAAATGCATGCCACAGGCATGAAGAGCTCCACGGGAGGAGGAGAGACGAACGGGTCACACACTTTGAAGGACCAATATGCATTTCTTGGACAAGTGGTGCTTGAGACTTATTTGACTGTGGAGCGGGACTTGACCAGGTGGAACGTGTGCGAAGGTCTCTTGATGGAAGGCACGGCGGGATGTCTGAGAAAGAGGAGGAGATGTGTGTCGCTGGGGGTCTGAAAGCCGGGGTGGGAAGTCTGCAATGAGAGGCTGTTCTTATTCCAAGGGAACCGAGATGCTGAAGGGGTCAGACGTGGAGGCACAGCAGGCCGGTTGGCATGATTTGACTTGTGTTTTGTGGAACCTACTCTGGTACGTTGTGGTAAATTTTGGGGACTGACCAACCAATTAAGAGAACTGCCCAGCTGTAAGAAGTGGCCAGGTCCCAGAGGACAGGAATTGGCCATGGATTGCAGTTAGTGTGTGCTGTTGTGCCAAAATCTCTGGCAGGAGCAACTTAAGGAAGGATTCTTTTGAACCACACATGATGGCGCATGCCTTTAGTCCCAGCACTTGGGAGTCAGAGGCAGGCTGATCTCTGTGAGTTTGAGACCAACCTGGTTGACAAACTGAGTTCCAGGTCAGCCAGGACTATACAGAGAAACCCTGCCTCAACTCCCTCCCCCCCAAATTCTTTTGACTCATAGTTTGTAATATATCCCATCATGTCAGGGAAAACCATGGAGTCAGGAGACTAAGGTGGCTGGTCACAGCACGTCTGTACTCAGGAACTGGAAGACCATGAATGCTGGTGCTTAGCTGATATTTTCCTTTTTAATTTTTGATTTAACTTTTTTTTTGAGACGTGGTCTTGCAATATAGCCTTGGCTAGTTTGGAACTCACTATGTCTTATCAGGCTGGTCTTGAGTTCTCAGAGATCCACCTGCCTCTCCACCTTCTGAGTTCTGGGACTAAAGGCATGTGCCAACAGGGCTGGCCCATTTTCTCCTTTTTATCCATTCTGGGACCCTAGACTATGGCGTGATGTGCCCTCATTGAAGATGGAGTTTCCTGTCCTCAGTTAAGCCTTTCTGGAAATACTCTCAAAGGTGTTTCCACGATGATTCTAAATTCTGTCCAGTTGATAGTCAAGATGAGAAGCAAGGGAAGGTCCCATCCACCTCAAGGGCTCTTGTGCTTCTGACAGTGGAATGGATCAAGATACTGTCTGCAGAATAAAGGAACGCTGGAGGAACCACATGTGTTTGGACACGTGTGTAAGAGTGTATCTCTATGTGGGCCCTGTAATAGCCAATATAGTTTCTGCAAAATTACTCTAGATGATGTCTACCAGCTTCAGTGGCCGTTAAAGATGAAGCTTCTGAAGAAGGCATCAATCCTGGTGAAGCTTGAGCCCCTGTAGTTGACTGATAAGTTGGTGTTTCCTTTGAGCCATGGATTTTGTGTTTGTGGCTTGGGCATTCCCTCCTAGTCTGGGCTTGGACATGGGACTTACTTTGGCTAATGCCTGCTGGTGAACACAGAACATGTAAGGCTGGGCAAATGCATGCATGTTGAAGTTTCTCTTGAAAGCCGCCCTCAGAAGGTAGCGGCTCTGATGTAAAGGAGGTCAAGTCTCTCCCTAACGTGGCAAATGCCACGGAGACATACTCCCGCAGCGTGAGAGGTTTTGGTTTAGATGGAAAGTGTTCTATACAGACTTATGTCTGTGAACTCTTGGCTTTAGCTGCTAGTGCTATTTGGGAGGTTTTAGACCCCTTGGGAGGAAGTGAGTCACTGAGGTGTATAGCTCAGCTTGACCTCCTGTGTCCTCTGTTTCCTGATTTGTCCCGTGTGAGGAAGCAGTCTCGTCACTATGCCCTCACTGTCACCATGGGCTCTACTTTCAAACTGAGCCTAAATAAATCCTTCCTCTGTCATCATGTCAGAGCATAAGAAAAGCAGAATACAACAGGCCACCACGAATCTCCAACCCCAGTCTTTGTACCACTGTCACCTACCCCACCCAGAGACACAAGAGGGGCATGGTGTTCTTGGGCTGAGTTCTGGGTGACTTTTGACACTGAACAAGGTAACTGAAGCAGAATCAGGTGGCGGAGTTGAATTTCTGGGGGGCCTTTGTGGGAGTGTCTCCCCAGCGGATACCACCTTGAGGTCCTCATGCCTAGGAGTATTTTCTCTTCTTTACTCTGTCTTCTATGATGGCCTTCGGGCGGCATCAGAGAAGAGTTAATAGTGACCCTTCCCTTCCTGAGGTCCCTCTCTGATTTCCCCTTCTCTACTCTTTCCTGCCTGTGCCTCAGCCCGAGTTTTCTCTCTCCCTTCTTTTCCCTCTTCCATAACCCGGGGAGCCCTCAAGGCTGCAGAGGCTTCTGGAAGCTGGTTTAGGACCAAGGTTTTGTACCACAGCCTATCCCCACCATTTCTTTTGTCCTTTGTCCGAGCACTGGAGCAAAATTAGCCATTGTTTGCTGGCTATATTATATAATAGACTAAAAGTGCTATTTGTGAGTCATTGTCAGCCAAGACAAGGGAGTAACATGGACACCGTCTTAATTATGCGCCATTAATGATGTTCTAACTGCAGTTGGGGGATGCTGGAGCTTTAGTCCTTGTTTTAATTCTGGGCTGTGTTGTGGAAAGCGCTAATGATTCCAGAAATTCTCAAAGGTCATAATCTGAATATATTTCCTTTTCTTCTTTTTAGGGCAGCAGGAAGAGAATTTAAAACAATGAAAATGAAATTTACTTCTTCATTTGCTTAGCCATATCCTCACCCAAATTATAATGAGGTATGTATTCGTTCACTGGTTATTTGGACAGATTTGAGTGTGCCAGCTTTCTTGTATGGCTCCTATTTTTGAATTCTACACTGTCGTGTGTGTGTGTGTGTGTGTGAGAGAGAGAGAGAGATAGTTGCTTACCCTATTGATTATGAGAAATAACTGAAAAAAGTCCATCTAAATCGATATGATATGAAAAGTGCAAATTTAGCAGGAGCAGCATTGGATTTTCCAGGGAGTCATTTATCATCCTTAGAAAGTTTTGGTTCTTTGCAAATAAAAGGGAGGATGGAGTGGTAATTGTCCTCCTCGGCTAACTGACAGAACTGTGTCAGGAAGCGGAGTCATTGCGGTACCACCTTCGATGACGACATTTGAAGGTTGTTCTCGTTCTCTCTGCTCTGCTAAATTGGGCAATCGTTATTTCCCTGTGAACATTATTAATATAATGGCTACTTCTCCCCGCAAGCCCCTCCATTAGATTCAGGATCCAGGTGGAAATGTAGAAACAAAATACAGAAGGTCAGCAAATAGTTTGGTCGGTTGTGTGGGACTCCTCTAAGTTTTATGGCTCTGTCCCTCAGTTGGGGAGAAGAAGGTATCTGTTTAAATCGCAGTCCCGGGAACTCAAGGCAATCTGTTAAGAAGGACTTTCTCAGTATTTTAAGGGAGCCCAGAGGTTTGAACTGCCTCTAGATTCTGAGGACAGGTGAGTCCACATCACCCTAGGAAAGTGGGAGCCAAGAATTTAGAAATGACAGATAGTGGTGTCCAAGTAACCCCCTCTTTGGGTGGCTTCCATGGGGGCAGGAGGCTCCATTGACTTTCAGGGTTAATGACAACCTCCCCCACCGCCAAGTGTGTTTTTCAAATGGAGGTCTTAGACTATGGCTTCTGATGAGATATTGATGAGACAAGGGCTGGACTAAGAAAATTGATGCTTGTCACCAGACTTTATAACCCAAAAGCCAACATATGATGAAACAGTGCAGACCAGCTGTTGATAAAACATCACTGCTCAGCAGGACAGGTCAACAGCTGCCCTCAGTGGCACGTGAAGAACAGCTGGCTGCCTTGTAATAGCTACCTCACGATTTGAAGGCTATTCGATATCTCAGGGATGTGTGCTTCTCTCGTGGAATACCACAGACTCAGCAATGGCTTGCTTGCAGAAATGTACTGGTCCAGTTCTGGAGGCTTTGAGGCCAAGGGCTGGGAAGTAAAGGAGGGAGAGGGAAGGGGGGCTGAATTCATTCTTTTAAAAGTGGTTTTCATTAGCACATATAGGCAGTGGGTTTCGTCATGACGTTTTCACGCATGAACACACTGAATTTTGAACATTGCCCCAGTTACTCTTTTGTTCCCCCTTTTCCCCAACTAATACCCTTCTCCTTCCCCCCCNNCCCCTTGCTCTCCCTCTCTATGATCTAATGAGTTTCATTAGGGTTGTTTACAGGATCTTGGATGAAGTTTGCTTATCATGTTTTCAATAGCTACACCACTGAGGAAAATCTCCCCTTCTCCAATATCTATTAACTGCATATAAATCCCCGGAGACTTCCAAGACAGGTAATGATGGCTTCTGAGAGTTTAAGAGGGCAATGGCCAATGGTCATGTCATGGCCAGAAGTCTGTGATCCATGCCATGAAGTTATTCTTAAGTAAGGAACCCACTCACAAGATAACGGCGTCAACCCATTCAAAAGGGCAAAACCCTCACGGGTAAGCCGCTTCATAAAGACCCTACTTCTTAGCTGTGCTACATGAGAGATTAAATGTCAGCCTGAATTCGGAAGCAGACAAGCTTTCAGACCCCAGCAGTGACAAAGAGCTGTCCATGCTCAGGCAAGACCTTGAAGGTCTTTCTGCCCTCTCTGCATGCTCTTTCCTCTTACCTTGTCGCTGCTCCCCAGAGGAGTTATCAGTAAGAGCAGCAAACATCCTTAATGGAGAAGAGGAAGCCAAATAAGCATCACAAATGCATCCTGGGATATGCATTGCTTCCTGTTCCTTATAACTTCTTGATTCCATGTCATAGGCAGGGACTGAGAGCAGAGCTCTGTGGAGTAAACGGGAAAACAGTGCTTGCGAGTAGATTATTGGGGCTGGCACGATAGCTCAGCAGGTAGGAGACCCAGGTACCAAATCCTCACCTACGATCCCAGTGCTGGGGGTGGCGCTGTGATGGCAGGAGGGTCGCTGGGGCCTGCTGGCTGCCAGTCTTCTCCAGGTTCAATGAGAGAGATCCCGCTTCAAGAGAAAGCAGAGGATGGCAGAGCAGGACACCTGTCATCCTCCTTTGGCCTCTACACAGGTGTACACATCATATACATACCCACACATACACATTACACACATACCACACACACCATACATGCACACTACACATACACACCTACACCCACATGCAGTACACCACACACACACAAACACACACCACACCACACATACTCTACACATACATACCACACATACACACACACTACACACATGCACACACACCACACCACACATACTCTATACATACATACCACACACACACACACACACCACACACATGCACACACACCACATATACACACACATTCACTTTTAAATTGTTCAAGCTGGCTACGGTGGCATATGCTTGAGATCCCAGAGCTTATCCTGTCTAAGACAAGTTTAATGGACTGTGTTGGTCTTTTAGGTATCCACAGTATTTTTGGGCTAGTGATTGTGAAAATTAAATATTTTTTTAAAATAGCAATTTTAATTTAATTAACAGCACTTGGTATTTTAAATAAAAGTCAAGTCTAGCTTGTCCTTGAACCCAGAGAGATAAAAATGTCCTGTTTTCCTCTGGCAGCCACATCAAAATCAGATTTTTGAATCAATGAGAAGATGTTGGAGCCTCGGCCTCTCCCTTCCAGGTAAATGAGCTGGGACAGCGTTCACATTTAGAAGCGAGGCGGCCCATGTTTGAATGAAGGGGTGTGCACACTCTCACTTGTTTTATAATAGGATTTAAGTGCTTTTCTACTTTGAATGGGACGTTTTCCTTTGCAACTTCAATAATCACGATGAAACTCAGTCAGTGATATAAGACAGTGTGGGTCGTAATGCTCGGAGTATATGTTACTGCTGTTGGTTAATAAAGAAGCTGCTTTCGGTCAGTGGCTTAGCAGAGTAAAGCCAGGCTGAAAGAGATATATAGAGAGAGTAGGCGGAGTCAGGGAGAAGCCATGTAGCACAGATGACTCCACTGGAGCCGCTGAAACTTTGCCAGTAGGCCACGACCTCGTGGTGATGCACAGATTAATGGAGATGGGTTAGTTTAGGATATAAGAGCTAGCTAGAAATATGCTCAAGCTATTGGCCAAACAGTATTGCTAATAATATAGTTTCAGTGTGATTATTTCGTGGTCTGGGCAGCCGGGAACAAATGAGCAATCTCCCCGAACATTTGGGGGGGGTGTGATTCTGCTGGTGGAGTGCTCGCCCAGCATGCATGGAGCTGTAGGTTCAATCCTCAGCACTACATTGAACTGAGCTATTGCTTGTAATTCTAGTATCCAGGAGGTGGAGCTGGGAGGATCAGAAGTTCAAGGCTGTCCTTATTTATGTAGAAAATTTGAGGCCAGCCTGGACTATACAAGATTTCATCTCAGAAAAAAAAACCATTTTGGAAAAGAAAGCATTAAAAAATATCATGTTGATTCAATTCACCTTTAATTCCAGTATTTTAGAGGCAGAGGCAGGCAGACCTCTGTGATTTTTAGGTCAGCCTGGTCTGCATAGCTAGTTCCAGGACAATCAGGGCTACATAGTGAGACACTATCTCAAAAAAAAGAAAGAAAAAAAGAAAAGAAAATCATTAGTCTTTTGTTCAACCGAGACAGGTTTAACTATATATCTTTTTTTTTTCTCCTCCAAATTGCCTTTGTGTCCCCTGGGGTAGGTCCCATGTTTGGTGATAGCCTGTTGCCTAAAGTAACAATGAAAGAGGGCCAGAAGGACACGAAAGGCCGAGCAGTCAGGTGACAGCACCACGGCATTGTCCTTGGTTGAGTCTTTTGTTCTTGTGCCTCCTCTGCGTGGGGAATGGCACCAAGGATGCTTGAGAGTAGCGCTGAAAGACAGAGGCGTTCTTCATTTCTACTCTTGTCCGCCCCCACCCCTTTTCCTTTGAACACAGCTTTGGCATTCAGGGGCCATGCCCACCAGGAACCTAGCGCGCATTAACTACAGGCGAGTCTCCTGTGGGCACGTTGGCGTGTGCGGTTGCCAGAAAAAGAACGAATCAGATTTCATTTCTGTGTCTAGCTTTGGTAGCGTGACTCATCTTCCTAGCCTACAACTAAGATGTGGTTGTTAAAACAGTAACATGATATTTAGAGGGTAATTTCGATCAAGGCTGTCATAATTTTCTTTCGTGAGTAACTCTGTATGTCCTTTGTTATAGCTTTAATTACCCTGACAGTTATTTAGAAGGAATGGGGGGCTAGATGTTATCCAAATAGGAGAACGAAGGGTTGACATCAGCCACGGAGGGAATGACTTTGATTTCCTAACATGTATTTTAATGTCATATAAGCTTACTGACTTTTTTCTTCCCTGAAGATGATCATCTGTTTTTTATTCTATTTTACCTTTATATTTATCGTTGAGGAGGAAAGCTGTGCTCACCTCCATTGTCCCTATGTCGCTCAACTTGGAGGATCCTAAAATAGGATGCCTCGGTTCAGATACCAAGTGTGGCCTGGGGATCTGCATCAGTGGTGACGTCCTCGCTGTCTGGACTGTTGATTCAAAGCATGACAAACCGTCGCTGTCTCCACCAGAGCAGCTGTGATGACCTGCAAGTAATCCTTAAGATTGGGTCTGCTTATGGTCCCTATAGAAGGGGGGCTGGAGAGGGTCATTACATCCTCACCTGAGGCTCAGCCACTTGGTCCTGTGTCTCCCTCACTCTTAGTTGCCTTAACTCTGTTCCAGTTCTAACAGGAGGAGCTAAAAGTGTGTACAGGGTGGGACCTTAGCGGAAGGGACTCCATCTGTGCAGCTATGGGGAGTCATCATCCATGTGGGAGTAGCACTTGTGATGTTGCCGTTGTTTTGGGGTCACCCAAGAAGTTCCTTTGTTCACCAGGCTAGACTTGTGTGGGGTTTCTAATTTGGTCTGTCCTTGGTGCCTTTCCTGAGAGGAGCAGGCCTTCATTCCTATCTCCTCAGGAAAAGTTGAGACAACACTTGCCTGTCATGTGCAAGGCCCTTAGTTCTGTTCCCAACACAACACACAGCGGCCACCGCCACCACTACCC
>LOEQ01000461.1:93751-109615 GCA_001685075.1 Bramus lutescens | reverse complement strand
TGGATTCCTGGGAATTTCTCTAGAGCCAGGTTTCTGCTTACCCTATAATGGCTCCCTCAATCAAGATATCTCTCTCCTTGCTCTCATCTCTGTCCTTCCTCCATCTCTACTGTCCCATTCCCTCAAGTTCTCCTCAATCCTCCCCTTCTTCTGTCCTCTACCCCTTCCACCCTCCCTTAACACTAGCAGGTAAAAGGGTGACTAGAGTCCAACACAGCGCCTACCATGAAGTAGGTGCTCTGTCTACCAATCAAAAAAGCATTTTGAAGTTCTGTGAGTTGAGGGCAACAAACTCTTCTGGTACCAAGAGCTTAAGACTTGGCACATGGATTCTGTTGTCTTTCTTCACACCAGATTCCCCTCTCAAGCAGACTCCCTCTTTTTACCAATTTAGAGGTTATTTTTTTAAAGCTTGGTTTATAGATCACATTCTTATCTCCATACCCCTTGTAATGGCAATGTCTGGATACATAGATATCATGGCTCGTGTGTGAAAACTGGGTCATTTTCAAACTGATTTTTGGAATTTGTCCAAGGAAGGATCATGTAGAAGTCTCGACTCAAGATTTAAAAAGAGATGCATCCCTACTGGTTCCGGATATTACAGTGCCAAGTGTTGTTCCAAAGGTCTTACATTTTTTTGTGTAACCCTCAAACTTATTTCACTATTATTAATGTACTATTTGTGTCCTTAAAAAGGGCAATACACATCTAATTGATTTTGAACTTAATGCGGTTGTTTATTTCAGTGACTTCACTTTTGTCTTTTCTTTGCCATTAGATTTGGTGAAATAAAACCCTAAGAGATTTGCCTAATAGCTGAAGGAACAAAAAAGAAAAGATCTTAGTTGTCTGGGAAGTTTTCCAATTTCATATTTTGGATGATACATGGTTTTAAAGAGTCACACGGCTCCTCCTCTTGAAAGTTGTTTCCTTTAAGGCCCCACATTTGTCTTGTTGTTTAAGAAGAACGTTCCGCGACTTCATGATGTCCCTCTATGAAACGTCGAGAATTCAATGTGTTGTTCTCAGGTCCTCTTGTTATAGCTGCAATGACTCATCTTGTTGCTTTGTTTTTTGTACGTGCTCACCCTTTGTCGCTTGTGATGGTCAATTGTGAGTTAAGGCTGGTGAGAGGGTTCTTCAGGGAAAAGCAGGTGTTGTGCAAGCCTGACAACCCAAGTTTGATCCCTGGAGCCACAGTGGGAGTGCCCTGACTGCCAAAGGTTGTAGATTGATGATCCTGTGTTTGGTAGAGCTCGACTTTCTAGCCCACCATATACAAGCACCTGTAAGATGGAAGGTGAAGGCCTTTTTACAGAGCATTAATCTCTCTCATGAGGACTCTGCCCAGTGACTTCATCACCTTCCGAAGGCCTTATCTCTGAACATAATTCTGGATATGAATTCGCAGCAGGCCACACAGGCATTTGAATCATGGTAGAGAATAAAGATGGAGACACATGACTCCCTGAACTGGAGATAAACTGATGTGTGCCTGGGGCTAAATTCATTAAGGAGAAATGGATCGTGGGACTAGGGATTCAGTGAGGCTTTTTTTTTTTCATCCTGCTAACCTTGATCCATTGTCCCTTCTTTTGTCTCTTTATATTCGGGCCTCCCTCCATTGCTTAGGTTCATGTGGGGTCAACCAGATGGATCCAGAGGTCATGACTACCGGAAAACTGTCTTTACTGGAGCCCAGCTAAGTCACTGAAACTATTGCAGTGCCCAGCACTGACTGTTTATAAAGTGCTTTCTCGTAGGCTGCTCCCTTGGGTCTTCTGGAGAACCTCTGAAGTGACGTGAGAAAGAAGGGCTTGTTCTTCACCCCAACCACTCCTTTTACTCAATCAAATCACTGTGAGATACCCTGGTGAAAATGGGACAAAGCCACCATGTATAATGACATTAGATTATAGCTAGGCAGCATGCTGGCTGGGACTTCGGGGCTTTTTGTCATATGAATGCGTTGTTGACTGTTACCTCTTTTTTCTCACTTTCCATTGCGATTATTGTGTGTATTTATCTGTGTATGGTGCATGTATGTCTTCATGTGGGTGCACACAGATACGGAGGCCAGGAGTCTGTGTTGGTGTCTTCCTTGATTGCTCTCTTCCTTGTTTTTTGAGGCAGGCTTTCTAATTGAACTCAAAACTCACTAATTTGGCTTGACTGCAGGTCAGCAAGCTCCAGAGAGCCTCCTATCTCTATCTCCCTGGTACTGGGATTACAGATGTGTGCTGCCATGCCAGCTTTTTCATACAGGTGCTGGGGATCTGAACTCAGGTCTTTATGCTTGCACAACAGGCATGTTACTGGCTGAGCCATCTCCCATTCTCAACTGTTGCCTCTTTGGGGTCTCATTTTATGTGGTCCTTACGCCTCTGATGTCCTCTTCTTTATCTGTTAACGTTCCTGATCTGATTAAGACTATGGATGCCAATAAAGGACACTCACTGCTCTGCCTGAAACTGACACAGAAGCAATTTGTCCTTGATGTTCTGTTTGTACCACGGATTTCGGCCATTGTTTATTGGTTTTGACCTAGCCTTTTAGCTGTCTGTGGAATGTCACCTGCTCTCTGCTTTATAAATAGGGAGACTAGGTTCAGAGAAGTTGCCACAGGGGATTTTCAGAGTGTTGTATTCAGTAAGTGGGACACTCTTTGATTTCTGACTCTAAATACCAAGTTCTTTGTATCCCTCCACTTTCCCTGGGTTGGGTCCCCAGGGTCATATCAAGGGGTATCCATTATATTTCCCCCTTTGTTGCATAGTCCCATCAGGGGTGTGCTAGGAAAACGAGCATGATTCCTGTCAGGCCAGAGGATGATCTCAGAACCAAGTAGCCTCTTCTACGTTCTTAGAGGTGATTCCCTGTGACTTTCCCAGGGAGCCATGGTCCTCAGCACTGTGATCAAAGGTGGCTACTGTGCCTGCCTTTCTTCATTGTCCTGTGACAGTGCACTTGTAGTGGACGCTCAAGAGTTTTATGTCACCCATCTCATGAGCTTTTCCAGAACAAATGAAGAGTTCTAGTCTTTGCATCTCATTGCCTACTGGGTGAGCAATTGCCAGAGCTGCTGGGCTTCTGCCTTGCATTTGAATAGCCAGGTAACAGAGGGCCAGCAGGTGACTGGTTTAAGAAAGGAAGAACAGAAAGTTCATTGGGACCTTTGGTCCAGTACATAACTTACCGTGTTTACCTGGTGATTGGCTTAATCAGGCCCGCCAAAATCTTCCCGATGCAATTTTAAACAACATCTCTTTACAGAGTATACTGCAAGGGATATTCATGGAGAAGTGAGTCATTATTTATTATTAAATTTAAAGGACTTTGGGGATTATAAATAAACTCTTCATCATCCGCTCAAAAGTAATAAAGCTCGTGACTTTCCTGCTCCAAAGAACCATGTCCTAGCTTGCCTTTTCCTGCCGTTCAGTTTATATCTAGCTTTATCTCACCCACCACCAGCTGGTGGGTGTTTAAGAAGTGAAAAATAATTTTAATATTTGCCAAGGTGAAATCGAATTAATTTGGTAAATCTGCTATTTAAAAGAGCATGGGAAAAATACCCAGGCAGTATAGAGGTTATTTCTGAATCGTCTTGTTTTCAATTATTGCTGTCACATGTTCCTTTTATCATCTTAGGTGATTATGTATTTTATTTTAAAACAAAGCAGAGTAAATAAAATCTGCAATAAAGGAAAAGTAGGATGAATAATATTAATTAACTACATAGCTTTTATTTCTATTATCTGTCTCTATCCATCCATCTACCCACCCATCCAATAGATATCTCTGTCTATCCATTCACCCAACAATCCATCCATCCATCCATCCATCCATCCATCCATCCATCCATCCATCCATCCATCATTTACTCACACATCCATCCATCACCCATCTATCTACCTATCCATCCTTTCATTCTTTATCTATTCATACACTATCCATCTGTCTACTCATAATCCATCTATCCATTATCCATCCATCCATCCATNATTCTTTATCTATTCATACACTATCCATCTGTCTACTCATAATCCATCTATCCATTATCCATCCATCCATCCATCCATCCATCCATCCATCCATCCATCCATCCATCCATCCATCCATCCACACACTCATGCACCCACCTAATAGATCCTGTCTTTATCGACCCATCCACTAACCCATTCATCCATCCATGCTTCATAGCCATCTCCATCTATCCATCATCTATCTTCTATCCATCTATCCTCTATCTATCCATCCATCCATCATCCATGCATGCATGCATGCATCCATCCATCCATCCATCCATCATCCATCCATGCATCCATCATCCATCCATCCATCATCCATCCATCCACCCATCATCCATGCATCCATCCATGCATCCATCATCCATCCATCCATAATCCATGCTTACATACACACACCCATCCACCCTGTCCATCCCATAGAACCCATCTCCATTTATTCATATCCTATCCCTCCATTCTAACTATGCTATCCATCCCATCTATTTATTCATCCATATATGCATGCATTCATCTATCCTTCCTTCTTTCCTTCCTGTCCATAAACCCATCCAATACCATGACCAGGGTTTTAGGTAGTATCGAGATTTTTGGTTGGATAAGTTTGTTATGGATGACAGCTCTGTTCATCCTTAAAAGTACACCTCTTCTTTATAAACCCCCTCAATTTTGACAATAAACAACGACTCTAGGCTTTTAAAAATATTCCTCTGGGCCAAAATTTCCTCTAGTTCCAATTGAGCCCATATGTTCCATTGCACTCTCTGGAGATGTCAGCAGGGAACTTCCCTATGGTCTCTGAGTTTTTCTGTCTCCCATCTCCCTCTGAAATGTGGTTATCCCTTGGTTGTTTCAAATAAGGGTGGTTTTTCCTCCCTCATCCTATCTACATGGGAACCAAGTGACACGGGCGTCCTTTGTGCCTTCTGCTGTGGACATTTCCCATGCTGCCTGTAATACGTGTTCCACTGAGATATGTGGTGCCTGGAAAGCCCAGCCCACTGTGGGCGGTACTATCCCCTAGGGTTGGGGTCTGAACTGTTCAAGAGTGGAAAATGGCAGCTGAATGGTGAGCATGTGAGCACTCATTTCTCTCTGCTCTTGACTGTGGGTGTGATGTAATCAGATCCTTCAAGTTCCTCTTGCTTTAACGTTCTTGAAATAATGTTCTGTAACCTGGGTTTGTGAACTAAATTGCTCACCCCTTCCTCAAATTATTATTTTCTTTTGTATATGTTATCTTTTTGTACATGTGGGTGCTCATATCAGTGTGTGCATATGTGGAGGGAAGGACATTGAATATCTTATCACTTTCCACTATATTCCCTTGAGACAGGGTCTCTCACTGAACATGAAGCTCACAGTCTTTTTGGCTTGACTGATGGGCCAGCAAGATCAAGGGATCTTCCTCCACCCCAACTGGGCTTATAGGTATTTCTGCAAGGCCATATTCAGCTGGCTGGATTCCTATGAGATGGTTGAGGTGTACTGGCTGGAGAATTTAGTTTGGCTGACAGTGTTCTGAGGCCCTAGACGGGCTAAGAATAGAGTTGGAAGGTAGAACAGAGTTTCAGTATTCAATGCAAATCTTTTAGTTAATGCTCACATTTTTGGTTCCTTAATTGTCCCAGTTATCTATGGATTGGTGTCCTCTAGCCCATAGATTCCCAATTTTATCATTTTCAATGTGATAGTTCTCAAAATATGATTTATGGTTGCATAAAGGTCATGGAGACACTTTCAGAGGTCACAAAGGTCACCACTACTGACAAAGTAATACCAAAGTCTCAGCTGCCGTTTTTCTCTCTCCATGATGTTCTTGTTTTGGTTTTCTTTGGCTTGAGAGGGTTAGTGATTTTTCATAAAAATAAGTTGTTTACATAAATATAAAGTAGGATTTTAACTATTAATTAATAGTTAAAGTGACTGTTCTAGTTTCTCACACAAGAAGCATCAACACACAGAACATATTACAATCCGTATGAACTACCCTTTTTGGATCATAGTGTTGAAGACTTTGAAACTGGCCTGTGACTACAAATCTGAGAATTGTTCTAGACTCTAGAGCCAAGAACAGTCTTCTAGCATTTTATAGACTGAACTATGCTCATGAGGCTGGGAGAGACTGTGTGTGGAGACTGTGGGGGAGAATGTGTGTGTGTGTGTGGGAGAATGTGTGTGAGAATGTGTGTGTGGGGGGAGAATGTGTGTGGGGGGCAGAATGTGTGTGGAGGGGGGAGAATGTGTGTGTGTGGGAGAATGTGTGTGTGTGTGTGTGTGAGAATGTGTGTGGAGGGGGAGAATGTGTGTGTGGGGCAGAATGTGTGTGTGGGGGTAGAATGTGTGTGTGTGGGGGAGAATGTGTGTGTGTGTGTGNAATGTGTGTGGAGATTGGAGGGGGAGTTTATGGAGGCTGGGGAAGCTTTCTTGGTGAATGCTGAAGATTAAAGGTTTTTTTTTTAAGCTTGTTACCTGTAGGTGGCTTTGTCAGTAGGCCGTTTTCAGGGCAGTGGTGGTGGCAGAGACCAGATTAAAACAGTTTCTGGCCTACCCACTCCATGCTTCTTTTGTATTTTCTAGTTCCCTTGATCTCTCTCCCTTAGCAGACCACAACTTGTCTTGTGTTGCTTTCCCTACTTCAAGTCCTTCAGTTGTTTTTAATCTTTATAACAGAACCTGGGCCAGTCTTATGACCTGTACGATGCTACATGACCTGGCCTCTGCTGTTTCCATCACACCATTGGTGTGTATCTCCTGCTCTCATTTCCCCAGCCTGGGGCCTGTCCAGTTTCCTGGGACAGCCTGAACAGACTGGGTGTGGCCAATGCTCCTCATCCCATTCCTTGGCTAGCTACTTCTATCCTTTAGAATTTTAACCTACGTGGGTTTTCTTTAGCAGACATTCCCACCTGCTCGATCTAAAGCCATTTTTCTGTATGATATAGTCCTATTCAGCTTTTGGTTTTATTTGATTTTAAAAATCATGTTAAGTTTAATCACTTCATCGCATATATAACAGCTATCATATACAAATATGTCTAGATAGGTTCTGACTGGCTACACAGCAGCCAGGATATCATGTTTTTGTTCAATTGTTGTCAGGTTGAAGTGGTTTCCACCATGGTGCTGGCTGACTTTCGGCTGGAGATTATTCTCTGAGAAGATTTTTAGTAAGTTTCAATAACTTGAAGAAAACACCAGAGACCCCACTGACTCTTGGAACTCTAGAATAATTATTTTTGAACTGTTCTAACAGAACCCACGAGAGACTTATTTAATAATGCTATATCCCTTCAAAATTTACTGGGAAAGTTACTGAACTAAACGTCTTGTGACTTCACATTCTGGGTTTTAATAACAGAGAATCGATAACCTGTTCCCATTCATTGAAGTCTGCAGTTAAAATGTTTCTGAAGGGTCCCCAGTGGGGAGACAAAGCAGGGACCCAATCCTTTGTATTGTCAATCCTTTAAACTTTATTCATTTTGGAGGTTGTGAAGTGGTAAGCTTACTGTGATTTTAATTTATACTTCCCTAATGTGTAATGAACTTGGGATTTCCAGCTCAAGGGTGGATGTGTCTGGGAACTGGACATGTAACAGGTTGGAGGCTGAGTCAGCTTGTGTTTGACCTTGGGTGGTTATGTTCTATTATGGCATTTTAACAATACAATGTGCTTGTTTTGTCTCAAGGTTTTAGAAGATATAGTTTAGACCAGTGGTTTTCAACCTTTCCAATGCTACAATCCTTTAATACAGTTCCTCATGTTGAGGTGACTTCCACCCATAAAATTATTTTGTTGCTACTTTATAACTGTAATTCTGCTACAGTTTTGAATCATAATGTAAACATCTGATATGAGACTCCCAAAGGGGTCATAACCTACAGGTTGAGAGTCTCTGATTTAGGGGTACCTCTGAGTTAAAGTGTTATGAAAAGCAAATCCACAAGCAAGCAGGCAGGAGACGCCTACTCTCTATTTATAGTAGAATTTTATAATCTCTCCAGAGAAGGAGGAGAATAAGAAGAAATCCATGGAGGTACTAAGAAAGTGCATGGCATGTTCTGAACTCTTGCTATGTCAACTGTGGCTTGTCCCAGTACATCTTCACCATGACCTCTAGAGGCAGGGGGTGGCACATCACCCATACTTTGTGTTGAAAGCTCAAGGAGCCTTCAGGTTTGTCTAGGAATCACAGGGGCTGGATTTAAACCCTAGTGACGATGGCATAGTTAATGCACTTGTTATTCTGGAAGAGCTTGCTCTCAGGGAGAAATCTGTGTAGTTATGTTTTAAGGTCCCAGTTCCATCATTTCCTTCCTTGCATTTCTTGGGCAACGCAACTTAGCTTTTGTATGAGGGAGATAACAAGCCTTGCCCTCCAGGGCTAGCATCCAACCTGACTAAAATTTGTTTGTATATCAAATGTCGGATAGAGCTCCACAAAGACCTAGAAATGGTCAATACATATGTTCAAGTTCATCTGACAGTACTGTACATTAAAGCCACAATAAGATACCACATCACCCCCAGAAGAATGGATAACATGGAAAGATTTGACAGATTGCAATGTCAAGAGTTTGAGTGGAAACAGCTCTCCTGTGCTTCTGGGCTAGAGCATGGATAGGAGTGGAGCCTGTGGAGAAATGGTGCACAGAATCTACTAATGATGGAAATGTGTGTGTGCTCTGACAGGTGATTTCCCTTCTGAGCATGTACTCAAGGGAGTGGTGGTTTGTGTTTATTCATAGCCCCATTCATAGTATCAGAAAGCTAGAAGCATTCATCAACAGAGGAGGAATGAACGTGCTTTGGTGGAGTTCTGCTTCAGCCAGCTAATGGCAGACGCACAGGTGACTCCCAAGGGTTTGCTGTTGAACGAAAGAAGCCAGACAGTATGCACTCTTTTTATTCTACTCTTTTGGAGTTCTATTTATACTTCACTTCTATGAACTCAAGAAGGGCCCAAACCAATCTTTGGTAAGAGAGCTCTGGGCAGTGGTGACTCATATGAAAGACACGGGAGAAGTTGCTGAAGAGTGAAGGAGTTTCTTGCCTTGATTCATTGCTCATGGATGTGGATAGGTAAAATCCATTAAGCTGCATGTGAGAGCTATGTGGGCGTTAGTGTAATTCATATGACATGTACAAAATATTAAGGCACAGTCTATCAGGTATTCAGTAAATGCTCAGTGAACACGCAGTGTTGTCTCCTCTATAAAGATATAAGACATAGGGGTTGAGAGGATGGCTCAGCCAATAAAGCACCTGCCATACTGTAAGAGGGAAATTTCTGTCCCACTCAGTCCCACAGCTTTTCAGTCTCAAATAAACAGACAGAGGCTTATATAAACTATTTGGTTTATTGCTAAGGCTTATTACTGACTAACTCTTACAACTTAAATTGACTCATAATTCTTATCTATGTTTAGTCACATTACTTGGTACATTTTCTCTGTGAGGCATTCTCATCTTGCTTCCTCTGCGTCTGGCTTGCGACTGTGTCTCTGCCTTTCCTCTTCCCAGAATTCTCCTAGTCTGGTTGCCCTGCCTATACTTCCTGCCTGGCTACTGGCTAATTGGTGTTTTATTAAACCAATATGAGTAACAAATCTTTGCACTGTATAAGAGCATTATCCCACAGCACCATACAGTCATGAGGACCTCAGTTCAAATTCCAGAATTCATGTAAAAATTTGAGCATGGTGGTGCATGCCTGTAACTCCAGTGTTGGGAGTAGGGTACAGGCAGGAGGGTCTGTGGAACTAATTGGACAGTCTAGATGATTTGGGCTCCAGAGTGAGTGAGAGTCCATGTCTGAAAAAATGAGATGAGAGTCATCAGTGGAGGCATTGAAATTCAACGCCTAGCTCTTACAGGTGCACACACACACATTCATGTTTCAGTATGCATGGGTGCATACATCTATATGAAAGTGTATTGCCTCTTCACCCTCCCCATACCACAATGTGATTTGAAGAATTATATCTATAAATAGTGATTTTCTGCCCAAGGAACATAGGCCAGTTCAAGAGGAAAAGAAGGCTCTTGCAGAAAGCTAGTTACCATAGCCCCAATGAAATGATCCTTTGAGGCAATAAGGATTTGCTTGTCCATGTGAAAGACAGGTTTACCACTACTGTGTGGTTCTGGGAAACCTTGTGGAAAATGAGACATTTCAAACAATTGATGGTGGGGAAAGAGAGCAAGGTATAGAAGCTTAGAGACCATAACTGGGGAGCGCTGAAAAACTTGGCATATCCAGAGTGTGCAAAGATGCAAATGTGTACAGGTGGAACATATGGATAGAGCACTCGTGGGAGAACCAAGTTCCAGGCTGTGCAGTTTAGCTATGATTCTACTAGAGGAACCAGGGAGGCTTTTGAGTCAGCATGTCAAGCTGGCAGTTGCAGATAGCTGGAGAATGTCAGTTCAGGAACTCCTAGGGGCAGAAACTACAGGCAGAGGGTGGTGGTGGTGTCTAGATCTGTTCCAAAGAAAGTACCTGGAACATAGGACCAGGGTGGTTGGTATGGGACCTGGAAAGGAGTACGTCAGGAATGTTAGCAAGGCTAAGTCTATGGGTTAAATCCCAAGTGGAATTTCTTGAGAAAGGGATATTCATCCATTCAGTTTGGAATAGGGATGCCAAGTGAGATTCTTGCATGATAAGGGTGAAGAGGGAAGTGAGACGACATGGAAAGACCTGCACATGGATAGGGTCTTAGCTGCAGCCTTCCTTTCCCCTACTCACCAGGAGTTGAGTTGAAACACAGAGTTGACCCGGTCAAGGTGGAAGGGCAAGTGTAACATTGTATGACCTTCTGCCATTGTGCTATTGGTACAGGCAGCTCCTGGCGGGGGAGTAAGGGTTGTAGGCCCATGGACGTGGCACACCCTGTGTCCTGGACCATTTTCTGGAGAAGGCTGGTGGAGATCCATTGGCAGCAGCACCTAGAGCAGCAGAGAATGGGCACATTAATAAGAAAAGAGGACCAGGGAGGCCACCAGCACATCCATGACAATTCTGTCTTGGGGACAGAAAAAAGAAGTCTCTCAGAACCGCTTCTGTCTGTCTCTCCTGAATGAAAGCATCGTCTGACCATTTAGTCTGAACAGGTTATCTATCTCTGCCAGTCTCCTTGGTCCCTTGGCCAGCACACTGACATTCCACTATGATCAACTCTCTCCTGGTCTCCCGCTCAAAAGAGAGAGCCTCTTGAGTGCTAGAGTTGGTTTTATCTACCCCAGTGTTCCTCTCAGCCCCAGAGACTGTGCTATCCTTGACACAGAGAAGACAAGCTGGCTTTGCTTGACATGTCTTCTGTCCTTTTTCCTTAGATCCTGCCCACACTACCACCTCCTGTCTCTATCCAGATTCAGAGCTATTGGTTAAATTCTAACCTTGGGAGACAGTGATAAGCTACGTGCGGAGACCAGGCAGAAGGAGCTGTACTGAGAGCCTTCAGCCTTGTTTTTAAGTTATCTATACCTTTAAAAAGTTTATTTAAAACAAATTATATGGTAAATTTCTTTTTCCTGCCCTCCAAATGGCATCATGAAAGGCAATTTTGCAGTCTCTCTCGGAGAGCGAGAGAGAGAAAAAAGACCTAGGAGATTTTAAAGCCGAATAATTATTTGTATCAGCAGGAAATTGGAACTCTATGTCGGCTCTGAACAGGTACTGGGAGAGCCTGGCTGTTTAATTTCCCTTAAATGCCATTTGCATGCATTTAGTGCTAAGAGACTTGTGTTCAGAGTTAGGGAACAGTGGGAAAGTCAATGGAGGGAAAGGGAAAGGTTGACAAACTAGAAGGCTGCAAGTAGCTTATACTGAAAAGCTGAATTTCTGTGTTTACTGGCAACTGGCTGGCAGCCCAGGGACTCACATAGCCTGGGTTTGCCCTCCATACTCAGATGTTTGCTGTGGAGATACTGGCAAGATCCTGGATCCTTTAGGCATTTGGAGGCATGCTGTGACCACTTCCTGAGTGTCCTGTGGGTAGATCAGTGGTTGAGTCACAGTCTACTTAGCTGACATTGCTCTTGGTCTATAAGACAAGCAACTTAAAGAGCCATACAAACTTTTCTTGTCTGCCTCTGAAGGCTCTGGAGCTACACTGCCAGACAAATTAAGGTCTAGGGAACCCGAGGGGCCATGCGCCATCCATCCAGTGTAAATTCCATTAAGGGGAAGACTCTTCTTTATCAGTGTCTATTGGTGTCTTCGGTCTGCATGCAAGTCCTGCCTCTTGAGGCCACTTAAATAACATGACTCAGTTTCAAGATGAAGTTCAAATGAGCCAGACTCTTGGCTAATTACTGGAGACCCAGAGACCACAGCTGTAGAGGGGGAGAAAGACAAGCTAACGGGAGAAGGTGACAGGTGACATGGGCCTCATGGAGGGAGGGGCTCTTTGTTGTGTTGGGGCTGGGATAGAGTCAAGAGAGACTGGGATGTTTGAAAGGCTCTCTGGGCAGAGGACACACCTCTGCACAGGCTTGGAAGTTGGAACAGCACTTGGGTTTCAGGCAGTAAGGTATGGTAGTGAATAAGGCAGTGGGTCTTGTGGACCTGGGTGGACATGAGTGTTGCTACGGATCTCAGCAGAGACTTGACAGAACAGACACTTAGAAGTGTGTCTCTACCAAGTAGCAAAGCTCTCCAGAAGTGTGACTGTGGCATTTCTAAGTTGGAACTGTTGGCAGTGGTGCTGATGAAGATCGAATCCCCCCCAGTGGAATTTCAGGAGCCAAAGTTCTTCTGAGTGTGTGTTCTTTCATGGCTTCTTCAGGCGACCTTCAGCCACCCACACAAGTAACTCTGCCTGTTGGTGGCACATCTCTGCCAACTACAGTTGAGTACACATGACTAAAACAGAGAGGGAAGGCAAGACCTAACACAGGTAATCTTGGGCAGTTCATGTTCTTCTAGAATATTCTGATCAGTCTACAGTCATGGCCTCCTAGAAGTTAGAGCAATTTTTACTGTATTTCAGAAAAACATTGCTTAGTTATCGATGCCACAGACAAGCAACTTCTGAGCACCTAGCTAATGCTAGGTTTTTCAGTGGTTTCTCCTGTCTATGGGACCTTCCTTCTTTTCCCCAGTCTGCCCGGATTCTATTCCACTCTCAGCAATTCATTCCTTCCTCTGCCCCCAACGCTGCGAAGGAGAGATGAGTGTACCGTGTGTTACATCGGCTGGGATTCCTATGGTGGGGCATGCTGATGACCCAGTGCCACCAGTGTGGCGATGATGCTAGTAATGATAGTGGCAGTCAAATTACAGGCCCTGGGGTAGTAGGCTGTGGCAGTCAGAGCCTGCACCCAACCCCCCTGGCTCTAGCCTTGCTCTGTGTGTTCTGTCACTAGGGAACCAATCTCCTACAATCCATTGTACAACCAAGGACATTTTTGGTCTGGATGAATCTCTGGTGTTCTGTTTGCTTAAGTAGACAAAAGACAGATGAAGAATACTTTGTAGTCCTTGTACCTACTGCAATCCTCAAATCATGTTTGATACACAACATGTGTTTATCCAACAAATAAACACAGGCTGAAGGAGTCAGGAGATTGGGTTCATTGATCTCTCTTTGGGTCTAAAATCATACTAGGGAGAGATGTCTCAGAAGTTAAGAGAGTATCCAGAGGTCCCCTGTTCTTGCAGAGGACCAGAGTTCAATTCTCAGCACCCTAAGCAAACTCCCAACTGTCCATGCCTCCAGTACCATGGAATCTGATGCTTCTGGCCTCCTTGGACATGTGTACTTGTGTGTATGTTCCCATAGTAAGGAAACTTTGCACATTCTGTTTTACTTTAGGCAGTGTAGTTTTTTTTTTATTCTGGGGGCTACCACCCAGCTCCCAAATAAATAAACAGAGACTTATTCTTACTTATGAATGTTCAGCCTTAGCTTGACTTGTTTCTAGCTAGCTTTTCTAACTTAAACATTCCATTTCTCTTTAACTATATTTAGCCTCCAGACTTTTTAACCTTTCTTTATTCTATATATCTTTCTTATCTTCTTACTCCACGACTGGCTGTGTGGCCGGGTGACTGGCCCCAGTGTCCTCCTCATCCTTTTCTCATTCCTCAGCCTCTTCTCTAGATTTCTCCTATTTATTCTCTCTGTCCACCAGCCCAGCCTATTTCTCTCTCCTACCTAGCTATTGGCTGTTCAGCTCTTTATCAGACCAATCAGGTGTTTTAGACTGATAAAGTACAGAGCATTACAGAGTTAAACAAATGCAAGTTAAAAATGCATCATCAAACATTCCACAGCATAAATGAACGTAATGCATCTTCAGTGTTCCACGACAAGGCAGCTTTTGGATAGCCTCCGGAATACGCCAGCTGAGCACCACTTGTTGGGCATTTACTCTGTGCTCAGAACAGTATCCGCGGCTGAGAAATGCCAAAGTGCCCTAGGCTGGGGCCTCCTGGGCTCCACTGGACAGAGGTTTCCTACGTGTTTTTCTTTCACAGGACAGACGTCCCAACATTCCTCACTTGATATGAGCTTATGTACTTCCAGGTACCTAGTGCTTCCAGAGTCATGTGTCACATGCCCAATGAAATCTTGGTAACTGGATGGCAAATACTCAAAGAGCTCTCTTCTGGGAGGGGGGCGAAGAAAAGGCTCAGAGGATAAAGGGCTTGTCGCACGAGCACGAGGACCCAAGTTTGGATCCGCAGCATTTGTGTAAAAATAAAAAGCTGGGCAAGGGGGTGGTGTGGGTGAATGGCGGAGGACTGGGCATGACAGACCCTTGGAACTCATTGGCCAGCCAGTCTAGCTGAATTAAGGAGGTTCAGTGAGAGATCCTGTCTCGGAAAATAAAATGGAGAACAATTGAAGAAAACATGTGATACATGTGATAGTCACTTCTGGCCTCCACATGTCGTGTGTGTGTACAAGTGTGCATGCAGCGAACACGTGTACACTTCAAACGAACACATACATAACACATCCACATACTCCTACAGTCAACCCACCTTTTAAACACACGGTTTGTAATTTGTGGGCCCAACAGTAGTGTTTTTATTTCAGAATTTGTGGGTCCAAATGTTGCCCTCGGCTGGACAGTGCAGGGCTGATCTAGAAGCGTCTCCCCTCAGCTGCTTTTTGATCTTAGAAAGTCCTTGGCTGAAATAAGCTTCTCTCTGTAAAATGAAAGATTTGGCCCTGTGCTGCTCCTCCGTCTCTTCCAGCTCAACTCTACTCACATTTTAAGGCTATTAATAGGAATCTTTGAAACTGTGCAAAGATATAAAAATACACGCTCCCTGAGGGCTGTGGTGAATGCAGAAGAAAGAGGAGAGAGAGAGAGAGAGAGAGAGAGAGAACCTGGAGACTAGAACTTGCTGCTGCCTTGCGTAGAAAGGTCTCATTTTCTTTCCTTATAAAATATGGATAGAAAAGCCTACCGTCTACTTTGGGATCCTATGGCAATTAATTAGTTAATGTCTGTGTACTTCGAAGGGAACGAAAACCATCATGTAAAAGGCCGTAGAGAGGCTAAGTGCTGTTATTTCCCATCCATCCAGCTCCTCCCATTGTACTTCAGTCTCATATTACAGCCTCCACAACAGCAGCAGTTGGGGCTCTTCTGGTTAATTAAGTTACGAGGAAGAGGAAAAAGCTTCCCTTTAAAGTTTCCATTTTAACTCTTCTCTGTCTCCAGCTGCGCCTCCCATCTCTCTAGTGTGACATCCTACACTGCTAATGACTCAGGGCCAGCAAGAGCAGCCACTCCTGTTCTTCCATCCGGTTCACTGTGCTCTGGGGAACAGCAACGCTGTCCCACAGGCTAGCACGTGGTATATAC
>LOEQ01000461.1:62009-73773 GCA_001685075.1 Bramus lutescens | reverse complement strand
CTTCTACATCTTCCCTGATGTCTTCCTTCTCCATCTTCCCTGATGTCTTCTACATCTTTCCTGGTGTCTTCCTTCTACCTCTTCCCTGATGTCTTCCTTCTCCATCTTCCCTGATGTCTTCTACATCTTCCCTGATGTCTTCCTTCTACAGCTTCCCTGATGTCTTCTACATCTTTCCTGGTGTCTTCCTTCTCTCACATTTTTTTAAATTTTTTTCCCTTACAGCTTATATACCCCAGCAGAATCTTTCAAGCAGTATGAAAGTTACAATGTGGCTACATTCTATTTTTTAAATGAATGATTGCAATGAGTACAAGTAAAAGGCTTGTTTTTCATATCTCTTACATGATTAAGCATTTTACATGATACTTATGAGAAACAAGTTGTCCCAAGAACCCACACACATTCATACTCAAGCAACTTGTTATAGATTAACAGAGTATGAGCAAGGAAGGCATTTTCCTCAGCCAGTTCTTTTGCTGGAGGGCTGCATTTTGCAGTTACAAGGAAACAATAAATTATTTTAATATTTGTCTTAAAAGGTAATCTTATAAAAAATCTTAAAAGAATCACAAATCTAAACTTTTATATATGAAAAACCAATAAGTCAGCTCTAATTTAAATCCTCATGATGTATACCCACTCATTAACAGTTTTTTTTATTAGGAAGCTGAGGGCAGAAATGGGTACAGGGAATTAATAATCAACATAAATCACCAACTGATCCTAGCAAGAAAGGTATGTTAGCCAACAATAGCCGGGTTGTCATTGTTCCTGTTCCATGACCTCAGCACATCTCTTGCTCAACTATTAAAAATGTGTCTTTATAAACTTTAAATTGTTCCCCAAGATTTTCTACCTCAAAGCCATTAACAAAAACACCTTAACCTAATCTTACTAACAACTCTATATGTCTAAATTCTTTCTAAGGGTAGTGGTTGAATCACTAATCTGCTCCAGCAGCAATGCTTGGAAAATCAATCACTATTATTCTAATTACCAGTACCATTGCACAGTGAGGAGCTAGAAATCCCGTGAGAGTTTTCATACGACCCATAGATTATGAAGGATATGGTGACCTTGAAGACATGCTCAATAGCAGCATGAGGTCCTTGGGACATGTAGTCCTTGGACTTTTCCTCTCCAAGGTTCACTCAGATGTAGCTTTGCCAACCACTCAGCTACGTTCCATGAGTTCCAGTGCTGTCTGTTGGTTCCCTTATATGGTTCCCAACACTTTAGTCACATGACTAAAGGCCCTAGATTCAGTAAGCATCCATTTTCAGTATTAAATAATATTAAGCTCAGGACACACGAAATTTCCTATAAACTATAAATTTTCCAGTAGGCACCAGGGTTTATTGTTCACATTAATGAACATTTATTTATTCAACATGCATGCGTCACTAGCTTAGTGTGTGTCAGCTCTACTGCAGCTGCATCATGCTCTATTCTTGTGGAACCTCTAGTCTATTGGGGGAACAAGAGATTCTAGCCCAGGAATAAATGAATAACATTTTAGATAGCCACAAAGTGCAGGGATGGAAGTGGGCAGCCCTTAGGCCAGGGCTAGGACTTTGGGATGTATCCTAATTGCTGAAACATGTAGTTGTCAGAGGTCCTAAGTGGGGAAGTGATGTGGTCGGAGTGGCTGTTCTAGGTGATTCTGGCTGTCCATCAATTTGGAGCCGGTGTAGGCCAATGAACCCTTCCCAGGAGCGCCTGCTGCCCTCATGACAAAGTGAGGGTTTGTAGCTCAGGTCCAGGGTCACTTCTCTTAGTTGCTGTTCTAGGCGTCATCTCTTTGTGGTGCTGCTAGCAATCAAAATAATAAAAGGGAGGTAACAGCAATGCAGAAGGAATAATTAAATATTTATAAATCAGTCCTTACCAATGTGCCTGGTGTTATGCAAATTGCTGTGTGATGTTTAACTCATTAACTCTTCAAAACATAAAAACTATCATTAAATTGATTTTGCAGATGAGAAAACTAAGGGGGAGAGATTAAGCCTTTTTTTTTCAAGGTCAAATACCTAATTGAATGATGGTGCTAGGAGTTGAAACCAAAACCTGTTTATGCCATTAACCTCTGTGCTAATTTGATAAATCACTAGTGTCAGTATGTTAATAGAGAAGGCTTAATTTCTACAGTTCCCACATTAAGAGAAAATGCCATTACCTGTCTCTTATATGCAGAAAGATAAGCAAGATCCAATGGTCTCATTCGATTTGGACAAATTTTACACTTCAGATTCTCACTGGAATTAGATTCTATCAATAACAAGATGAAAGAGATCTGCTCTCCATCTTTGGGGTGAAGAGATTTCAATTCAGAGAAGTCAGATAACAAGGAGGGATCACTGGCTCATGGTGCTTCATGAGAGTATGAAACGCCTTTCAGGCCGTCAGGCAGAGGTCCTGGTGTAGTGACATTTCATTTGTATTTTAATAAATAAAGCTTGCCTGAAGATCAGAAAAGTAAAGCAGTCACACTGGCCAGCCTTACAGACCAGGCAGCAATGACACTCACCTTTAATCCCAGTAGCCACACTAGTTGCCATAGAAACCAGGTGGTAGTGGTGCATGCCCTTTATCCCAGAACTGGAGAGGGTTAGAAGGTGGGAGGAGACAGCTCTCAGGCTCAGTCTCATTCTGAGATTCCTGGAGAGAGGTTCACCATTTCGGACTGAGCTAGAGGTAAGAGTCAATGGCTTGTTGTTTTGCTTTTCTGACCTTCAGGTTGAACCTCAATTTTTATCTCTGAGTTTTTATTAATTGTGCTCCATCCTGGGGTCACTACAGGTCCTGGGTGGCCTGCCCCTTACTACTGGTAGTAGGTTTTTTTTAATTTAATTTTTTTTCAGTTGTTTTTTTTTTGTAGTTTTTAATGTAGAGATAGGGTCTTACATATTCTAAGTTGGCCTTGAACTTGCAATGCAGTCAAGGATGGCCTTGAACTTCTGGTCTTCCTGTTTCTACCTCTTGAGTGTTAGTATTGTAGGTGTGTGCTTCTATGACCAGTTTAAGTGATGCTAGGGATGGAGCTTGGGGTTTTCTGCATGTTGGGTAAGCACTCTACCAGGTCATGGCCCTAGACCATGATAGCCTCTTAAAGAGACTCTTTAGAACCTGGAGACTTGCACATTGTGACCTCCGGGGGTATATTTCCCAGCACTTACAAGGAACTTGATGGCGGTGTCACAATTCCATGCTTTGTCTTAACAGGCACATTCTCCTACTTGGGGTGCCCGACAGGATGCCACTCAGATTGCTTCTTTGCTACTTAGCTTTGCTGCTTGCTGGCCTGTCACACTGTCTTCCACCCTTGACCTCTTGCCCCAGCTCTTCCTTCTCAGTGGTGGTGACCCACAGGTTGAAAGTCACTGCTCCACTGTTTCTGATTCATTTTCTGCTAGAGTTCCTGTCCTGACTTCCCTCAGGAAGTATAAGCTTCAATAAACCCTTCTCCTCTGCCAGGATGCATTTGGCCATGATATTTCTCACAGGAACAGAAAGTCAAGTTAGAAGACACATTGAACCTATAGAGAAGGCACTGAGTACCCTTCCCCCAGTGTACGACTGGGCAGGCCACCTCCATAAGCAAATGCTTGATTCTCTGTTGTATCATAGTTACTTCTGCCTTAGTTTTTGAGCCAATGAGAGTGGCAATAACCAAGGGATGTGTGAACTATTTGGTACACCAACATTGCAGTTCAAACTTGCAAAGGGTGATTGTCACCAGAGGCTGTGTATTCATTCTATCAAGGAGACTGTGGGAAAGCAGTTGCCTAGGATGTATAAGAACCTGCGTTCAATGTCTTGCATCCCATAAAACTGAGTGTGTGTGATAGTAAATATTGTCAATTTGACAGGATCTTGAGTTACCTAGGTGACAAGATGCTAGGCACTCATGAAGGATTATTTAAATTAGGTTAGCCTCTGGGCGTGTCTATGAGAGTTATCTTGATTAGGTCACTAGAGGTAGGAAGACCCACCCTCAAAGAGGGAGGCACCATTCTGTGGGCTGGGATCTTAGACTGCACAGGGAGGAGGAAGCTAGCTGGAAGTTATCTTCTTCCAGGCTGGGAACCCGCGAGGACCAGCTGCTTCAAGCTCTTGCCCCTTTGGCTCACCGACCAGCATGGTCTGTACCTTCAAACTGTGACCCAAAATGGATCCTTCCTGCCTTAAGTCGCTTTCGTCAGGGTATTTTCTCACAGCTACAGAAAACGCAACTGAGACATCATGGTGGTACCTTCCTGTGATCCCAAGCACTCAGGAGGTGGAGGCACAGTCAAGAGCGCAAGGTCATTCTCATCTATGTGGTGAGTTTGAGGGCCACTTGAATGACATGAGTCCCTGTTTAAAAACACATTAGGCTAGTAGAAGGAATTTAAGTACCCAGCCTGGCTAATGGAGATGACTCTAACATAATTCTTAAGATTTCAAAATTGATACCTAATTTTGAAAACTTCAGGTATTGTATAGAATTCAGACCAGAAATAAATGCCCCACTCTTGGTCAGAATTATTCTTCTAAAACATTCTCCTCTCCTAACACTGCCTATGTGCTGAAACCGGCCGCCCCTTCAGCAGACTTCAACCTTTCCACCATAACCTCACCCCACAAATGCTTTCCTTTTGTAGGAAATATGTAAACGTGATGATGTGGGTTGAGAATGTAGCTCAGTGGTAGAGAAGGGCTTGCCTAAAATGCGAAAGGCCCCGGGTTCAGTCTCCAGCAATTAAAAAAGTAGTAATGGTTTGATCCAGGATGAAGGGCATGAATTGTCTTTTTTCAAATGGTTATATTGATAACAAGCTGGGATCCATAGACTTATTGTTTAGGCATAATTTCTTTCAAAATGTTCTTTCTGGCTTTGAAACTGAAATGGTTATTTTCTTACAGATACCATGAGAAATGGTAATTTTTAAAAAAATGGCATCAAGACATAGTTTGAACCTAAATATTTTTCTACTCCAGGATCTTTCCAATGCTTATTTTGGTTAAAGTAAGCACAAAAGGTTGATTTTATGTTTATTCCTTTGGCTTTTATATTGATTATATATTTGTACTGTTGTGTGGAATATGGTTACTTATGTATATGTACATGAATAAAATATGTTTAATAAGCATGCATAAAATATATGAACTTAAAAACTGTTCCCTGGTGGAGCATTATAGTCTTGGTTGAAATATCTAGGTGACTTTAGAAAGGAATCATTAGTTCCACTTCAGTGTATTTTGTGTCTGCAGAGGTCACACTACACACAGCTATGGTTCTTAATTTTTTTGTTATTGTTTTATAGGTCCCCTGAGAATTCTGGTAACTTTTGTGACTAGGATAGATTGAACAAATTAAAAACAAAACAAAGCTGTTGAGCTTGTTCCTGCAGAGGCAGACAAGTATTTCATTTCTATTGTATTATAAATTATTGTCTTTCCATACCATACACATACTACACATATGTATATATAATTCACACATTAAAGGGGGACTGATTCGGTTTCTTTTCTGTTTCTGTGATGAAATGTTCGGACCCAAAGCAACTTGAGGAGTAAAGGGTTCACTTAATCTACACTTCCCAGGTCACAAGCCATCCCTGAGGAATGTCAAGGCAGGAGCCTGAAGCAGAACCCTGGAGGAATGGCTTAGCTAGCTTCCTTGGACATCCCAGGACCATCTGCCCAGGGAATGGTGCCGCTCACCGTGGCTTGGACCTTCTTATGTAAACTACCAAACAGACAGTCCTCCACAAACCTGTTCACAGCCCTCCTTGGAAAGGACAATTACTCCCATTGAGATTCTGTTTAGGTGACCCTAGGCTGGGTCAAGTTGCAATTAAAGCTGACAAGGATGGAGGACGATGTTTTCGGCAGATTCTAAACTTCTCCTTATCATTTTCTTTGAGGTATCTATGCCTTTGGTAACTCCTCTAACAAAGAGATGAGGTCCGTTTCTCTACCTCTGTACATGCCCTGGCCCCTGACCTGCTTTGACAATAGAATTTGAGAAAAATGGTGATTGCTATCTCAGAGTCTCAGCCTCATAAGATTCACTTTCCTATCTCTCATAAGATCTCCCCATCTTTTGGTTGTTTGCTTTTTATCCCCAAGCCGTGTTGGTAGGGGATGGAGAGAGAATGTGGGCTGGTGCTAAGATTCAGTATGAATGCCTCAGATGAGTTACCAAAGATGATCAGAATCCCTTTCTGCTGGCCGAGAGGGAACTCAGTCAAGTCAGAGAAGCATGGCTCAGATCTGCAGAATCACTCGTTGAACTTACAAACTCATAGGTGAGTCTTAAACCAGTAAGTGTTAGGATGGTTGTCCTAGGATAATAAATAATGGATATAGAAAATATCCCGGAAAGTGAGTTCTGTGAGTAAGGGGTTAATGTTTGATTCTGAAGTTATCATGAGCACCTGTACCATAAAAGTTATTCATTATGAAATCTTTATTGAATGCATGAGTAAGATATATGTACCTTGTTTGGCTTCCTGAGATACAGGGAATTGTCTGCTGCCTAGAATACCACATGCTGGTTGGGTGTTGTACCACCATTTGTCGAATGTGGCAGAAAGTGCGGTAAGCAAAGCTAAGGTCTTGAGCCCCTTGTCAGGAATAACTATAATTTCCCTCCTCTTCCCCCTGGGAGAAGGACTCATTCCCGTTTACACATTGCCATGCAGTGAGCTGCTCCCTGGAGACCGTTCCACTCAATTTCAGGCTTAGTAATTTAATCTATTCTAGTTAATCAGATGTGGGCAGAAGGGATGCATACCACAGCCAATCAGAAGCCCTGGAAGTGCCCACTCATCTCCCCCATTCTCAATCCCTTTATGTCACGTGGCTTACAGGAACATCCTGTAAAAGGGGGGCAGAAACCTCGACTGGAGTCCCAGACAGAAAGTGATGGAGTAGGATCATAGTAACTGACTCACTACCATGTGAGAAAAGGAAATTGTGGTGGCAAGATGTGGTGACTGGCTGTCTTCCTACCTTTAGACTTCTTTTTATAAGGAACAAACTGTATCTATCTTGTTTGAAACATTAATTTGTGTTTTCTGTTACTTGGGACCCAACTGAATTGTAAAAACTTCCTTGACAGCTTTATATTTGTAGATAATGAATTTTAGTTTGTTTTTACTCTTCATTATTCCCTCATGCCCACTCCTTCTCTCAGTGAAAGCCTTCTACTTACCAACAACCTTTCTCCTATTTTAAAATCTCGTGTGCGCATGTGCGTGTGTGTGCTTGTGTGTGTGTGTGTGTGTGTGTGTGTGTGTGTCCCCCACTGAGTTTAATTATGGTTACTTCCATGAGCATGAATGGGGTTAATTTTTGGAGCATGGGCAACTGAAGAAAATTCCTTCCTTTTCCCCAGCGATCATTAACTACCAATAGTCCCCCTGGGAGGGCTGGGGCCTCATGAGTCTCTCCTCCACCTGCCATGAAATACAGTCCGTTATTTCCTGCCTTCAAGATGCCGAAGCCTTCTAAGGAAGCCACGGGGGAACCCGTTTTAGGATGGGGGAGAGGATGAGGACAGAGCTGTTTGTAGGAAGGATTTTCCAGTAGACATCCAAAGGGGGAAAGAGAGATCAAGAGTGGAGAAGGTCAGGCAGGAGAGCTTTGTGTATCTGCAAAACTAGATGAAGGCAGCCTGTCTCCAAGGCCAATGAGATGGGAAGACTGTGTACAGAGAAAGCTGGATAATGTGGCAGCCAGCCAGTTTGTGGAGTGCCTCTGAGGCCACGGCAAGTGATTTGACAGCACTGAGAAACCACTGAACATAATCTAATATAATCTAACCCGTGCTTTGAAAAGATAACTGGAATCACTGTGTGGAAAACAAATTGGAGTCTTTATGACCCAGGGAGCCTGGGGTAGGGATTCCTAATGGAGTGCTTATGGATTCATTTATTTTTATATTTTCTATTTGAGCCTCTACTCCACTTGGACTCTTCTTATTCAGAGTAAGGGTTAAGGCTTATCTATGAGCAGATACGGAGAGCTGTTTGAGCCAGCACCATTGATGGAAAAATGTTCTTTGCCTGCTGTTGTCTACCACATGTTTGCCATAAACTCATTTCTAGAGTATTTACTGTTGTGTGCTTGAGGTTATTGTAATATGCTGCTCTGTCTTTCTCTCGCCACAAAGTCCATGCTGTCTCCCTTTGCTGTAGTTTTTCTTGGTGTCTATTGTATAAGTCTCACATTTCCAAGATTATTATGGCTATTCTCTTTAATCTCTTGTCTTTTAATGTAAGTATTAGAGCCAGTGTGTCAACTTTTACATGCACACATACACACTCATGCATGTGCACATATATGTATACTTACACCTAGAGAGGTATATATTTTTTAAGGCAGTACCCTCTATTGAGGCTTCGATAATGAGTGTCATGTTGGAGGAAATTAGGATCTGTCTCCGTTTCTTTTCCCATTGCTGTGATAAAACACCCCAACAATAGCAACTTAAGGGAGAAAGGTTACAGCCATTGTTGTAAGGGTGTTGAGGTGGCAGGAGCTTGAAGTGGCTGGTCACATGACGTCTGTAGACAGGATCTGAGCAATGAATTAGCGCATGTGTGCCTACCTCACTACCTCTGCTGTTAAACAGTTCAGAATCCCTTGCCTAGGGAATTGTGATGTTCAGGGTGGGCCTTCTGAACTCAACATGATCAAGATAATCCACCTCCAGACATGCTCACAGGCCAGCCTAATGCAGACAATCTCTCATGGAGACACCCTTACCAAGTGATTCTAGATGGTGTCAAGTAGACAATTAATGGCCATCACAATTGACCTATAAAGAATTGAAACTTCCGTCTGGGAGTGTAGAACACGTATCAGTCTACAGAGACTACCCTTGACTTCCTTCCAGTCATGTTTTGTCCTTTTCTGTTGGAAGTCTCATGTTCATGGTTTTAGATTTACTCCTGGATATTTAATATTTTGAGTGCTGTTGTAAATAGTCTTTTTTAAAAAATTGTTTGTTAATTGTTGCTGGCATTAATCAATGAAATTACTTCTGCGTACTGATCTTGAATAATCTTGTTAGATTTACTGGTTGATGCTAAAGTTTGTCGATTATTTTGTATTTTTTGTTTATATAATCATCTCATTTTTGGACAATGGAAATATTATCTTTCTAGTATGTTTGGTTTGTGTTTATTTTTCTTACTGAGCTGGCTAAAAATCTATGGAACAGTGACGAGGAGAAATGGCTTTAATCTTGTATCAGGCTCAGAGAAAAAGATGTCTTTTCAGATTTTCATTTGGTGAGTGAGACATCAGTTATGTTAATCAGAGACTCTGATCACTATTAATAGAAAAATCTCTCATGTGCTTATTGTTCCTGAAACTGCTGGTCTGCAGCCTTTGCCCTTTTTTTCTTTTGACATAGGTTTTTGTATCCAAGGTTGACCTTGAGTTTGCTGTGAGGCTGAGGACTATAATAGTTTCTGATCCTCTTGTTTCAACCTCCCAAGTGCTGGGATTAGGCAGGCTCCACTGTGCTCTATTTTATGTGTGGTTGTGTTTGAACCTAGGGCTTCTTGCATGCTGGGCAAGCACTCTATAAACTTAGCTACATGCTAGCTGACCTATTTTTTTTAATTGACAGATACACCGTTAAAGATGAAATGTAAGTAAAACTTGGGTAGTATGAATTATTTTCCTTATTTCTCATACATAGCAATATTTTTCATTTGCCCTTCAATTTTGTGCATGGCATTTTAAAACACTGCCTAATGGAAAAAGTAAAACATACATAAATTAGAACAGTTGCAACAAATCTCATGAATCTATCACCCAATTGTATCCATTATCTATATTTTTATTTATGGGATGTTCTGACTTTTCAAAGTCTTACATGTCTATAGGGCCAAATATTTAATCCTTCTTTAACTTTGTAGAGTGTTTTGATATAGATTTTTTAATTCTAATGCTGCTTATACATATTCATATTTTTCTGTCGTGTTTTGACATTGAACTTCTCTTTTGAGATGCCTTTCTCTATTGTAACATAGTGCTATGTATGCTCTCGTCTGAAAGATTTCCATCTAAGATGGAAATAAATGTGTTTTTCTCAGGGTGGTAAGAATGTTATATATTCATTTGATCAATCAGCTGTAGTTCCTTTACGTCTGTGTCATCTCTATTTTTATTAACTTTTTGGCTGATATGCTTTATCACTTTTGATAGCACAGAAGCATCGAGACCACAGAGGGTGTGGTTTGCATGTGGTTCTTTATTGTAAAGTTTAATTTTACTTATTTTATTCAAGTTTGAAACAAAATACTCAAAAGTTCATTATAGCAAATATGTATTGACCTGATGTTTGAATTATTATTTTTTATTTATGAAATGTCATGTATGCCTAACTAGACTTAATATCTGTTCAACAAGAGGTAACTCATGCCTGGTACAGGAAAACCTAGCCAACTACCCAGAGTTAGCGAAGTCATAGATCTTGGAGGAGAACCTATGATCACCACTTTTATTAAACCAACATAGTCCCTAACTACACCCCAAATAATTGTCCTTCTATCCACAGATAAGTGAAGTCCTTACCCTTCATCAGAGAAACTTCTCTTTTCAGCAGACAGATACCATTACAGAAAACAACCAAACAAAATGAAGGTTGTTGAGTCCAGTTCCAATGGATAAATGAATCTACAAAGCAACTCCCATTCCTAAGACTCAGGGGACATTGTGGAAGAGGGGCAGAAAGATCGTGAGAGCCAGAGGAGGGAGTTTGCTATGAGATTGTGTCTCCTAGGAATGCCAGATGCCACAGCCATAAAGTCTCAACAACATGACTGCATACACACAAGCAGAATAGGGCAACAGTAATAGACATGCTACTGTGGGCCAAGGAAAGGCTGAGAGGCCTCTGCCTCACACAAAGGACTACAGGCAACTAAGAAATGCTGAGAGGGGGAGGAATGGTTTTCCACAAGGAAGAGCACACCAACTGGCTATGCAGTACCAAATGGTCAGCCCTGAAAATACACAAGTGTCATTATACAGACTGTTGGATTTATGTATTTAAGAATTTATATTCATGTAACAATTAATGGAAGAAGAGGCCATGAACTGAGGATTACCAGAAAATGTGTCACTATATTACTGCAATTTTATAAAAACAACTCCATGTTGGGGCTGTATCAGTTGGGAGATATGAAAGACCTAGGCTTTGGTCCCCAGCACCACATGTGCTGGGTATAAAAGAACATTAGTCAGAAGAGCAGCTTATGCAAAGGCCCTGTGACTGCATCACAGATAACATAGAGAAGGGTTACTTCATGCCATCTTCAAGGGCAGGTTTCTTTCTCCCATGGGCTCCTGAGACCTTGGGGGAGGTACTTCTTGTGTTACATTTATAGCTAAAACCAACCAACCAAAACTAAAACCAAAACCCAGACAAAAAACAAGTATGTGTCTAATTGGCTTATCTGACATAGTTTTACCAGTGGCTCTAAAACTTCAGAGTGTACCAGAAATGTCTCAAAAGTGTATAAAGACATAGACAGTGGGGTCCACCCTGCAGGGAAGGGACACTTGTTATTGTTCTGACAAATGCACCAAGAAAACCTCTGGGATATCTCACTTGGTGTGAACAAACCTTGGATTTCTTGCCCCCAGAGCCCATGTTCCTACCTCCGTTTGGCTTTCCAGTGCATGCATGAAAACAGTTATGAAGTAAGAATTACAGTTACAATATTTATATCTATTTTATCTTTTATCATAACTA
>LOEQ01000461.1:46771-57792 GCA_001685075.1 Bramus lutescens | reverse complement strand
GAGGTGGGTGGTGGAGGTGGGTGATGGAGGTTGGGTGATGAAGGTGGGTGATGGAGGTGGGTGATGGAGGCTGGCCCAACTACCTTTCCTGCTGTGATGAGGAGTGGTTAGATCTATCAGACTCTGACCCCAGGCTCCAGTCCGGTTCCTAGAACCTGCTACTGAGAAAGCCATGATTTTGCCGCTGGGATTGTCTTCCTCAATATCCTTCAGACAGCCAGTATTGACATCTCTCTCCACTTGTCACCTCATAAACCTGAGTTAGGAAGCTTTCAGAATGTCTACAAAGACTTTAGTCAGGGCTCAGGATAAGACTCTAGTCTAAGGTTGTTCCTACTCCAAGAAATCAGAGTAAAAGGAACAGTTGCCAATCTGGTTCCCAGAAAAGTGGTTAGGAGGGGGTTCATTTTGAGTGGTTTGTAGAAAGACCTTGGATGTGAGGTGTGTTTATCTTTGGGGCAAATATTGCACATATATGTACATACACACAAGCACACACACAAACACACAGACACACACACAGATGCATAGACACAGACACACACATGTGAACACATACACAGACACACACACGAGCACACACAAACACACATGCATGCACACACAGACACACATAAATGAACAAACACAGACCCATAGACACACACACAGACATAGACATATACACATGCAAATATACACATGTGAGCACACACAAATGTACACACATGAGAGTGCACACACAGACACACAAACTCAAGCACACACCCATACACACACACAAGCACACACACCTGAGCACACACACATACGAAAGCATGTACACACACACATACACACACACACACACACACACACACACACACACTCAGAAGCTCAGCTCGAAGTTCTTCCTTAATGGTAAACAGTGTCTTGTGACAGTGCAGATCACAGCTCATCGGCTCCCATTTCCGTTACTGGCTTTAACTTCAAAGATCTGTTTCTGCATCCACCCCAAACAGGAGCACACTTCAAAGTTCTATCACCTGCCATTTCTCTTTGTCTAACACAGGGGAAGTGACTAGAAACATCATTGTCCACTCCTGTGTTGGGAAGCGGTTTTGAGGAAGATGACCCCTGGGTGTTTTCAATGTTTTTGGTTACCAGAGTGAAGATGACCTTGGCTACCACCAAGTTCTTGGCTTCAGAGTCCTCTGAACCATGAATATTCTATCCCAACAGTCAAACTGTGTCTTGTAGATTTCAGTCTTGAGACTGTGTCTCCATGGCTGGGACAGTTATTGTTTTGTAGACACAAAGACTTTCTTTGTTCCTGTTTGTCTCCCTGGGGGACATGTGAGTACTGTGAAATTGCTGTGGGCTTTTTTTACCCAAGGAAAGTGAGGCTTTCTCTTTCATCTGTTATTCTACTGTGGCTTTTTTTTTTCTTTTTGTCAATGTGACACAAGCTGAAGTTATCAGGGAAGAGGAAACAGAACTGAGAAAATGTCCCCATGAGATTACCTGTAGGCAAGTCTGGATTAAGGATTGTATGGGAGGGCCCAGCTCTTTGTGGGTGGTGCCACCCTGGGTAGTTGGTCCTGGCTGTATAAGAAAGCAGCCTGAATAAGACCTGGGGAGCGAGGGAAGCAGTGTTCTTCTATGGCCTCTGCATCAGCTCTTGCCTCCATGTTCCTGCCTTGAGTTCTTTCCTTGACTTTCCCTGATGGTCAAATAAACCCTTTACTCCGCAAGTAAGGGGTCATGACATTATCAAAGCAATTGTAACGGAGACATTTCCCTTTGTCTTTTGTTTGTTTGTTTTTTAAATTTGTTCACAGTCAGAAACTTTGGTGAGACTGAAATACAGCAGTGGGGTTGATTTAGACACTGACATCGGAAATGAAACAAGAGCCAAACACAGTCCAGGTGTGAACTGAGCCCCAGGGTTGCTTAGATGCAAGTTCCCAGGAATGGCACAGTTCTTTAGAGAAGCTGAACCAACATGTCTACACTTTATGCCTATGTCTTCATCTAATCTCTGTTTGAGAGGGAATTCTCTATGGGAATTGTCTCATGTGGTTAAAGGAAGCCGAGACATTCTGTACACTGATGTTTATAAACTAGGGCGCTGGAGAAACCAAGAGTGACTCCATCCAGGTCCGGTGGCCCCAGGGCTGAGGAAGTCCCTGGTGGAGCTCTGTCTGAGGCCAATGGCTTGAAACTCTGAGCTTCTGACGTTCAGGGCAGGAAAAGAGTGATGTCCCAGCTTCAGGACCCACCAGGATTCCCCTTTACTCTACCTTGCTGTTCTAGGATGCTTACCTGCAGTGATTGACGGTGGATCTTACCCACTCATCAATTCAAACGTCTGTGTCTCAGAGACACTCTAACAGACAGAGCAAGAAACAATGTCTTAACATCCCCTGACCTCCAAGACTACCTGTTGTGATACCTGACTCAGGGAGTGTGGTTCATTCACTCATGCAGACAGCGCCAGGGTTGACCTCAGTCACCTGTAGGTTCCATTTCTGGGTTCTGTGCTTAGCTCTGTTACAGATGTCATTGGAAAATTAGCCAGTCAACCCTCATGAAGGGTCTGAGTGGAAAGTTACCTTCACAGAGGTTTGCTCAAAAGACTTTTGCTATGAGCTAAGCGTCCCTGGGTTGAGGCCTAACCCTATGTTGAACTAGCTACCTCCTTCCTGTTCCAGTTTCGTTTCTGTTGCTATGATAAAATATTCTGACCAAAAGCAACTTGGGTGGGGCTCAGGTTTATTGTAGTTTATAGGTCAGGTCATAGTTCATTGTGATTTCAGGAATGTCACAGTGGTAGGAGCTTGAGACAGCTGTTCACGTCATACCCACAGCCAAGAGGAGGGAGAAATGAATGCACACACATGCACTTGTGTGCTTGTGTGTGTTCAGCTTGCTTCCTCCACTCGTATAGTTAAGGACCCCTTGCCTAGGCATGGTGCCACCCATGGTGGGCTAGACCTTCTCACGTCAATTAACTTAGGGTAATCCCTCTTAGACATGCTCACAGGCCAATCCAATGTAGACAACCCTTCACTCTTTCCCCAGGTTATTCGAGGTTGTGTCAAGTTGAAAGAGTTAACCATTATATTTTAATGACCAGTTCATCCCCAGCCTAGGCATCAAACCTCTGGCACCAGGGTTACCAATCAGGTAGTTCAAGTACAAGGTCAGTTGCACCCCATTTATTGACTTACTTATTCATTTTTAGTGTATTCAAAGTGAATTTTCTGTCAGGAACTTGGGAAAAGGCCAGTTTTACTTCAATGCATTTGCTTATGTTCTTATTTCTACCTGACCTTATCACCACAGGCGTGGACTTGCCTCCCTCCAACTTTGTGCTGTTATTTAACCCCATGAAGCTCACTTATGTAGCTTGATTTTCTGACTCAAAGTTTACAAAAGTAAAGTTTGGAATGAGTTGGGATGTGCATAAATAAAAGTGTAATGTATTGGAATGGAATGTGAAAATTTTAAGACTTTTGATATATGCTGTCAATTAATTTTCATTTTCATTGATTCCCCTGATGTTATCTGTTCTTACTTGGACCTTAGGCCATCAGTGCTGTGAGATTCCCCTCTGTATGCTGTGAATATGTTTTATTACCATTAGTTAATAAAGAAGTTGCTTTGGCCTATGGCAGGGCAGAATANAGAGAGAGAGAGAGAGAGAGAGAGAGAGAAAAGGCAGAGTAAAAATAAAAGACACCATGTAGCTGCTGAAGGAGAAAGACACCAAAACCTTTCTGGTAAGCCACAGCTCATGGCATTACACAGGTTAATAGAAATGGATTAATTTAAGATATAAAAGCTATGTAGGGATATGCCTAAGCCATTGACCAAGCAGTGTTGTAATTAGTATAGTTTCTGTGTGATTATTTGGTCTGGGCGGTTGGGAAAGGAAGGCATAGTCTTTATTTACACCTTGGACTAGTACTAAGGGTCTAATAGCATAAATTGCTTGGAGGACTTAACACAAGATCTATTGACCGTAGGCCATTGACTGGTACTAAGGGTCTCAGAGAATCAGTTGACTGGAGGACTTAATGAAAGATCTATGGACCTTAGGCCATTGGACTGGTATTAAGCATCTAAGTGTATCAGTTGGTTGGAGGACTTAATGCAGGATCTATTTGGTTTGTGGCTCTGGGGATTGAACCTATGATGGCACACTAGGCACGAGTTTACCACCGAGCCACATTCTCAGCCCCAAGGTTAATTTTTAAAAGAAAACAGCAATTCCTTTCTGTGTTGCGGGTGGAGTTTCCTGCAATGAAATGAACATAGACTTCAAAAGGCTTTGTATGGAACATTCCTGGGGGTTCACATCTGTGGAAGTGAGGGAAAGAAGTAGTTGTGGGCAGAGGGCAAGGTTGTGATGTAGACAGAGTAAAGTCCTTAGGGCAGGGTGGGTGGGATGGGTCAGTGGGTGTAAGCGCTTTCTGTACAAGCTTCATGGTCTCCGTTATCCCTGGAACTCATGGACTGAAAGTTTTCCTCTGACCTCCCCTTTTGCACACACCCACACCCACAATCTCACACACCCTGAATCCTTAGTAGAATCCACAGTGAGACCTTGGGCAAGGGGTCCTGTGATGGGAGCTACCACTTACCAGCTTGGGGTCATCTACCTGTAGCAAGTAGGGGAATGTTCTTCAGTCTTGGAGGGAATCTAGGTTGTGAGCCATAGCATCCAACTTCCCTTCTCTAATCATGGTACTTTGCAGGTACGCACCAAATTGAGGTTTTTCTAGGACTGTGGAAGTTTCTTTTTAAAAAAAAAATATTTATTTATTTATTTATTCATTCATTCATTCATTCATTCATTCATTTATTTATTTATTTATTTATTTATTTATTTATTTATTTATTTATTTATTTATTTATNATGTGGTTGCCAGGAATTGAACTCAGGACCTTTGGAAGAACAGGCAATGCTCTTGACCACTGAGCCATCTCTCCGGCCCGGAAGTTTCTTTGTGGAAGAATTTACCTTGCGTTTGTGAATATTTTCCCTTTTGTGTGTCTTGGAGGCCACTGCCACCTACAATTTAGGAAATCCACATCATGGTTATCCTTCTAATTTTATAATTATCTTTCCAGAATAATAACCCTATCCAGGTGTTCTGTAATGCAAAACAGCAAGGGAAATTAATTTCAATTAGAAGGAGAGAAATACAAAATGAAGTAGAGGTGTGGAAAGAAAAAAAAGCCTACACACATTTTTTTTTGAGTGTACTTCATTTAGGCAATTTAATCCTTAAAATGTGGCTAAACCATTGGCAGAGGTGTCCTTTAGGGACTGACATTTAGAAAATGCATGGCACTGGGGAATCTGAAGCTGTTTTTGCTGTAAGTAAAAATGGTGGAAAGAGATGGAAGGGCAGGAGCAATCTCCAGGGGAGTAGCAGATGCAAAGGAACAGTCTTAGGTCGGTGATGTGGGGCTCCCCTCCGTATGCTGTGAATATGTTTTATTACCAATGGTCAAAAAAGAATCTTCTTTGGGCCTATAGTAGGGCACAATATAGCCAGGTGGGAAATCTGATATAGAGAGTAGGTGGAGTCAGGGAGATGTCATGTAGCTGCTGAAGGAGAAAGATGCCTGCTGGAGCCTGCTGGAATCTTGCTGGTAGGCCATGACCTAATGGTGATGCACAGATTAATAGAGATGGGTTGATTTAAGAGGGGTTGATTTAAGAGTTAGCTAGAAATATGTATAAGTTAATAGACCAAGCAGTGTTGTAATTAATATAGTTTCTGTGTGATTTTTTTGGGTCAGGGTGACGGGAAACGAACAAGCAGCCTCCGTCTCAGATCAGGAAGATAGTTTAATCAGTAAAAAGCTTAGAGGTTAAGCAAGAGAATCCAGGAAGATCTCAGTTCAATCCACATAACTCACATAAAAAAGTGACTTTCTCTCTCTCTTTCTCTTCCGTGTGTGTGTGTGTGTGTGTGTGTGTGTGTATGTGTGTGTTTAAGTTTACTTTTAATAATTGCAGTGCTTGGGAGGTAAAGACAAGCAGATTCTTGGATCTTACTGGCCAGTCAGTCTAGATTTGCTTAGATCTAGGCCAGTGAGAGACCCTATCTTAAAAATTCAAGGTGGTACTAGTGTAGTAGAGGCATAATTATGATGGGGATAACCAACCACTTTCTGATACATTTTAGGGTCAGCCCCACAGAAGGGAACCCATAATTGCTTCTGTGAACCCGGTCCAGAATTGTGGCTTGGGAGGTCATAGACCCCAGAGAAGAGCCCTACAATTCTTGTTTTGCTAAATGGGCTTGCTGTCAAACTGCCATCTACATATCCACATGTATGACCAAAGATTAGTGCTGTTGTCAGCCTTCACCAGAGAAGCTTCTCATCACTGTCAGGAGCCATAAGTGCTGATACTCATAAAGAATGCCAAGAACGAGGGATGGTGGAGTGGCTTGCTCCAATCAGGACTGCTGTGTCATTCCATGCTCCAAGGCTCCAGGAACATCACAGAAGAGGGGTGGAAAGAATGTAGGAGCTGGAGGTTAGAGAGCTATGCCAGATAGAAGCACATGAGTGTGCATGCGTGCATGCGCGTGTGCACGCACACACACACCTTCTGGAAATAATGTGACCATTGCACTTGTGAACTTATTGTAGCTCTGGTTACCTGCACAGGACTAGCACAATATTGGGCCTGTCAACATTTCACCTTGGATAAGGGAGGAGATTATGATGCCCTATCCACCCTCACTCCCAGGGATGACTGACAACTAGGATTACAAGTGGGGGGATAATTTTTTTCAGTGGTGTAGGCTTTGAAAAAACTGTCCATGTTCCTTTAAATAACTTCCCACCCATGCTCATGCAAGCAACACCAATTAAACTCAGTGGGACACACACACACACACACACACACACACAATTTGGTGTGTCATTTTCTGTGTAGTGAGGGCCCCAGAAACTTTGGTGCCATTTTGCACCACCTGTTGTTCCCTCCCTACTGTGCAACAAGGCTCAACTCTGTTATTTCAGCAGATAGCTGTCCTTGTCCAGCATGAGTTCATCTAATTGGAGACATTAAGCTTTCTGACATTATTCCAAGAGTGTGTTTGGTGAATGTGCATATGTGCGTATACACACTTGTATTTTATTTTGCTGGCTTATTTTGCTTTGTTTCCAGTTGCATCCATTTTCCTGTGGATGATAAAATTTCCTTGACTTTGTGGTTGACTCAGCTCTATTGTGTGTATGTACCACATTTTCCCTATGCACTCATTCATCGATGGGCATCTAGACCTGTTTTTGTTTATTATGAACGTGTTACAGTAAACATATGTATACATATCTCTGTAGAATGCTGACTTAGGGTTCTTCAGAACACACCCAGGAGTGCTGCAGTTGGTTGACAAATTAAAAATATGACTAAAATTATAATTTGAAAGAAAGAAAGAAAGAAAGAAAGGGATAAAAGGCAGAAAATAGAAGTGTTGAAGCCGATTTTTCCTGGGTCATCTAAACCTGGGGTCTGTCTCGTGGGTGCTGGGTTGGGGCAGCAAGTGGATTCATAAACTCTTTCTTTCTTGCAATCTGTGCTGGTGCTGAGCCTGTAACGGCCATGTGACAGATGGCCACCAGAGTTATCTTCCTCTCAGTAGCTTTTCTTTGCATGCTAGGGACCAAGGCTGACCACCCTCAGCTTTGCAGTGTGTGGGCTTAGCTGGCTCCCCTGCCTTCTGAGACTCCTTAGCTCATACCCCTGAGGTATGTAGTGTTGTAACTGTGGTGTCTCCTAAGTCCTCTGCAGTAGGGGGAGTGAAGAGAGCTGAGCTAAGTATGGGCAGACCTGTGTCTGTAGAGCCTAAATCCATTCAGCATCATATGGAGGGTATGGATGTCAAGGAGTTTCACAGTTCTCCATGTCAGCCCAGACATGGTGGTACACTCCTATAGTCCCAGGATCCAGAAGGCAGAGATGAGAAAATTAACTACAGGGTGAGTATGGGACCAGCATGGAAAACAAGGGACCCCGTCTAAGCAGCAGTGAACCACCGCCTACACACTTCCCAGTCTCTTCAGCAGTGAAGCTGACAGCAGATAGGTACCCACCCACCTGGCTTTGGTTATTGATCAGCCTAATGACTTCGGGCTTAGCCATTTGTCAGACTTCAGAGTTGTCTTCAGGTGATGACATTAACTCCTAGACACTGTGGTGGGACATTTCAGTGCCAGAGAGAAGCCCCTGCTCAGTCTATAGATTTTAGCTTGGCAGTGCCTGGCTCTCCCATTCCCCACTAACTCTTCCCTTGTGACTTGTGGCAGGTCGTTCTGTCTACTTAATCTCTCAGAGTTCAAAACACAGTTTACCCCTAAAGATCATGCCCGACATTGCCCTCTGATCCACGGGGAACGATAGGATGGACTTCCATCCCACTGCTGACCCACTGAGTGGGAAGAGTCATTGGCTCACTAAAACCCACACCGGAGTCTGGTGCAAACTGTGGGTCTCTCTCTTGGGTAGGATTGCTGGCTTCTTTTCACCAGGGCCACCTGGTCTACCTCCTGCTTGAGGCTTCTGTTTTTCCTCCTCTTCTGGGGAACCACATGGTTGAAGTTGCATGTGACTTACTCTTTTCTGGGACTCCCTTCTGTTCCTCTGCACTTTTCAGCTGTCCCTTCCCTTCCTCTGTGATTCTGGATTCTCTCCTCTTTACAACAGTCTATATTTTGTTATCTCAATTCTTCATCCCCCCCTGCTCTCCCATCTTATGCCGGCATCCACCATCTTGCCTGAAAGTATTTTGTGTGCGAGCGCTTCTTTGAATCATGAGAGGATGGTAATTTAAACTCTGTAGCGGAGTTCCCTTTGAGTGACCCACTTCAAATGTTCATCTCCACCCATGACTTTAAATAGTTCCAGACGCCTGCGCATGCCATGGACTTGCTATACTCACTACACATACGTGGTTGAGACACCCTTAGCTATGGGCATAGAACATCTACTTCCATTATGAATTAATTCCTCAGAGAGAAGTTTTCAAGTGCAGTTGGTTTCCTTGCTCAGTCTGGAATTTTCTAGTACCTTCCTAGCCTTGTATCAGCCAACACAGGGAAGAGTTTTGACCTGGATGCGTCTCACTTCCGGGTGTTTTGTAAAGCTACTGCGCAATGCCCAAAGGCCATTTCTCCCGCTACTGCACAAAGTACGAAGGCTTGAGCAAGCCTTTCACTGATGGATTCTCGTGCTAATCAGCCGTTGATTAACGGACTTGGGATGGCTGAGTTTCTGAGTTTCTCTCACTGGTTAACTAAGAGTCCAAAAAGGCCAAGAACCCTGCTGAAGGCCACACAGCCCCTGATGGAGACCCCAGTATCCTACGTTTGCCTTAGGGCCAGAGTTCATTCCTCTTCCTCTGGACTGATTTAAAGAAGCCCATGAGCAGCAGCTCGCTGGAGGCTCCCTGCTGTTTTACTAGCTGCTTTTACTTTATCATTTCCTACATCTTGGTATTTTCTCAAGTTAGTCCTTTTCTATCTTCATCTGAACTTTGACTTCTTAGCTTTTAACTATCTTTCCTAAGACACACATACACTTGAAGAAAATCTGCCCTCCTGCCCTTTGGTGGCTTTTGATATCTTGGTTTGTCATTCCCCCTTTTTTTCCTCTAGATTTTTATTGTGTTCATTATGACTTGTTCCCTGACCCATAATGCAATTTAAAGTATGCTTTAAAACGTACAAATATGTGAGTTACCTTTCTATTATTGATGTCTTATTTAATTAAACTGTGGTCAGGGATGATGGCCCCGTGCTTCCCGTTTTCTGTGATTTCTGGCAAATTGCTCTGCAACCTTGCATGTGATCTATTTTTGTAAGAGTCTCATGCTGCTTGAACAGACTGTGCAGTCTCTCATGCTTGGCAATGGAATTTTATACAGCACCATTATATCAAGTGTTTTAATTGTGTACTATATCTTCACCAATTTTTTATTTGCTTAATTAGATACAGAGACATGCACAATAAAATGTCTATTATGATTGTGGATTTGCTAATTTTTCCTTGCAATTCTGTAAGTGTGTGTCTCGTATATTTTGAAGCTGGGCTGGTATAAAAAACAATGTTGAGTTTATACACAGGAGCCAAGGCTGGCTGTGTTTGAAGGGTGGTTATTCTGTGTTGCAGTTTGGGGCCTTGGGACTGTCCAGAGCTATCATCTGTGATTCAGTGCTCTCTTCTATAGAAGGGACTCTGCCTGGGGAAACACTGTGAAGATCAATTAAACTAATGCATGCAAAATCACCGAGATCAGTGTCGGGCACATAGTGACGACTTTACAGTATGTGTTCGGGTTTCATTTCTGTTGCTGTGATGAGATGCTCTGGCAAGAAACAGTGTAGGGGAGAAAGGGAGTTATTTCATTTTATAAGGCCAGGCCACAGTCTGTCATTGCAGGGAAGACAAGGCAGGAACTTTAGACAGTGGAGGTCACATCACATCCACAGTCAAGAGCAGAAAGAAATGGATGCCTGCCTTCTCACTTGCTTGCTTGTGCATCGGCCTGGTTTCTCTACACTTACAGAGTACAGGATGCCCTCACTAGAGGATGGTGCTGCTCAGAGCAGGCTGGGTTGTCTCACAACAATTAACTTAAGATAATCTCCCACAAACATAGCTACAGGCCAATCCAACCTAGAGAATCTCTCACTGAGACTCTCTTCCCAGGTAAGTCTAATTTGTGTCAGATTGACAGTTGGAACTGACATTAACTAGTCTGGGTTGGCATAGAAGTCCTTTCCTCTTTCTCCCTCTCTTTGTCTCTTTCTCTGTGTGTAAGTGTGCGCACAGGCATGTGTGTGCATGCATGCATGTCAGGGCATGTGTGTGGAAATCAGTGGGACAGCCTTAGGTATTGATCTGTACTTTCCACCTTTTTGGAGGCCTCTGTGCACACCAGGCAAGTTGGCCAATGAGATCCTTGATGGAAGAGCACGATGGGGGAGCACGATGGGGGAGCATGATGGGGGAGTGTGATGGGGGAGCATGA
>LOEQ01000461.1:14998-28271 GCA_001685075.1 Bramus lutescens | reverse complement strand
AGATAGATAGATAGATAGATAGATAGATAGATTCAGAGAGAGGAGGGATGTGGAGGGTGTTTGCAGAGGATGGAACAGTGGTCTTGTTTTTTTATTTCTTCACAGCTTATACTGTGTGGAGACTTATCCTCCATCTCTCAAACCTTCAGCAAAAAAAAAAAAAGTCCATACGCCCGAGGAGAAAGTGAAGTAGAGATGAGAAGTAATTTAGAGTTAATTGGGGAGTGACAAAGGGCCTGTGTGTCTGAATTGTCTTTGGCTTGAGGGGTTGAGTCATTTGCATCTCTTAGCTGTTCCTCCAATCTCCCATTTTGCTTTTGCTGGGAGAGGGATTTTCTTGTGAAAAACTACGTGGCCTTTGTTTAGTTTGAAACATTCCCAAATGGCCAGAAATGTCTGATTCTACAGGCGAGTCACGGTTTGAGAGATTTTCCTCTCACAACTCACAAATAAGGAGAAGAGGAACCAATGCCCTTCCGGAGCAGATGTGACCTATGTTTTCGGCCAAGGAGGAAGAGGAAAGAAAGGAGCCGGCCAAGTAGCTCATTCTTAGGAGTGTAAGGACCAGTGCATAGACCCCGGATATGTGCTGTTCACAGCCAGGCTCCCCAGTTGCACCAACCGATCAGGATTTGGTGACTGGTACTAGCCTCCTGCTGCTTTAATTGTGAGTTCCACACCTTCAGCCCCTCCACATCCATAGCAATATGATGGCTATGGTGGAACAGAGGCTTTTGGTGGAGCCAGAGGTTCCAAACCTCCTCGTTTGCCAGTTCATTGTTGCTGGACATCTTTCTGTCTGTGGTTAGCTTCAACCTCTTGTCCCTGTATCTTCAAGTCACCATATTTTGGGTTCACATGATTTGCGTATGTCAGCCAATAGCAAAATAAAGGTACAGCATATTGAGAGAGCGCAGAGTGGTTCTGGGGGAAGGTGAGCAGAAGTTGATGTCACATTGTCCTTCATCCACAGGGAGTGCAGAACCACACTCATTTGCATGGCATTGCTCTCCTAATCCAGTATTCCACACAGTGTGCGGGCTCAGAAGATGGTAACAGTCTTGTGACACTGACAAGCTGGCCCTTCATTTTCTTTTAAATCTAGAGTTAACACTGAAAATTTAAAAGATGAAGCAATGCATGCATTGAAGCATTGTCTGAGGTTCCTAGCCTTATTTTAGTGTTTCATAAGCTCCTTCTGCCTCTTAGACAAATTCCTTTCCTGGTGTTACCTAGAGAGTACCTTTTTTGGCTGAGCTAAGGCCTGGGGCTGGAATGAGAGCGATCTTGAGACTTTTACCTCTGAACGTCTCAATTTCAGTAGTTCCAAATCTCAGCTCTGAATATGCCTGAAGCATGCTTTCTTCTACACCGGCTGTATATATTCAGCGATTTAATGACCCAGCCTGTGACCTGCTGTTGCTATTGTGGTCGGATGTCTGATTTTCCATTTGTAGATGAGTTTTGAATTTCATTCTTCTCCAAGGCTTTCACTGGGAAACATTCCATGAACTCACACAAAGAACAGGTATTCAGGGCTTGTGTTGTAGCTTTGAGGGAAATCTGAGCTGTATCCAGTGGAGAGGAGTCGTCAGGGGTTGGGAGTTGAGAGGAGGCCGAGTGAAGCACTTACCTGGGCTCTGAATGTAATGGGCATTACGTGAGAACACGTTTGGAGTGAACTGTGGTAACGTGTGACCCGGAAGAAAGACCACAGCCCATTCAGAAGCATTTCTGAGGGGGCTCTGGGTAAGCTGCTGGCAAGTGGGCGTGGCGGGACTGGGAGGCTGTGCCTCCTGACTGAACTCAAGTCCTAGTCTACCTGCGAGTGGTCTGTCAGATTCTGCACTGCGGGCTGTGGGGATTTGTCAACCCTCCTAGGTGGGTTCTTCCTGGATGAGAGACCACTTACGCGTCCAGGGAAGGGCGATTTCCAAGGCCAGAGAACTCTGGATGCCCTTACTGCTTCTGATTCCTAGGATTTGAATCCTCCTCCACCCTTGCACACATCCGTTCACTTATCCATCCTCTCCCTGCTCCTTCTGCAGGTTGAATACTGATTTTTACTGTCTGAAAATTTTAATATAATTGCATAATTTCCCCTCTCCCCTTTACATCCTCTAACTCTTCCCAGGTACTCACATATTCTGACATCTTTTTCTTTCATTTTTGTGACATATAAACATACAACACACATACATAGATATGTTCCTAAGTACGCAAACGCGACACGCTCAGTCTGCATTATGTTACGTATACGTGTATGAGCTCAGGGTTGACCTCTTGTGTTGGAATACCAGATGGGAGTGTCTTGTCTAAGGAAGACCGTTTCTCCTGCTCTCAGCATTTCCGGGTTGTCCATAGTTCTTGATCTTGGGTTGAGGCCCCATGAACTTTTCTTCCTCCCTGTTAGCTTGTCTATTGCTGTCATCCTTATTCTCACTATTTAGCCCATACTGGCTTCCAACGCCTGGTCCTCCTGCCACAGCATCCTGAGTGCTGGGATGACAGCGGAGTTGGCCACTGTGCTGACTTACCAAACACTTTGTAAAAGCCATACACTGGGGAGAATACTGTGACTGTGCCAATGGCCACAGTCCTGTTCCAAGAATTTCGTGCTTGGTGGGACGTGTGGGTGTGTCCAGGGGCACTTCCAGTCTCAGGGTGGTGACTTCTAGGGCACTTGTACATATGAAGGGCAAGATTTAAGTCTGGTTGGAATGTGCATCCTCAAGGATGGTTTCTGTGTGGAGGTAGTAACTGTTGAAGGGAAAGTTGAAGTTTTGAATTGGGAAATTGGAGATTAGGATAGAAGGAAAAATGTGCGCCCATGTCCAAACGAGCAGAACATGGTGGCTTCTGAGAGACTCCATATTTCCATGTGTGAGGAAAGGGGATGCCAAAGCCTTCTTGTTCCCCCAAATAATGGTATGTAAGGAGAATATATTAGTTTCATTGCTTTGAAAAAAGTAGCTTAATATAGGAGAGATTTATTTTGGAGCATGGTCTGAAGGGATGGATATAGTCCACCATGGCAGCCAAAGGCTTGGGCTATTTTGCAGGAGCATGAGGTTGCCCGCCTGCATTTCCACGGCTCAGAAAGTAGAGTGAGGGCTGAGAGTAGGCCCAGACTATAAAACGCAAGGCCCACCCCCAGTGAGGTCACACTTCCTCTCAAAACAGTGCTGCCAACTGGGGAACCAAATACTCAAACACTTGAGTCTGTTGGGGGATATTTTCCATTTAAGCCATTAAGAGAATCTTTTCTTGGTTTGCTCAAAAGGGAGAATTAATCTATTTTAGACTTGTTCAACTAAGTGAATTAAATTCAGGACACCCACTTATATTGGAAATTTGGAAGAACAATGAATGGATATTTTCAGTGTGATATTTAGGATATGCTTCTACAAGGAATTACAGTTTATCTAAAATTCAGAATTGACTGGGTGCCTATATATTTTTTCATTATTTATTATTATTATGAGCATATGTGCATTATACGTCTGTGTAGCACCTGTACCACAGCACACAGGTAAAGGTCAGAGGCCAACCTCTGTGCAGTCTGCTCTCTCCTGCCATTGTGCTGTTCCGTGGATCGGACTCAGGCCCTCATGCATGAGAGGCAAGCTCTTTACTGACACCTATTTCTCCAGCTCTCAGGATTTCTTTAGAACATGGCTCCTTTCCCACGGTTTGATCCAGCTGGCTGGAGAGGGACACCATTTTCTTTCCAACATGCTGAGGCCCATGGTGAGGGGAGGGATTTCTGCAAAGCCTTGTGAGAGGGGAGCCCCCTCTGCTCCAGGGCCCCTTTCCTGTCTGTCACCTTATCTGTTGGTCTAGACACCCCAGAGCTGGGGCAGAGCAGGCTGCTCTGTCTTTTGGCAGGTTAGGGGCTGTTGTGAGAGCAGACTTTCCCAGTCAACTGCTAAAAGAATCGTGAGGTGAGGACTCTGGAAGCAGGGAGTTAAAAACCATCACAAGAAAAAACATGGAAATTATATATGTAGTAAAAGTGGATTATGAAGGACGTAGAAAACACTTAGAGAGTGAAAATAAAAAAATTAAAAAATTCAGCTAAAACCATTGAGATGGTTTCTCTAAATATTTAGATATGCATGTCATGCATGCATGCATGCATCTATTCATTAAACTGGCATTTATTGTGTGCCCTCCTCTTCCAGACACTGGGATTAGAATAGCAGGGAGTAAACAGCAAGCGTTCCCGCTCTTATGCTGCTGGGAGAAACAGATTTTAAACAAGAACATAAGATATTGGAAATGAAGTGCTAAAGCTGAATGCGTTAGTCCAGGAAATGGGGATGTGAAATCTGGGAGAGAAGAGGGGTTGGGGTAACAAAGGACTCATTACTGAGAAGATGAATTTTCAGATGGGGACCCCAAGGCAGTCAGGGATGGCTTATGAGACCGTTGAAAGGCATCCTGTAGGATGACAGCGAGTGGAAGGGTCTGGGGACGGATCATGTCCACGGAGTCCAAAGAACAGCAAGAGGTCAGAGTCGCTGGTAGTTCAGAGGTAAGACCGTAAGTCACCCAGGATCAACAGGGCACAGGGCAGAGTGGGTTTTTCTCTGTATGTCATAATGGCCACTAGAGAACTTTTCCTGGAGGGGTGAACTCATTCAGTTACCTCAACAGCATCTCTCAGTCAAGCTTTACAAAGTCGTTCTCAGGGCTTGGAAGGTTAAATCAAGTTAAGAGGAGGCTATTGGGAAATTCCAGGTAAAAAAGAGTTGTGGCTTGGGCAAGGATGATGTGGGGTAAAGAAGAATAGTTCAACTCTGGCTTGCATTTGAGAGGTAGATCTAATAGGAGTGGTGGATGGAATGGGCAGGGGGAGGGGAGAGGGAAAAGAGAACGTGATTGAGAATAGCTGGAGATGCAGGACTAGCCATGGACAGGGAGCCCAGTGGAGGGAGGGAGCAGCCTTCGGGGTGACTGTCAGGAGCTTAGATGGCCATCTCCCTCAGATGTTGGTCAAACAGCTGGGTGGGGGAGTCTGGTATTCGGAGAAGAGGTCTGGCAGGAGATAGGAGCGTGGGGTGCATGCAGGTAGAGAGAAGTCTGCTGGTTTGCAGCCAAGACTCCTTGACTGGACCAGTATCTAGTTCCCCAGCTGCTGGGAGTGTGGGCTGGTGCTGGGTCACTTTGTCAGGTAGGGAGTCTACTTTACCTGAGTATGTGTATGTGTGTGCGTGTGCATGTGTGTGTGTGTGTGTTTGTTCAAGAGGAGGATTGAAGGCTACCTCAGCTTTTATTTCTTAAGTACCACCCACCTTCTTTTTCTTTTTCTTTCTTATTTATTTATTTTGAGAGTCTCTCCCTAGCCCAGAGTGTGCTAAGCAGACTAGGACAGCCGACCTGCAAGCCCCAGGGTTCCCAAAGATCTGCCTGTCTCTGTCTCCCCAGAATGGCGATACAATCATTGTGCTACCATCTTTTTTTTTTTTTAACGTGGACTTTGGGGATTGAACTGGTCCTCTTGCTTGCAAAATGAGCACTTTACTGACTGGCTCTCTTACCAGTCCTTTTGGTCCAAGAACTTTCCATGGAATGAGATAGAGCTTGCCTGAAGCTGAGACCATAGCCCTGTTTTCCTTCCCTGGCCTCTCTGCTCACTTCATTCTATATGTGTTCCTCCTGAAAGCATCCCCTCCACACACCACTCCTTCCAGAATCTTCCAGACTTTTCTTTTAGGGACCCTACCCTAGCACAGAAGCCTTTTCTAGTTACTTGGGAAGAGAGATGTTTGTGCTCAGTGCCCTCTTGGGTCACTCTTGCAGAAATTATTTGTTTTTTACAGGTTGTGTGTTATTTGACTGCATGATGAGTCAGGATGGATTTGAGATGCCACTGGCCTCCTGGCACCCCATGGTTAGCAATGCAAGGCTTGTCCTGGGTACAGGCGGGAGGGCGTGCTGGTCCTGGGGGAGGCGGGAGGGCATGCTGGTCCTGGGGGAGGCGGGAGGGCATGCTGGTCCTGGGGAAGGCGAGTCATTATTTCCACCTCAGTGTATTCTAACCTTGCTCCCATCCGTCAAACCAAGCAGTACTTTCAGCCTTACTGCAGGGCTTCCCTTCCACTCAGATAGGAAACCCATCAGTGCAATGTAGCCTGGTGGTAGCCAATTTAGAGGTTTTCGTCTGGTAGTAGCCAGGGGCAGGCAGCGTCTTTTGTATCTGTGTGTGAATGTATGGGTAGACACTTTGCCTTTAAATTGTCGCTGACCCTGCCTCCTGTTTTGAAAGGCTGCATATTTTGCATTTTAATTTTCAAGAATGGTTGAGGTCACGGATAAAGAGAGAAAGCATCACAGAATGAAGTTCTGATTGACAGTCCACCCAGCACAGCAGTCTGGCTTCTGTTTCCTCTTTTATACTTAAAATGCAAGAGAATGTGTGTGTGTGTGTGTGTGTGTGTGTGTGTGTGTGTACATGCTTGTATGTGTGTAGGTGCCCACACATGAAGAGACCATGCATATGGAGAAAACAGCCTAAGGTACCATCCCCAGGTACACAGTTCACCTCTTGAGATGTGTTCCCTCATCAATGAGGAGCTCACTTATTTGGATAAACTTCCTGGCCAGTGAGCCTCAGCTATTGTCTCCTGTTTTTGCCTGCCTCCTCAGTGCTGGTATTAAAGATGCTCACCACTGTGGTGGTTTGAATTGGAATGGCCCCCATAGACTCATGTGTTTGAATGCTTGGCCCTAGGGAGTGGCCTTGCTGGAATAGGTGAGTCCTTGTTGGAGGACGTGTGTCACTGTGTGGGTGGGATTTAAGGTCTCATATATGCTCAAACTTTGTCCGGTGTGGGACACAGCTCTCTTCCTACTGCCTGTGGATTAAGATGTAGGACTCTCAGCTCCTTTTCTAGCACCATGTCTGCCTGCATGCTGCCATGTCTTGCCATGATGATAACGGACTAAACCTCTGAACTTTAAGCCAACCTCAATGAAATGTTTTCCTTTAGACGAGTTGCCGTGGTTATGGTGTCTCTACACAGCAATAGAAATCCTAGCTAAGACAGCCACCAAGCCTGGCTTCTTACGTGGGTGCTGGGGATCAAACTCATGTCCTCGGGCTTATGAGACAAACACTTTACTTACTAAGCTTTCTCCCCAGCCGTCTCTCATACTTCTGATTTGGCATGTGTGTCTGTGTAGTGTGTATGCATGTGTGCATGCACATGTTAGCAGGTGCACACACATATGATATGTACATGTGCACATAGATGCATGAGGCTAACACTGATGGTCTTCCTTGATTACTTTCCATCTTATTCACCAAACCAGGGCCATTCAGTCGCACCCAGAGGTGACTGATGGGGCTCCTTTAGCTTGCGCCTCTGTCCTTCATGTGCTAGAATTACAGGCCAGCCACCATGAGCACCTAGCTGTAGATGTGTTTTATAAATCTAAATGCCAGCCCCTATGCAGCAAGCATTCCCCCTCTAAGCCAGTGGTGCTCAACCTGTGGGTCATGACCCCTTTGGTGGTTGAACAACCCTTTCACAGGGGTTGCCTAAGACCGTTGCAAACCACAGACATTTGCACTACAATTCATAACAGTAGCAAAATTACAGGTATAGAGTAACAACAAAAGTAATTTTACGGTTGAGGGGGTCATCACACCATGAGGAACTGTATTAAAGGGTTTAGAGCCAGTGCTCTAAACCATCTTCCCAGATCTTCTTTTGTACTCTTAAGCTATGGTATTATCCAAGTACCATGTGGTACCAGGATGTCAGGTCTAAAACTGTTTACATTAACACATATGAATACCCCATAGTTGCTATCTAGCCTGAGCTATAGAACATTTCCATTACTCCAGAATGTTCTCTTTAGATTCATTTTTTTTCTGTTTTGGTTTTCATATAAGATTTTTGATCTTCATATTTGTAGAACTGGATAACACATAGTATTTTGTATCTTGCTTCTTTCATTAGTTTGTGAACTTCATTCATGAACATACATAGATGCAATTTGTTCTTTAAATGTTTCTATGTGCTTGGATGGAGATGTAGCTCAGTTGGGAGAGTGCTTGCCCAGCACACACAAAGCCATGGGTTTGATCTCTGGCAGTGCATAGATTACATAGATTACAAATGACATATGGTGGTTTCCAACTATAATCCCAGCATCAGAGGTGGAGGCAGAAAGATCAGATATTCAAGGTTATCTGCAGTTGCATAGTTTAAGGATATCTTGAGATACCGAAACTTTGTCTCAAAAGAGACAGCAATAGCATGGCCCCTAATGACATGACTATACTCAGAGATCAGTGTCCTGCTCTGTCACCATCAGAGAAGGTCCCTCCTGCAGAGATTCACAGACAAACAAAAAACAGAGAGAGACCTTGGAACACTCAAATCCCATTTGTCTCCATAAATCCCCTCCCTTAGGACTCAGGCAACAATAGTGGAAGAGGAGGAGGAAACAGAGCAGTGGAGGATGTCCTGGATGGACACAGACAGCTCACAGAGGCTGAGGCGCCATGCACAGGGCATGCGGAGTCTGCACCAGGTGGGGGTCTAGAGCTGGGATTAGAAGTGGGCACTTGCCTCCATCCCTAGCCCTGAAACAATCTCCAAAGATGACCACTTGTAAATGACAATTTAGTTTTCTCCCAGGGAGTCTCACTGGGGTTACAAACTACAGCTAAGGGTAAGCCGCATTCCCAGCAGTGGGGGGGCCAACCTGTCCCACAATGTTGTCAGAACCTTTCCTCTTTTCCTTCCTTCCTTCCTTCCTTCCTTCCTTCCTTCCTTCCTTCCTTCCNNNTTCCTTCCTTCCTTCCTTCCTTCCTTCCTTCCTTCTCTCCCTCCCTCCCTCCCTCCCTTTTTAAAAAATTTACCTTTTTTAATCTTTTATTTTCATTTTTAAGTTTTTTTCTACCCTAAAGGTCCTTTGCATACATGTTATGGCTTCCAGTTTTGTGTTTTTATGGGATTCCTGTGTATATAATGAGTGGACCTCTGAGTCTGTATCTATTTCTTGTGACTTTTCTTGGGCTCTTTTCCTTATGTTTGTTTGTTTTGTTGTGTTCTGATTTGTTTGTTTTTGTTTACTCTTATTATATCTTGTTTTATTATTATCCCTTATAAGCCCATTCTTTGCCAATGAGAGACAGAATAAGGGTGGATCTGGATGGGAGGGGGTGTGGGGAGCTACTAGGAAGAGTAGAAGGAGAGGAACCCATAACCAGGATATATTGTCTGAAAAAGTATCTACTTTCAATATAAGAAAAACAGATACTAAAAGATATAAATCTTGAATAAGCAACTGAAAGAAAAACATAAATCTTAACATTGCCATAATAGTTTTTTCACATAATGTTGAAAAATTTTTAGATAATTCAGAATAGATATGTACATGGACATTATTTGAAAGAATATTTTCAAGTGTAAGCACATCAAAATATTTTTTATAAAAGGTCAAACTTGGGTACCATGCCCTCTCTTAAGACTGGAGGGGGGGAGGAGGGTGAGTAGGGGAGCAGGAGGGGAAGGAGAGGAGGGGAGGAAGTAGAAATTTTTTGAATGGAAAAATAAAAAAATAAAAATAAAAGGTCAAATTTACGGGTAGAATAGCTTAGTATTCTAATGGAATAAATTTAAATGTAGTAAAATCATAAAGACATTATATATAATAGTTAGCTATATAAATACCCATTCTGTTCATTGACTGCTTTTAGTTTGGGTCCACCTTAAAATTTTTAGAATGAGCTTAATGTCTGTAGACTGATTTTCATTCCCCTGCCTCATACAAAGCCTGCACAAGAGACAGGATGGGATCTTGCACACTGATGCTTATTTTAAAGAGGAGAAACTGTCCATCGCCCCATAGGGGCTGGACAATGGGCTAGGGCTGGACCATGGGCTTCTTGATTTCTGGTCTAGCTGTCTTCGTCAGATTCCTGCCAGCATGTCCCCGGAGACTCTCAGTGTCTACTATTCTGTGGAGTGCGAGAGAAAGCTATCCTCCTGAGGCTGACACCTGTTCTAACCCTCCTTTGGCTGACTTCGTTTCCTATTGGAACAGGGCAGTTTTTCTATTTGCTTTTTAGCACACAGATGTGGTCCAACCTCACAAACTCAGGCTGGCAACAGCAGAGTCTCTTTCCTAAGGGAGCCATGGAAACCCCACCTGACAGATCTGCACAGTCACAGCAAAGCTTATGCCTGTCAGACATGGCAAAGAGCAAGAAGAAGCCACGTGGATGTCACCTGCAAGGTCACTGAGGTTTAGGTGCTGCCACTTCAGGGTTCCCTTCTCCAGGTCTGGCCAAATGGGCAGGACCTAGCCCGCCTTCTTGCCGGCTCCCCTAAGCAGGTGCTCGGGAGGGGAAGCATGCCCGAATTTAAGGAGCAGAAGGAAAGGAAGGCCATGGAACAGACGGTGCCCCAAGTCTGGCTTCTGGTGATTTCTGATCTGAGTGCTCAGAGAAGGGACTGTTCTCCTTTGGTCATTCTGCCATGTGCCCCAGAAATCATAGTAATGTGGGGGTCAAGTTTCTACAGGATTCCCAGGAACCCAAGTACTGAGGCTGCTGTCTCTGCTCATCTCCCCTACACTTGCTCTCTCTAGCTGTCGCCGTCTCTGTCTTCTTGCCGCTTATTTCTTTCCCTCAGTATTACTTTTTTCTTAAGCAAGCAAAGAAAACAAATGATGGTCTCCAGAATGCGGTGGTAGAATTTACAGAATGGCGCTGGGGAGATGGCTCAATCAGCTGATAGACTTGCAAGCCAGAGTATCTGGATCAGATTCCCAGAACCCACGGAGAAAAGCCAGACACGGTGGTGTCCATTAGTAATCCCAGCCCAGGTGGAGACAAGGTAGAACCCTGGGGCTTGCTGGCCCAAATGTCAAACTCCAGGTCAACGAGGGAACTGGGTCAAACTGGATAGCATTCCTAAGGACAGAGTCGAGGTAGACCCCTGGTGTTTACATACACAAGTACACACATGCATATATGCCTGCTCACATGTGCACATGAGCAAACACACACACACACACACACACACACAGAGTGTTTCTATCACCAACCCTTTAGTCCCTATCTGTGTTAAATCTTGTTTCATACCTCCAGGAGAAGGGAGGGAGAGAAATGAGACCAGCTCAGCACCCACGACCTTTCTGTATTCTAGAAATACAGAATTTCTGGACCCGGGCAGAGGGGAGGACAAGACCTGCTGCTTTAAGCAATACAGATGCAAAGACCAGTAGCAGGTCACCAGTNCTGGACTCCGTTTAGGTGTTCCCGAGTGTATTAGCCACATCTCTGTTGCTATGAGAAGCTGGCTGCTGACATTTCGTCAGCATACTAAGAAACAAAGAGAGGAAACTAGAAATGGGATGAATTTATACATCCCCAACCTGCCCTTGGCAATGCACTTCCCACAGCAGGACTCCACGTCCCAAATATCCTATAACCTCCCCACCTAGGGCCACAAGACAGGGACCTAGCATTCATAGACCCGGGCCTGTGGGGGACTTTCTCAAACCACTACACGAAGGTTCTGGAAAATGTAACAGCTAACTATGACCTTGAAACCCTCTGTACTGTGTCCAGAGCCCTGGTGTAGGCCGTGTTTGTGGGGAAGTTTTCTGGACTAGCCTGGGGTTCCAAGCCTTTCTTTATGTAAATTCGGTGTATCTATCAACAGCCCCACTTCTGACAGGATCAGCCCTCTTAGACAGCCCATTGGGCGTCTCACCACAGCAAGACCAGCGCTCATGCCCCCTCCTGTTCTCTCCATTTTCTCTGACCTGACTTTGCTGTATGGCTTGACCATGTAGGATCTGGCCGATGGCCAAATGAAAATGTCCCCCATTAGGTTTTACTCTTTGCTACAGAATTAAGTGATTCATTTTCTTTTCGAGAGCATAGTTAACTTTATTTTGTGTACGAGTGCTTGTCTGCGAGTATGTATGTGGACCTTGTGTGTATTTTGTGCCTTTGGAGGCCTGGACAAAGTGTTGGAGCCACTGGAACTGGAGTCATAGGTGGTTTTGAGCCAATACATAGGTGCTGGGAACCAAACAAGGGCTTTCTGCAATAGCACCATATGCTTCTAGCTGCTGAGTTGTTCCTCGAGCCTCATTTTGTTTGGTTTTTGTTTTTTCAAGACAGGGTTTCTCTGTGTTACAGTCCTAACTGTCCTGGAACTAGCTCTTGTAGACTACGCTGGTCTCAAACTCATAGCAATCCACCTCCCTCTACCTCCTGAGTGCTGGGATTAAAGGCATGCACCACTACTGCCCGGCTAGCATCAATTTTTTTTAAGTTAGCATATAAGGTATGTGATATCATTATGGCATTTTTGAAGAAGTATGTTTTAATGGGTTCTCCTCTCCACTAGCCCCTCTATGCCTCTGCCCTTATTTTAAGTAAAGCATGTTCATTTCTCATTCCGGTGTGATTCACGGGCTCTCAGCCACCCGGCTCTGCCCCTTCACTGCCCGTGTCGGTGTGGGTGCTGCAGTGACTCCTCTCAGCTTACGCATGTCCCGTGCACAGCAATCTGCTGTTCATCATCATGTGGTCGCCTTCTGTGCATCTTCAGCCTCAGGTGCACTAGTCCACACCCACCCACCCACCAAAGCTCAGCAGACTGCCTCCAGGACGGCTGACTCAGATGACTTCACACTGCGCCTCTCACGGCGCCCTGCCGTCCTCACCACACACGGCTTGTGTGGCGTGCCTGGGTTAAGGACTGACCTCCATGTGGTTCTCTGAGGCCCTAGAGATGAGCACATGGTTGGGCATCCTAAACAAAGGCTCCAGGCTGAACCGGGTGTCTGTGGCTCATTGTCTAGCACTGTTGGACTCAGCATCTTGGGTTGAACCCATCTTTGCCCTGGCTTCCCCTTTTCATCAGCAATAGCAAGAAGGAGACAGAACCGGAGTGTTCTCTTTCCCCAGGGGACAGGCTTGTTATTTTTCTTCAACCTTGTGAGATTAGGCTTGGAAGTGTGACAAAGAGGAATCTTGGGAGCCACAGGGGTCAGGAGGTCATCAGGACATATACATGTGCACACACTCATGTACAGAAAGAGTCACAGCAAAAAACAAAAAGGGAGAAAACTGAACAGACTGAGAGAGGCCGGGCCCAGGAGGAAGGACTGGGGTGGACAGACAGGAAGGTGAACAGAGGGGAAGGGAATAAGAGAGGATGGAAAGAGGAAAGACTGGGAAGCAGGGTGAGGAAAAAGGAAATTCGGCCAAACCATATCCGCATTGGGAAAA
>LOEQ01000460.1:341194-365944 GCA_001685075.1 Bramus lutescens | reverse complement strand
ACTTCCCACAGGGCAGGGAACCCTGACTGCTCTTTGGACTGGAAAGGGATGGGAATGGGGGAGGGGGCAGGAGGTGGAGAATTTTAATAATAATAAAAAATTAATAATAAAAAAATTTGAAGGAAAAAACCACAAATAAAATATCACTATAATTAACTGTTCATTTAAATACCCAATGGAAGATAGGTTTGTCTTTCAGATATAAAATAAGCATACTCTATATTATTTCAAAGCGAAGAAATTATGACCTGAAATACTGCAAGTTTCAAGGTGGTTGATGGTAGCAGAGCAAAATGTGGCATAACAGTCTTCAGTTATATGTGCAGATTATGGGCAAGGATTGCTGGGACAACTAAAAGCTACGAAAAAAACAAAAGGCATATTTTACCTGTTGTTTCTTAATATATATTCATCTGGAGTGTCTTAACCCAGTGACATTTTGAATGGAATATGTTCTTGAGCTTTAATTCCTTTCTATGTGAGAATGAAAAGACAAATTTAGGAAAATAATGAAACATGTGAATTATGAAAAGTCTTAATTCAAGAGAAGAATGGGCTAAATGTGTTTTTAGTGAAAATCTGAATTCCCCCTGTGAGAAACAATGATATTTAAATTGTAATACGAATACTAGAAAATCCAAGTAGGGAAAGCAAAACTGATTTATTTTTTGGTTCTGCAGAAGCTCAGTATCAGCCTGGAAAAAGGCAAAAATGGCTGGCATGATAAAGAAGTGGTTTTTATATTCCTGACCTCATTTCTCTGTCCCCCAAATCCTTCATTGGCTGGGTTCTTTGGGGAGTGGAATCTTCCAGGTGTTCTAGATTGCTCCCTCCTGAATTCCCCACTCTACTGGTGTGGGACACAAAGTCATATCTAATGTATATCCCAGGCTTGAGATTCCCTTCTCTGATACGTGGACCTGTCATATGGCAAGCTCCTGCACCACTCTAGGATGGACTGAGACAAGCAGGCTCTAACTGCCAGCTAGGGAAGACCTAGTGCCTCCTGCTTCTCCGTGGCTTTCTGATGCTGCTAGATGCATCTCATACTGAAAACAGAACAAATGTTTATCTTGCCCCCACAATGTTATATTTATGTATAATAATTCATTTTCACTGGAACATTCTTAACCCATAGGGAAATTTCAAGGGCAAAAATGTCTCCATTATTAAATGTGCAGTTTTCTAGCCCTTATGATCATAAATTATGCCTAATTAGAATATTTCTATCATTCATGTTCATTCAATATTTCTCAAACTATGTGGACATAGATAAGTCAAACCTTTCTGGAAATGGTTAAATGGACATTGTCTAGTAGTGGAAACTTGTAGAAAGCCATTAAAAAACAAACTCAAAACTGAAATTTGAGTCAAGAAAATAAGCAGTTCTGCCTAAGAATTACAGTTGCTTTTGTCTGTCCTTAAGAATAAGAAAAATAGCTTTTTTAGACCTTTTATTTTTATTACCAGTGAGTTTGTTTAATTGTGTTTCAGCTATAGTCCCCTAAAGTATACAATGAGTCTTTTGAATCTCTGTCAGTATTTATGATGATTATTCTTTAACATATTTTCTGTACATAAACAGCAGTTGCTTATTGAAATTGGCCTAATTTCTATTAAATAACCTTTTTACAGAGGAGAGAGAGAATATGAATCAATGTGGCTTCAAATAATAGTGAAATTTAGATATGAATTACTTTTCTCAAATAGAGGTTAAGATTTAGGTCATGCTGTCTATGTCTTATAAAACACCAAGACTACCTTCTTATTCTCCTGAGTTGTATCAGTACAAGGGCATTAACTGATAGTGTGTCTATATTAGTGTGTCTATAACTTCTATATAAAACCATAAGGCTTTATGTATTTTTGATGTTGATAAATATACAGCATGTATATGACAGTTTCCCCTTATTTATTGGAGAGTACTTTTATTAGAAATATTTGCATGCTATGAAAATCCACACCACTTCAATTTTTCTATGTGAGTTGCCTATTTGAAAGCTTCATGGTTCCAGGGCAGCCTGATCTACAAAGCAAGTTCCAGGACAGCCAGAGCTGTTACCCAGAGAAACCTTCCTTGAAAAACCAAAACAAAAAGAGAAAGGAAGGAATGAAGGGAGAGAGAGAGAGAGAGAGAGAGAGAGAGAAAGAAAGAAAGAAAGAAAGCCTCCTCATGGTAATTATGAAAACATTTTTAATCTTCTAGCCTCTTGGAGTAACCATTTTCCTCCCTCTGACATTAATTCCTCCTTGAGGTTTTCACTTCTGTAGTAGTCTTAGGGTAAATGGAAGTACACACAATAAGCCCATCTAGATTTTTAACACCCTGATTTTTCTTGGGTAGTGTTGTAATAAGGAAGTAATTCAAAGCAGAAAACATCAGTTCTACACATGACACTGAGCTACAAAATGGCCAATATTCCATTCACTTAGCTCTGTGTATCTGAGCACATCCACCCACACTATAGGAGAGACAAGATTTGCTCTCTCTCTCTCTCTCTCTCTCTCTCTCTCTCTAGTAGCATATGAGTAATAAAAAGTGAATAAATGGTGATAATTACTTCTATATGTGTAGACATTTAGAAGCAAACTGTGAGAGAACTGTTTCAGTTGTATCTAGGGTTTAAAGGCCAAGTGTGGCAAATCGAATTCATTCATTCTCCTGGTTTTGTAATTCACCACATCATTCCTTCCTCACGCACCAATTCTTGCCTCTCTCCTTTTTCATCCCTTACTACCTATGTCCCTGAGAAAAAGGAATAATCAGAAAAAACTTAGAGATGCTACCTCCCTACAACACTTCATGAGTGCCCTTTCCCCTCTAAACTGAAGTGTTCCTAGCCCTGTCACTCTGCAATTCATGCTTTAGGTCTTGTCCCTTCCCTACTTGCTGATTGTAATTTAGCAACTATCTCCTTTCTCCTGCATCACTCATTTGAGTGAACTAGAAACCACCTTGTTAGACACAACTATGAGTTCTCTAGGATTCTGTTTTTAAGATTTTTTTGTACTTTTGTTTATATGCCTGTGTGTGAACATAACGTGCACAGCTTTGGGATTAACCTGACGGGAGCAACAGGGAATGAAGAAACAATCGACTCACTGTGGTAGCTTGAATGTATTTGGGCCCCTAAGCTCATAAGGAGTGGCATTAGGAGGTATGGCTTTGTTGGAGTAGGTATGGTCTCCTTGGAAGAAGTGTTTCACTGTGTGGGCGGGCTTTGAGGTCTCATACATGCTCAAGCCAAGTCTCAGACCACTTCCTGTTGCTTGCAGGTCAAGACATAAGAACTCTCATCTCCTTCCCTAGCACCATGTCTGCCTGCATGCTTCCTTGCTTCCCACCATGACAATAATAAACTAAACCTCTGAACTGTAAGTGAGCCACCCCAATTAAATGTTTTCCAAGAGTTGCCATGATCTTGGTGTCTCTTCACAGCAATAGAAACCCTCATTGAGATACTGATAAACAACTGAGTCTCATGGATCATATATGCTGATGGAGATACACTAGCAGCAGCCCAGAAACTTGATGTGTTTATATGAACAAGGAGCATGTTTATTGTATACAGCCGACTGAGAAGTCAGGTTAGCTAATTNGAGGGGGGGCGGGCGGTGGTCTCTGTAAAGGAGTAGTCTCAAGTTGTAATCATCCTTGAGGAAGAAGTTGTGGTTGATACCTTCTGCACACACTGTCACCATACATACTTGGACTAGGGGATGGCCTAGAGCCTGAGCCAGGGAAAGAGTTCTGAGGCATTGGGCCTTGACATGGCCATGCTCATGTCAACAACACACATTCACTTCAGACTTTGCTCTCTACCCTGGCCCCTGTGTATGTTCTTGTGTGGGTGTGTACCCAAAGAGGCCAGAAGAGGACATCAGATGCTCTGGAACTGGAGTTACAAGCATTCGTAAGCCACTCTACATGGGTGCTGGAAACCAAATTCAGATTCTCTGGAGGATCAGTACTCTGTACTGATAAGCCAGCTCTTTAGAGTCAATTTTTGTTTTTAACTGTGTGACTGTAGTGGGGGGACAGGGTACTTATGTGCAAATGGTTGAATTGGGGGGGGCTGCCAACCAGCTCCCACATAAAGACACAGAAACTTACTATTAATATTGAATGGCTTGGCCTTACCCTAGGCTTTGTTTCATCTAGGTTTTTTAACCTATTCATCTATGTGCTGCCCTGAGGCTCGCTTACCTCATCTACATACTGTCCACACTGCTTTCCTGCTTTCTTCATGTCTGCCTGGCTGGCTCGCTGGCTCCCCTTTTCTCTCTGCTAGCCAGCCCCCCCAATCCCTCCTCTGCTTAATCTTTGGCCATTAAGCTTCTTATTACAGCAATCAGATGCCTTAGGCTGGCAAAGTGAAACAGCAACAACATCTTTATATAGTTAAGCAAATGCAGCATAAACAAAAGCAACACACCCTTACATAATTAAGCAAATGCAGCACATCTTTACATAGTTGAACAGTTATTCTGCAACACAAACAAATGTAACACACCTTTACTTCCTTAAACAAATTTTCTATTCCACAGCAAGTGCAGGTGCCTGAGGAAGATGTGCTGGATGTTGTGATTGTGAACTGCCCATTGTGGGTACTAGGAACCAAACTTAGATCTTCTGCAAGAGTAGTGTGCACTCAACCACTAAGCCATCTCTCCAGCTCCAGTTACCTGGGATTCTTACAGTAGCCTATCTGGTGTCCTTTCAGTGCCCTTCGCCTTCGACATATTTTCATCATAACAGTCAGAATGATATTGTTAGTATCTAAGACTGTCATTTCACCTTTCTGCTCAGAACCTTCCAGAGGCCTCACACTTACTGAGTATAAAAGTTCAAGACCTAACAAAACCTTGCTTGGTCTTCCTTGACCTCTTTCCCTAACATTATATGCTGTGTCCCTGGGTTCTTCCTGCACCAGCCACACCAGCTTCTTTATTTTTTTCTTGAATACCCAGGTATACTCCTAATATTTGACCAATTTTCATGTCTTCTTCCTTACGTTCAGTATCCCTCACATATCACCTAATTAATGAAGTCCTTGCTGCCTGCCACCTCTAATTCCTGAAAGTATAGCTCACTGAAAATACACTTGCCCATCATACAGGAAGGAACTGGATTCTGTCCCTTGTGGAACTTGGGAGAGAAATTATTTTCCTCTTCTCCCTCCTCTGTTTTCTCTTATGTTCCATCCTATAAAATACAACACATTTTTACTTATGAATCATTTATAGTCTGTCTCATCTGCTCTAAGATCCATAAGCAGTTTGGGATATTCACCCCTTTGTACCTCGCTCACAGGTTACTAGTACATTCCTGGAAGGTAGCAAGCAGTCTATAAACACTGTTAAGAAGAACTCTTTTTGTGAAGGTATGACTAGAAAATGACTTGGGAAAAGAAATGCAAATTGAATTTGTTTTTTATCTTTTTTCACCAATTCTGTTTCATAAAATTCATGTGTTCAGCTTCAAATGACCTAACCCAAGCATTCCCTTGTCTAGGAACTATGGATGTCTTCTCCTATATAATTTAAGAGACATGCACAATGAAAGAATTATGTACCTCAGGCCTGGCTAGATGCCTCAGTTGGTAAAGAAGGCACTGCCACCAAACCCAAGCCTTGGAGCTTGCATGAAGAAAGAAAAGAACCATCATGGACACACGTGTTTCTCTGATCACCACATGCTCCTGGATTGTGTAGGCCCACACATAAATAAATGGTTTTGTCTCTTTTTTTCTTCTTGTTGAGATTGTAATTATAACATTTCTCCCTGCCCTTTCATACCTGCAAACCTCATCTACCCCTCCTTGTTTACTTTCAAATTCATAGCCTGTTATTACATGCATATATGTGTGTGTATATATGTGTATATACACATTTATACTTCTAACTATAATCTGCTCAGTCCACATAGTGTTACACATGTATTGTCAGGGATGATCACTTGGTATTGTGTGCTCTTCCATTTTTCTCACTCTCAGCATTCCTTATTTGCCTTAGTGTAGGGTTGAGGCCTCAGGAACTTCTCCCCATCCGCTTTGGCATGTCTATTGGTGTTGTCCTTCTTCAGCTCATATTTAGGCAGTCACGTTGGTAGAACTTTATGAGTGATGTATGTTTTTAATACTAGCACTCAGGAGGCACAAGGAATAGGTCTTTGTGACAAGACCAGCCTAGTCTACATATCAAGATACAGGTCAGCCAGGGCTGCTAGTCAGACTGACCCTGTCTAAAAACAAAATGTTGCTTAATTTCTAAATATTTTGGATTTTTACAGAAAACTTTTATTGACTTTTAATTTCTATTTTTCTTCATTTCTACCGTAATTACATTTTATAATAAGAGCTATATTTTTATAATTTCAAACCTTTTAAATATTTTGAGACTTGCATACCAATGGAGTAGACAGTCAGTATGAATATGCTGAATGTTTGAAAAGAAAAATGTATAATGTATATAGCAGTTGTGGGATGGTGTGTTCTGTAACATAAAATTGGCTGAGTTGTTTGATAATATTACTGAAGTCTTCCATGTCTTCATTGATTTTTTTGTACGTTTGTTCTGTCACTTTATCAATCAAAGAAATTGGAGTTTCTATGACTATAAATTATTATATCTCCTTTCAATTATATTAACTTTTATTTGTGTTTTGGTGCTTTGTTAGGTAGAAAAATATTTGGAATGGCTATATTTTCCCTTTTCCCATTGTGAAATATTTTTCTTTATTTCTGCCAATGCCTATCCTCTGACCTAAAGTATAGTTTGCTAATAGCCACCAGTTCATCTTTATTATGACCAATGTTTAAAATGTATATCTTTACCTAGCCTTTTACTTTTAATTTATGCCTTTATGTTTAAAGCATATTTCTTAATGATAGCATACAGCTAAACTGTGCTTCATTGTCTAGTCTGAAATTTCTGCCTAATTACTATGCTTAGTTCGTTTGCAGCTAATGTAATTATTGACAAACTGGGTTTATCTGCCATCTTGCTGTTTTGTTTCTGTTTGTCTATATTCATAGTCTCTCTCCCTCTTTTTCGTTCCCACCGTGTGTGTGTGTGGAGGGGGGCAGTGCACACATTTATAAAAGGCCCAAGGACAGTCTCGGCTATGTGGTTCCTTAGGTGCTGTCCACCTTGTCTTTGAATTGGCCTGGAGTTCACCAAGTAGGGTAGACTAGCTGGCCAATAAGCCCCAGAGAACCTCCTGTCTCTTCCTCTTTTGTGCTTGAACTACAAATGTGAGCTACCACACCCGGATTTGTTTTTAATTTGGGTTCTGGAGATGGAATTCAAATCCTCATGCTTGCAAGGCAAGTGCTTTATCAACTGAGCTATCACTCCAGCCCTTTCTTGTCTTCTTTTGGGGAGAGTTTTCAATCATTTTATCTTTATTGCTTATAAGCTGTACCTTTGTTTTATATTTTTGTTTTTGATTTTGTGTGTGTGTGTGTGTATAAGTTTTTTGCCTATATGCATTCATGTTACTACATGCATGACCAGTGCCCTCAGTTGTCAGAAGCAGAGGCCAGATATTCTGGAGTTGGAGTTATAAATGTGGGTGCCTGGAACCAAACCTAGGTCCTCTGCTGCCACCAGTTGTTTTTGGTTTTATGCCAAGATGCCTACTGGCTCAGGAGATTCTCCCATGGGGAGCACATGGGGTCAGTCTGCCCTATCTATTTCCTTTCTCTATCCCTGTTGTTTGCTGAACCACGGTGTATTTTCTTGCGTGAAAAGAAAGGGTCAGGTTAATGTCCTTTGGACTTGGTTTGGAATCTGTTGCCAAACACCGAAGTTTTTCAAGACGGCACTTTTATTTTTAAAACGCTTCTATGGGCACTTGCGCTTTTTGTGGTTACACATGGTGCAGGGTGGCCCTCTGTCAGTCTCCTTGCTGACAATCCTACTTTGTTCCTGAGTCAGGATCTGCTAGATGAGGCCCCTGGCAAGGAGATGAAGCCATGGCCCCAAAGTTATGGCTTGTAGTACATGCTGAAGTTATACCAGTATTTGGTTGACCTAGATGGGCACTCCAGGGAGACTCACACAATCAGGGTTATAATGGTAAGGCTGCTAAAGCTCTCAGCCAAGAGATCTCTGGTGTATACGGATCCTGAACTTTCTTCTGGTACCAAACTAAGCATCATTCCTACTAATCAGAGCACTGTGGTTTATTACATTCAACTTTTCCTGAGTCAGCAACTGAAAGATAATGAGGTTCCAGAGCTTTGGTAGCACAGCATTTTATCCTTGGACATTGCCTTTTTCCTAATTCATTTCTGTGACACTTGAAGAGTCTTCTTCCCAAGTGCCAAGAGGAGTTACTCCAAAGAGAATCTTCTTCCTTCTTTCTTTCCTCCCTTCCTCCCTCCCTCCTTCCTCTCTCCCTTCCTCCCTCTTTCCCTTCTTCCCTCCCTCCTTCCCTCCATCTCCCCCTTCCTCCATCCTTCCCTGCTTCTCTCCCTCCTCACTTCTCCTTTTCTTTCTTCTTCTTTCTTCATTTTAGGCAGGCTCTCAATATATATTATACCCCAACTTGCCTCAAGCTCAAAGACCCTCCTGCCTGCCTCCCAATGCTGCTATTAAAGGTGTTGCACCACAAAACTCTTCTTTTACAGAGTGTCCAGCAAGTGTGCAACATTGCAATCTTAGGCTCATTGTCCCTCCCAGGAACATGACTGGTCTCCCTTCACCCTTACAAAATCAGTTCCCACTAGCTGCTCTGGGATCACTGGATCATCGCTGCCTGGTTTTACACCCCAGACTACTATAAAGCAATCTGTACTGTGGTGCCACCCTATAGTCTCAATAGCATGCCATTTTCCAGAGACTTATCAATGAATTGGTGAATAAAAGTCCTCCTGTGTCCCTTATAAGTTTATTTTTGACAGGTTTTGTGGTGCACGCCTTTAATATTAGCACTTGGGAGGCAAAGACAGCAGATCTTTTGCATTTGAGGCCAATCTGATCTTCATAGGGTGTTCCAGGCCAGCTAGAGCTACATAGTAAGAACATGTCTCCAAAAATATTTTTTAAAAAGATATGTTTAGCACTATGAGCATCCTTCTGACTGAGGCAAATGAATGTATCTTAAATAATATGTATGCTGTTATGATATCTGAGTCCTGCACATGTAGGTAATAGTAAGTTATAGCTAGCTCTTTTTCTAAGAAATTGGAAAAGGGTTTAAAACATGAATTTTAAAATTGCCAGTGAGCTTCTACACAGTAAATTACATTCACACACACTTAGCATAGTCTTACCTGCCTGATGGTTGATCTTTTATTAGTGTGTATTATTTAAATGTGCAAATACTGTGTTTGTGTTTAAAATGTTAAGAACACTTTAAGTCTTCAGTGCAATTTTAGATTACATATTAATACTTCAGCAATAATTTAAAACACCTTAAAATAGTGGTCTTGTGCATTGTTTAAGTCTGTTCCCTACTTGTGAGCTCCCCAGTTTAAAATATGCTTCTGATTACAAACTCTCAACATGGATCAGTTCAGTTAAAAGTTTTTTAAGATACTCATTCAGAGATGTACTCTCTGTTCTATAGATAGGTAGATGGATGGATGGATGGATGGATGGATGGATGGATGGATGGATGGATGGATGGATGGATGGATGGATGGATGGATGAATAAAGTGATAGGTAGGTAGACAGATAGACAGACAAGCAGGCAGGCAGATAGACAGACATATAAATAGAAAGAAATCTCAAAGATACAACCTTTGAGGCAGGGTCTCACTTTGTAGCCCTGACTGGTCAGAAACTCACAGAGACCAGCCTGCCTCTGCCTCCCAAGTGCAGGATTAAAAGTATGAACAAGAAGCTTGACTATGTGGGCTAAATGATCATTGTAATATTAATTCTTTTAGATTTTTTATTATAATTATCATATTTGGTATTGAGGATAGTAAGCAAGTGCTCTATCTCTGTGCTATATTCCCAGCCTTGTGTGACTGTTATAATCCTGTACTGCGTTTAGGTTTTGAGATGATGTGGCAAATAGTGATAGGCTTTTCCAGTATTCATTCTTTTGTGCATATTTGCCTTTTCAGCTTATAATTTCTTTAACCTGAAAATTTTGAAATGCCTTATAGTTCAGGTCTGCTTAGTAGCAAATTTTTAGCTTGTTTATCTGAAAGACTCTTTTATTTTATTATTTTATTTTTGCTAAAAAAAACATTATCTTGTGCATGCTAGGCAAATGTTCTACCAATGAGGTACATCTCAAAACTTGATGTGTTTGTTTTGGTTTTGATTTTTCAAGACAGGGTTTCTCTGTCTTGGAATTTACTGGGAAGAGCAGACTGGCCTCAAACTCAGAGATCTGCCTGCCCCTGCCTCACAAGTACTGGGATTAAAAGGCATGCACCACCTGGCTTAGATTTGGTTTTATGAAATAGGGTATGGAAGTGCAGAAATGACAGACCATGAGCTCGATCCTCCTGTTTCAGTCTTCCAAACAGGAATTACAGACAAGAGTTACCATGCCCAAACATCATTTTAACTTTAAAAGGACCTTTGTGGGAGGAGGTGGCAGGGAGACCTGGGGTATTTTGGGAAACCCAGGATTGTTGGTCAAGTTAGTTATCCTTCAGTTTCTGCTTCTGGTAATAAAGTTGGCTTTGTTCTGCATCTTGGGTAGAAAGTTGCAGTTCCATAAAAACTAAAAATTCAATTTCAAGACCACACCCTGGTAGTGTGCAGCTTAATCCAGCTCACTAATTACTAGTCTCCAAAATGACTTTTCATTTTATGAGAAAAGGAATCTTGGGCTTTCTTTTTCTTTCTGTTTTATCTGTAATTATCATGTGTTTAGAGCATGTAGGATGTGGTAGATTGAATGTAAATGGCTCCCATAATCTCTCAGGGAGGGGCACTATGAGGGGGTGTGGCTTTGTGGAGTGGGTATGGTCTTGTTGAAGGAAGTGTGTTACTGTTGGGGTGGGCTTTGAGGTTTTTTATGCTCAGGACTGAGACACCACCCAGTGTCCATTTCCTGTTGCCTGCAAGATCTAGGACTTTCAGCTACTACTCCAACACTGTGTCTGCCTACACATTAGCATGCTCAATTAAATGTTTTCCTTATAAGACATAGGATCAGTAGAAGCATGAATTCACTGTGCCAGCTTGATGGAGAATTCTGATTTTTTTTTTACTTATATTGATTAGAGAAATAGTGTAATTCAGTAATTTTATTTACTTTAAAACCAAACAGAGAGGCCTTGCAGGTAATAGAAATTTAGGTGAAATGTATTTTCATGTAGTGTTTCCATTTTCTCTTTAAGGTCACTATAGCTGGGTATTTGAATAGAACAGAGAGAGAAAATCTTAGCACCTATCCTACCTCTACTTCTGACTGATCTCCTTTTCTCAGTCCTTCATGGAGAGAGGAGCTAAGTCGATGATGGCAAGCTAGGGTTCCCAACCTCTGTGGTGGGAAGGATTATGAAGCCCATAGTCTACTTGGGAAGAATATTTGAATTGTTGGTAAATTTGTGATAGAGTGGGAGACTTCCCAGAAAGTAATTGTGCCTGAACTTGGAAAAAAGAAGATAAATCTTTCCTTTTTTGCTGTTTGTCTCAAACTGTATTCTACCCATATTTCATTTAAATATGAAAAAATTAAAACAACTTTCAGATTTTTTATTCCATTGATTTTCAGACTTTTTATTCTGTTAACTGTTTGCAGAATTGTATTGTGATTTACAGAAGCATTTTAAATATTTCCAGAGGTTGACTATAGAACTTTCTATATTTAAAAATCCATATAAATGTTATGCAAAATAAGTTCCTGTTGGCAGTACAAAACTAATGAAGTAGCAAAAACACCTGCTAGAGCAAAGTGATTCTCACCAACCACCTTAACTCTCCTTAGAAAACACACCCAGCACTCAGGTATGGACTTCTGCTTTTAGTTGAAGTATAGAAATGCACATGTGGTCGTTCCTACTGAGTCATTTCAAAACTGGCATTATCCTTTTAAGACTAGTCTCTTAATGAAACTAAAATAAATAAGAAAGTTAATATCTTACACAAAAATTTAAGTATCTTCTAGGAGGAAGTTTAATATGGAGCAGATGCCTGGAGAAATGATTGCTTCATTGTTTTACTGAGGAAAATAGTGAAAACAAATGCCCTATCTTTAAATAACTTCATGACTGTGATGTGGTGCCTTAGTTAGGGTGTAGGAGACCTACAGCATGAGGTGAGAGTTATCATGTAGCACTGAGAACATGCTTTGCTTATTTAACTGGGCTTACATACTGCAAAGGCGAGCTGTGTGCTAAAATTAGATATTAGAGTTCATCCAACAGCTATACGAGTTATAATCCTTTTGCAACTGGAACTTTGGGTTCAGATCAGGACACTGCAATATGAGAATGTAAATCACTTGTGCCATATCCTTAGGAGGCCATTATACCATGGCTGCCTGCATTGCAGAGCCATAGAATTATCAAAGATAGAATTTCCTCAGCTTATTCTTTGGCCTTTGTTTTATTTTTTCCTTATTGTTTTTCTTTCATATGTGGGAAGATGCTTTGAAAGTGATATTTAATTCTCTAATATCCTGGTCCCTGTGACCCCTCAGACGTAAAATATATGTATTGGAAAGCAAGAATTGGGCAAGTACTGTGCCAACACATTAGATTCCATGGGTTTTATGGGTAAGGTAATGTAAAGACAGAATGACTTGGAATCAGAACAGTGTTTCTCAACCTTCCTAATTCTGTGACCCTTTAATACAGTTCCTCACGTAGTGATGATCCCCAGCCATAAAATTTTTTCATTGCCACTTCTTAACTGTAATTTTGCTACTGTTATGAATCATAGTGTAAATATCTGTGTTTTCCAATGGTCTTAATGATCTTAGGTCACCCCAGTGAAAGGGTTGTTCCACCCCCAAAGGGGTCATGATTGCTGAGATAGATCTACCAGCTCCAGTGTATAACCTAATCTTTATTCCCTGTAAGTAAAAGTTCACTTAATTCCTTGTCAGAACCTGTCTTAGGTAGGTAGGGTTTCTGTTGCTGTAAGGAAATACCATGACAAAAGCAAGTTGGGAAAGAAAGGGTTTATTTGGCTTACACTTCATATCCCTGTTCATCCTCAAAGGAGTCAGGGCAGGAACTCTGACAGGACAGGAGCCTGAAGGCAGGAGCTGTTGCATAGGCAATGAAGAGGTGCTGCTTACTGGCTTGCTTCTTTTGGCTTACTCAGATTGCTTTCTTATAGAACCCAGGAGCACCAGCCCAGGGATGGCCCCACCCCCAGTAGGCTGTCCCGCCCCCATTGATCACTATTTGAGAAAATGGAGGCATTTCCTCAGCTGAGGCTCCTTCCTCTGATGACTAGCTTGTGTCAGGTTGACACAAAATCAGCCAGCACACCACCTTCCCTTGGTTTGGACAGAGATAGAAAATACTAGATGCTGAGAAAGTATTGTCACATAATCTCTCCTTCAGGAAACATTTAGGCTTTTGGCTAGACAGACACATTAACTGAATGTTATGTTGCACAACATTGTGTTGTACATTTTCTCACTTAGTCCTAATAGGCACATACAGTACTGGGTCCGATATGTTTGTTGTATATAGATTTAGGCTTTACTTGCCTTCAGTTTACTAAGAAGTGGCTGAACCAGACTCAACACAGAGTTCTTAACCACTATGATTTTAAGCCTTATAAAATATCATCCAGATATTCTACCAAATTTAATGGCAAACCATTAATTTCTTAATTATAATCACTGTTTGCCATATCTAATATTGTAAATTAAGTGAGTATTGTAAATTGGGTGGCTTTGGAAACAGAAAGATTTTTTTTTCTTTCTTTTTGTTTGTTTGTTTAAACAGGGTCTTATATAGGCCAGCTCAGCCTAGAGTCACTATATAGCTGACCTGGAGTTCCTGATACTCCTTCCTCCACCTGCTAATGCTGGGATGAGACATGTACACCACACCCATTTGTGTATGGTTTGTCCATCCATCCCTTCCCTTTCCCTCCCCATATGCAGGCTCTCTACCACCTGAGCTATATTCCCGGCTCCAGATTAAATTCTAACAGTTCTGGGGGCTAGAAATCTAAGATGAGAGTATTGGTGGGTAAATTTGGTTTCTTACAACTCTCTGCTTGTTGTGCTCAGACTGTTGTGCTCAGAATGTTTGTGTCCCAGGACTTAGATGGTGACATAACCCCACGGTGAAGGTAGGAAGAAATGGGCAAGACGTACTCGTAGAGGAAACTATCCCCTTATGAAAACTGCAGAGAGACGCCTCATCTTTTGCACCCCATGAGGACAGAGTAAGATGGTGTCACCTATAAGGAAACAGTTCTCAGCAGACACCAAATCTGCCAGCACCATAGTCTTGGACTTTCCAGAAATATAAGAAATATATGGTGGTTATTTATAAGCCATGAAGGTTTCTGATTGGTTGTTTTAATTTGCTTTGCTTTGTTTTAGGGTTTTTTGTTTGTTTGTTTTTTTAAAGATCTCACTTTTCAACCTAGGCTGTCCTTGAACTCATGACAGTCTTCCTTCCTTTGCCCCTGAATCACTGGGATGACAGGCATGAGCTACTGTGTCCAGTTTACACTATTTTGCTCCAGCAGCCTGAAGAAACTAAGGCAGTGGCTTGTTGTTTGTGTTTGATTTTTTATTTTTTAAAAGGTTCCCTTTGTAGCCTGTATGGCCTATAACTTATAGTTTCTGCCCCTTCCTTCCAGGTGTTTTGATTCTAGGGTAGTTGTCCGCGGGTGGGAGCAGGTCGTTCCTTACTGTGTTGTGGCCTCGAGAAGAAGTCAGTAGTGGCTTATTCAGGACCTTTTTAACAGTGGCATCTCTCTCTCCGGGCAAGCCTCTCCCAGCCCTTAAGTAGGCCTGGACCGCCAACCCCAGATCGCCACGTAGGCATTGTCCATTGGTCCATGCATACGCAAACAGCTTACGACCATCATGCGATCCGGGAGTGATCGCTGCTCAAACGGACTCGGGCCATATATGGAGTTGTTTGTCATAGAGAGCCCTCGCTTTCGGGATCGCGGCGAGCGGAAGCCAGCGCCATCTTTAAGGTGCGGCTCCACGCGGCTCTCTATCTACAGGTATTGCCACCATTTCCAGCCTGACAGCTGCTCTCTTGTTGTATCCTTGTGTCTGCCCTATGTCTATATGTTATCAATGTTTTGGGGTGACCCCATTTAAACCTCTTTAAAGGTAAATAAAGGTATATTCTAAAGTCATGAGGGCTTCAGCATGGATTGAGGCAGAGCATAATTCAGCCTGTAATGATGCATATGTAGCACAAAACATATGACACCATGTAGAAAAGAGGAACTAAGAGTGTTTACTATGTATGAGACACCCTCCCAAACACTCCATGTCTATTTCATCTATAAGAAGTAGATAGCAATCTCTATACTATTCTCTCTTTAAAAATTTAATTCTTCGGCTGGAGAGTTGGCTCTGCTTTTAAGAGCACTTGTTGCTCTTGCAAATGATTCAGATTTGACTCCCAGCACCTATATAGAGGCTTACCGCCATCCATATCATAACTCCAGTTCCAGAAGATCTGACACTCTCTTCTGACCTCTCTAAGTGCCAGGCAAGTAGGCAAGATACTCAATACATATAAAATAAAATGAATACATATTTTAAAAATTGATTTTCTTAGCAAGGTATGGTGGTGCACCTCTTTAGTCCCAGCACTCAGGAGGCACAGGCAGTGAATCCTTGTGAATTCAAAGTCAACTTGCTCTCCATACATAACTAATACCAGACTAACCAGTGCTGCATAGTGAGACTCTGTCTCAAAAACAAAAAGTATTATTTTCCAATTTTTCTAATTCTTTGATAGTTTCATTCATGCATATATACATTTTAATCATTTTCACCACCTCATTACCCTCTCATTCCTGCTGCTCTAAAATCTTCCTTCTTTCCAAATCTCCTTCCTGCTTTGATGTCTTTTTGCATCAGAGAGAGACCCACTGAATTTAATTAGGATAGTCCATGTGCATGGGTGGGAAGTTATTTGCTGCAGCTATGCAGTTTATCAGGAACTATACCACTAAAGAAAGTGGCCAGCTCCCAGCCCCACCTCTCAGCAGCCATAAACTGCCAGTAGTCCCTCAGGGAGGCATGGGACCAGATGAACCTCATGAGCCCCTATCTGTGATAAAATGTTGACTAGCCCAATCTTGTGCATGTTTTTAAATTTTATTTTTTCTTTGATGATTTTATGTTATATAATGAATTATAGTTGTTGTAGATGCTATTCTTATTCACATTTATTTTGAGATAGACCTTGCTGGGTGGAGAAGAGGAAGGTATTTTAGAAAGAAGTCAGTCATAGCTGAGGCAGGAAACAGAAATGAAGGAAGCATGTGGGGACAATGAGGAGATACCACTTCTGGGAATGAGCAAATCTGAGGAACTAACAGGATGCACTTCTGAAGGCTAGCATTATGATTCTTAGCTTAATTGCTCAGTGAGGTTATCCCAGTTCTGTAGATTAATGTTCTGTAGATTAATGCAAACCTAGACAGAGGTTTGCATTAAAGCAGGTTAAAAAATTATAAGTTTTATTTTATTCTGTTGGCAGTAGAGTATTCTGCCTTACAGAAAAATATAAATCAATTCTTACTATTGTTCTCCAAAAACAATTTGGTATTTGCAAGTCCAGATTACACCTGCCAAAATGTCAATAATATTTTTCACTTTCATTGACTGTGTTCACCCTTCACTTCCCCTGTGCCTTTAGACAAATGGAACCAGTATTTCAGCAACAGTTTCACAAGAAATAAAGGAAAGGAAGACTTTACTCATTTCTCGAGGGTGTGTAAAAAGATAGATGTTAGCATCCATAGTATAGAAGAAGACAGTGTAGGAGTTGGTGGGCCTAACTGTACATTTTCTCACATAACTACTAAGTTTCACTGCCTAGCAGTAAACATATTAATATATCTTGTGGGAATTCATTAAATTCCTTTTTTAAATATCACAGTATATAATCTTTGCATAGAATGTAGAAGTAAAGTGCTGGGAACGCTAATTAAGTGGAATTCAAAGCACATGCTTCATGAGGAATAAGTAAGAAAACAGAACAATTGTACCTCAGTTGGACTGGACCAACTGTGAAGATAAATGTATTAGTTAGGATTCTCTAGAGGGACAGAATCGATAACATAAAGATATATAATAGTTGCTCAGTCTTTGAGGCTGGATGACTCAGTGGTAGAACTTTCCCACAGTGACTTTCACACCTGGGAGGCTGGCAACCCAGGAGGTGCCTCAACATTCCCAGACTGGATATGAAAGCCTGAAAGGTTCCTGAAGAGTCAGTCAGTGGTTCTCAGTCAACGAAAGAAGCCTAGGAACTGGTTCTAATACCAGATAAAGAATTAGCAGCAACGATAAGGTAAATGAACTTGGCATCAAGAAGGGAAAGGCCAAGTGAGCAAAAATGGAGGAATAAGCATCCTTCCGCCATGCCCTTTTTCATCTTTGCTGCTGCTGGAAGGTGCTGCTCACACTTAGTTTTCCCACATCAGCTAAGGCAATTGGGACAGTTCTTAAAATGAGATTTTCTACTCAGATGATTCTAATTTGTGGCAAGATGACATTAAAATGAACCATCACAATAGAGAATGACAGAAGCCCTATTATCCAAATTATATTAAAGCTATGAGTCCCCTTTGTAATATCCCAAGGAAGCTGGCATTCTGTCTGGTTTAGTCCTATACTCTCTGTATAGAGATACTCATTATTTACCAGCACAACTCAAGATTTTCTTATTTAGAAAAATAAACTATATATCCTTCTATTCTTATTTCCCCCCTCCAAACTCCACAGAATAATCTCTCCAACAATCCTTCACCTGTTTGAAGTCAATCACCCTATCTTATACTGTCCTCCTGTGGCATCACTAACAAAGATGCTTCCTAAGCCAGAACCAGGATGGTTTATCCATTTGTATTCAGCAACTGAACTGTTGTCATCCCTAGAGCAGATTGGAGGGAGTGTTTCTCATTTGATGGGTCACTAGAGCAGGGAAAGAGGAAGTCCTACATGTGGACCCAGGTAAGAGTTTTAAGACTTAATTTAAACATGGTTGCAGCAAAGGGCCGTGACATTTTATTTGCTCTAATAAACCAAGACAAAAGTTTTGATTCATGTCATTAACATTCAACTGAGCCTGTGATTTTGAGTTTGAGCCTTGAGTTCCATTCTCCTGCCAATTTTACCATTGTCCAGTTCTGTATCCCTGGGCAATCCTCCCACTGACTCAGAGGTTCCTATACAAAGACACATGCTGTTTTTCTACCCATAAAGATACATTCCTCTTCCTGGTCTCTTCTGTGAATCCCAGCACCCTCATCCGGATTAGCCTCCTATTCCTTTGCACCTTTTGCTCTACTGAAACACTTGGCTGTGTTTTTCATCACCTAAGGTTTTTGTTACTGGTCTCTGAAATAGTAGTTCTTGAAGGTAAAGACCCAGTCTTGGTTTGTAACTTGGTACGCGTGCTTCCTGGAAGCAGTTTTTAAAAGTAAAAAGAAGAGGTAAGAAATTAGAATGAAGAGGTTAGACTACATTATCTAAATAGCCTCCCGACTAAAACTCTATATTCCTCTATCCTTCAGTGCTTAGATTCCCCAGTAACTTCAGAGTTTTAGAAAGTCTGAGTGAAGAGAATGAGTTTTAAAGTGGTTACATCAGAACAAGAAAACTATAAATAATGTATTCATATATGTTACTAAATTTTAGGAATGAGATTTAGAATTCATTTAATGACCCATTTTATTTTATAAATGAGGAAACTGAGGCAAACTGAAGTTAAGTTGTCCACCCTAACTCCTTCACGTAGATCAATTTTCAAGCCCAGAGCTCTCTGGGCCTCAACCCGAATCTTGTCTTTCGAAAAAGTATCTACAAATAAAAGTGAGGTTCGTTGCCCTTTTATAGCAACTTACAGATTTCTGGCTCTAAGTCAAACCTCAAGAAACAAATCTCTCCCAGACAAACTAATAAAAATGTGTCCTGTCTTCCTTCCAGAATTGTCAGAGGATGTCATAGTACTATGTAGATTGCTCCTTCAGAATGTTTGCTAGCTAGGACTGTAGTCATGTGACTTGCTGTTCCCTGGATGGGAGTCCAGGCTCCATGTTCTGGTGGGAAGCCATGGGTAGTGCTACTCTAAGACCCAGTACATGGCCAGGGCCAGGACCCGGGCTCGGGGCCAATTCCAAGAAAACCTGAGCCAAACCCATTAGAACTAATTCCCAATGTACTAAAATTGCTGTCAATTAAAATTTTAGATCAGAGAATTTTCTTATTTAGCATAAGAACTACTTCAGTTTAGAAGGTCATAGAAAAAGTATTTTGATATTTATGTTATTTATGTCCCTTTTAGGGACCAAATATATAGAAAAAGACATTAGATTATTCAAGAAACTATGAAACTATTTTTAAAGCAACAATTTTCATACAATATGATGACTATTTTTTTTGTCTTTGAACGTTGCATATTAAATTGCAAAGCTCCTTCAAATGTAAGGTAGCCTTTCTGACTAGTTATGTCAACTTGAGAGAAGCTAGAGCCATCTGAGAGGAGGAAACATCAACTGAGAAAACACCTCCAGAAGATCTAGCTACTGGAAGGCAAGCCTGAAATTAGTTATTTTCTTAATTAGCAACTGATAAGGGCGGGCTGGCCCATTGTAGATGGGGACACCCTTAAGCTAGTGGTGCTGTGTTCTATAAGAAAAGAGGCCTAGCAAGCCATGAGGAGCAAACCAGTAAGCAGTACCCCTCCATGGTCTCTCTTGATCTGTTTGCCTCCTGCCCTGACTGCCCTCGTTTTTTGGACCCTATCTTAGCTAGTCTAATGTTCAAAACTGTTCTAGTTTGCTTTTGGCTACTGTGGTAATACACTAACATAAACCAACTTGGGAGGAAAGGGTTTATTTCATTCCTTACAATTCCCAGGTCACAGTCTGTCACTGGGGGAAGTCAGGGTAGGGATTCAATGCAAGAACCTGGAAGCTGAACTGAAACAGAGACCATGGAGGAGCATTGGTTACTGGCTCAACTTCCATGACTTGCTTAGCTCACTTTCTTATGTAACCCAGGACCACCTTCCTAGGGCTGGCAAAATGAGCTACGTCCTCTTACATCAATCATTAATCAAGAAAATGCTCCACAGTTTGATTGTGGTAGTTCCTCAGAATAGTTTTGCTCTTCCCAAACTGTGGCAATACTGCATAGAAAGACTAACTCTTGGTGTCATTTACTCGAGTAGGCCTGATTAATTCAGTCGAGTTTTGATCTTCTGTTCTACTCTGAGAGTCTAATTTAAGAAGCAGTAGTCCTAAACAAAGGACATATTCTGAAAACCACAGCAAACATGGTCACAGAAAGGAATGAGGAACTTTTGTCCTAGTTAGTCTTTTAGAGGAGACTCACAGGGGAGAAAATTGTTTTTCTGGCCTTACCGACATAGAACAGTGCACAAAACACAGTCAGATCTTGTCACTCTGTACTCACGTGTTGTTTCCACATATTTGTGGAAGGGGCCGTCGCTTTCAGTGCCTCCACGCCTTCAGTGCCTCTCTGCCTTCAGTGCCTCTATGCTTTCAGCACATGCCTTAGACCTTGAGGTTGCTTGAATGAAAATGGCCCCCAAAGGCACATATATTTAAATGCCTGGTCCCCAGTTGGTAGAGCTATATGGAAAAGCTCCTCCATGGTCTCTGTTCAGCTTCCAGATTCCTGCAAACAAGCCACTAGTTACACGCTTTCTTTTATAAGAGCTGTCTTGGTCATGGTGTTTCTTCACAACAATAGAACAGTAACTAAGACAAATTTGGTCACCAGATCTCACACACATATGTTGTTCTGAGTTATGAAATAGTCACAAAGGAAAAATGGGGAATATGATACAGTAGGGTGTCTAAAGCATAGTAAGATTGATTACAATGTTTCTTAAAGGTGATTCATTCTGATCAGGTTAAATATACATATAAGTATGGATGTTGAATGAGGAAGTAGTTGTCAATGACCTTGAGGTACATTATTAACTCAGTTCCATGTGGAGTAAAATTTTGATTTGTAAAGGCAAGCTTTAAACAACATTTCTCAAAAACTATTCCCAGACCAGGTGACTAGCTTGTGTCAGGTTGACAAAACTAATCAGCATAAGGACCACTGGCAAAGTGGTTAAAACTGTGGCCATAAAGTCACATTGGCTAAACCCAGACTGCAGGTGTGCCATCTCAGGGGTTGGATCTTAGCCTGCTGGAGCCTCGATGTTTTTCATCTGTAAGTGGATAAGAGTTTAGCTTTAGGTTGTTAGAAGGTTAACTAAGTTATGTAAAATGTAGCACACTGCCTATAGCATAGTTTCTAATTTTAGTTGCTGTTATTTTTTTTGTTACCCATGCTTCTATAATAGGTTTAAATCCCAATTCTGTAATATTCACAATCTAGCACAAAATTCTGAAAAGCCAGAAATGCCTTACATCAAAATATGTAGAAAGTCCTATATGGATATGTTTGTATTTAATCCTCTTGTCAGAATTTGAGTGAAAGACTCAATCTGAGGGTTTTCACTGACTTAAGTCCCTGAGGACCTTCCCAAATATCATTTCTTCACCTCCCAGAGCCTTGTTAAAAGGAAAAACAAATAACCAAGAGGGGTAGTGTTCGCTTGTAATCTTAGCACTGCTAAGGCTGAGGCAGAAGGATCACAAAGTTGAGGGCACCCTGAAATTACATAATGATTTCTTAATAGGCCTGAGCAACATAAGACTTTGGGGGATGTGAGGAGCAGGAGAACCAATAACAGAACAAGCTGAAAAATGTATATAAATTGTGCCTGCCTCCCTCATGGGAGATACTGGGAGGAAGTCAACAAAGACTGGAGACTTCTAGCAGGAAGATATTTCTTAGTTTAGTAGTCTGCCTCAGTACTTTGTTAATGTTAGCAAAAGAAACCCTGGATGAAGATTGTCCCCACCCTTAGAGATGAGTAGGTTTTGTTTGGAGCCTGAGAATTCATTCATAGTNCCCTCCCTCCCTCCCTTCCCTCCTTCCCTTCCACTCTCCTTCCTTAAGTTCTTTGGCATCTTCATGATGCTGTTTTAGGGACCACACTTTGAGAACCTCAAACAATAGATAGACATGTACCTGTTGGCAATGTGGTTTCTTCTCTCTCCATCCAGATGGCCTCTATATTGCCAGAATTCTGGTCTGTTCAATAATTTCTTCCCACCTTCATATTGAGCTGCACTTTCTGCCATCACTTGAAGATTGGATCACATCTGCTTGAAACTTGGGGTGATAACAGGCTGATAATGTGATACACTCACATTGGATCTTGTCCCAGCTCTGTATTATAGTGCTGACTCCTAGCACGTAACACCACTTTCATCCTGCTGACCCAGACTCTGAATGTGGGCATAATGAACCTCAGATTTGTTGATTACTTAGTCTTCACATCAACTCTTTGAATGGATATTGTTACCCATTTTATGTATGGAGAAGTGGAAGTTTAAAACATGGCCAGAAAGTATCTACCAGAGAAACAGGGGTCTTTGTCTGTTCTATTCTCTGTTATTGTCAAAGTGTCAAGAGCAGTGGCTGACCATCCTGATGTTCAACAAATGTTTACTGATTGACTGAAAGGTCATGAGCAAGAGGGGTCCAGGATGTGAAAGCAATTGTGCCTTAAGCGTTATTCCATATTTGCCTCATTTTAGCCACTTTTCCTTCATGACTACCTGAATCAAACTCATCTTTCACATGAATTGTGAGTCCTTTTGAGTCCGTTATCATTGTTTTGTGTTGATTCCTCATTCCCCATTTCTGCTGTTTTCTCTCCTCATTAAATAGTTGCTATTGTTTATTGAAATATTTCTTTTTCTTATGCTGTCTACACAACTTTTATCAAATGCCTCTTCCCCCCCCTTGAGGTAAATTCAATGCATATATCTCTGTTCTAAGACAGAGGGGTAGTGTGGAATAAGAATTAAAAAGAAATTAAAATCAGCGTTCTGTGGATAAGTCATATCTCCCCTGGTTCAATCTCCCCACCTATAACTTTAGGATTTGGAAAGATGATTTCTTCCTGCTCAAACACAGTAGTTTGTTTTGTTTTTTTTGTTTGTTTGTTTGTTTTGTTTTGTTTTTTACTCTTTGCAGGCTTGCCACCCAGCTCCCAAATAAATACATGGAGACTTATTCTTGCTCATGAATACCCTGCCTTAGCTTGACTTTTTTATAACCAGTTTTTCTTAACCTAAAATATCCCATCTATCTTTCATCTCTGAGCTTTTACCTTTCTCTATTCTATTTTCCTTTCTTTCCTTCCTACTCTTGGCTGGTTGTGTAGCTGGGTGACTTGCCCCTGGTGTCCTCTCTCCTCCTTTTATCACCCCTTCTTTTTCTTCCCTTCTTCTATATATTCTCTCTGCCTGGCAGCCTGACTATCCCTCTCTCCTGCCTAGCTATTGGTCATTTAGCTCCTTAGTAGACCAATCAGGTGTTTTAGACAGGAAAAGTAACACAACTTTACAGAGTTAAACAAATGCAACATAAAAGAATGCAACAATCTTTGCATCATTAAACAGATATTCCACAGAATAAATAAATGTAACTAATATTCCACAACAAAACACTGTGTAGTGGTTAGATGCAGGGCTTATGGCACTGTGGTCTAAGTCAGGTAGCAGATGAGTTGAGAGTTAAAAGGGTTGTAGGATAAAATAAATGCATGCATTTTAGTAAGATGAGAGCAGTATAAGCGCCAAAATCAAATAGTGAAATGAATAAATAGCTGTAAAGAAACCAGATATGGTATTGCACACCTCTAGTCCTAACACTTGGGAGGCAGAGCTAGGAGGATGTTGACATCCAGGCCAACCTGGGCTACAAAGCAAGTTCAAGGCCAACCATAGATGTATAGTAGTAAGATCTTGTCTCAAAAAAGAAACAAAGGCTGGAGGTATAGTCCAAAGACAGAGTACTTGCCTAGCCTGTGCAAAGCCTGGATTTGATATCCAGAAGTAAAAAACAAGTGACATTTAAAGGCCTGTGCTCATGAGGGAGGAAGAAATCATATCTGCATGTTAGGTGGCAGTGGGATCCTCTGATGTCAGCCCATATCTAATGTCCTAATCCTCTCACTATTTGAGGTAGAAAGGCTGCTGAAGTTTCAATAGCTGTAAGCCAGGTAGATGGTTGCACAAACACTAACTCTATAATCCTCAAGACACACAAATTGTTTAAATGTTTGAGAAATTGCTCACAATGGTGAAGAGAAAAGAGAAATGTCATGTCTTTGATAAATATCCCATGACTTACTCTACCATTTATTAGTCAGGTGGCCTTGAGCAAAAACATCTTCTCAGAGTTTTGGCTTCACTTCTGTTCCTCATGTAGAGATCGGTGATAATAATAGCACCCTGCGAGATCAATGTAAAGAATAAGTTAGATGGACTGTCTAAGGCTGCTATGTGATACCTAGAACACAGTAGACACCTCTATCTAAACATGTCTATGTTCAGGATGCCTTAAAACCCTCAAAGGGGAAAGAGTTTACAACAACAGTGTTTGCTTAGATTCTGTCCTTGGGTGTATTCAGAATCTGGAAAGTGTGTGCCACATTTATCTGGGACATTGATGTAGGAGGGTCATCTGTCTATGTGTTACTTTCATTGGTTAA
>LOEQ01000460.1:300057-332941 GCA_001685075.1 Bramus lutescens | reverse complement strand
GCTGCAATAGGACAGCTCTGGGGGCGCTGAAGCTGCAATAGGACAGCTCTTCTGGAGAACCACTACAGCTGAGTTCTGCTCTGTTTCCTTAGGGGAATGTTCTAGCAGAGCTATCTGCTTCTTCTCCGGCCCACCTTTTGCTAGCACTTTGCTAAAGGGCTCGGCTCCAAGGAAAAGTTGTTACTTTTTCCTTCCTGTCTTTGCTCAGCCCCCTTAAGGAGCATCCTAGCAAGGTTCTTCTGTTCTGCACTGCCTTGCTGAGGTCTCCTAGGGAGCATCTCAGCAAGGTTTTTCAGCTCAGTCCCCTAAGGGACATCCCAGCCAGGTTCTTCTGGTCTGCCCGCAGGCAATGAAGGTTGTCACCCAATACTCTTTTGAGAAAGAGATTTATTTGGGAAAGAGGAATCCAGGAGAGTGGCTGCCTCTGCCTGGGAGGGGTTAATAGCCACTCTTAACTGAAGGGGTGGAGAGGCTTATATAGGGCTTCTTAGGGGGTGGGGCTTTCCCAGGAAGAAGGGGGATTGGTTAGATTTTCCCTGCTAAGGGATTGGTCAGTTTAGGTGGTCGGGGCAGAGATGGCCAAAATGTGTTTCTTTCACTGGTCCTTTTTAGCTTTTTGACTCTAATCTGAGGACCGGGGCATATATCTTTCACTAGCTCTGAGTCTAGGGACAAAGTGTGTTTCTTTGACACTAGTTTCAGAGCCAGGGCACATGTCTTTAGTCCTGGGTTCAGTAATAAAGATGTTTTTCTCCCTGGCCCAGGTCTCAAATACAGGGTGTGTTTCTTTCTCTGACTCTGGGTTCAGAGTCAGGATGCTCAGTGATTGGTTGGTTTCCTGCTCCAGTTGTCCCTTTTATCCTACACCCTGCACTACCACCATCCTCTCAATCCTCTTTGGGTTTGACATTGTGTGTCAGACTGACCCGAGCAGGGATGCCTTTCTTATCCTTCTTTGGTCCCCTTCCTTCCCCCATTCTTCTGGTGCTTATACTTCTTTAATAGTCACATCGTTTATGGGAGTCCTACTAGTTTTCCCCAAAATGAAGAAAGTTTTCATTGGCTAGATTGTTGATGCCCTTTTGCTAATAATGGTTTCTTTTAAAAATTAAAAAATAACTTGGGTAATAAAATATACACATATGATTCACCTGAGATGTTCATTGTATTACCACCTACTTTAGAATCACACTTCATGTTAAAATTGAGCTGACACTGTAGGATCGCTTATGTGACAATATTTAACTTTACTATGTTGGTAGCTGTTTTGTTGGCAAATTTTAGCATAAAAATAGCCAAAACTGCCTTATGCATTGATTAATGAGAATCATATTGAATTATCTTACCAGTTTTAAAACTAAAACTTTTTCAGTGATGAGATATAATTGAGTTTGGTCTCTTTAAGTTGTTTTGTTGAGACAGTGTCTTGCTATCTGGCTCAGGCTAGCCTGAAACTCACTTTGTAGTCCAGGATGTCCTCCCATTTGCAACATCCTCTTACTTCAGCTTCTGGGTGCTGAGATTACCAGATAAAAGATCGCACCAGCCCCCTACCCCCTTTAACTTTTTTGTGTGAGGGTTTAGTATCTTAATTTACTTTAAAAATTGATTTTAATTTTCCAACATGAAAATAATTATGTCCCTTACTTTAATTGTCACAGACTAGTAAAAAAAGAACGAGGTCAATTTAATCACAAACAATGCATTCATGCAAAGAGAAGGCCATATAAATCATGGTGCCCAGCACAAATGAAATTTCATTGAAGTTCAAGTAGAAAAACATGCTGAAGAAATAAAGTTATTAGGGGCTCATAATATCTTAGGTTAAACTCAGAAGAAACTAAGTAAAGCTATCCCTGTGTTCAGGATGTGAGCATGTGTGTTAGTATGGTTTTGTTTACGTGACATTAAAACCTGCAAATACTCTCCACAATAAGCTTTCTTTTAGATTTATTTTATATTTATGAGTGTTTTGCCTTTGTATGTCTGTGCACCACATACATTCCTGGTGCCTTCAGAGGTCAGAAGAGGGCATTGTGTTCCCTGAAAGTAGAGTTATGGATGTCTGTGAACCACAATGTAGGCACTAAGAGCCAAACCTGGGTCCTCTGCAAGTGCAACAAGTGCTCTTACGTGATGGGCCATCTCTCCTACCCTATCAAGAACTTTGTATTAAAAGCTTTTCCTTAAAGTATCAGCATTGTACCCTTATTTAATCACTTGAGCTGGAGAGATGATTCAGCTGTTGAAGGCCAGGCTCACAACCAAAAATCAGCTAGGCAAATAGCATCAGCTAGGCAAATCACAACAAGGAACTGGGGGCTGGATGGGTGGTTCAGTTCTTAAAGTCCATCTAGCTCTTTCAGAAGACATAGATTTGATTCCCAGCATCCACATTAGGTGGTTCAGTTTCCACGGAAGATCCAATGCTTCTGGCCTCCATGGGTGTCTATAATTCTATGCACATACCATTACACACATGCACATAATTAAACATAAAAGTTAAAAATTACAAAAAAGAAAAAACAATCAACAGTGACTTCAAATGAGCAAGCTCATAGGAGTGAAAACTGCTTTGAATCATGATATAGATCCAGGTGTAGTGGTGCTTGCCTTTATTCTCAATACTCAGGAGGCTGAGGTAAGGCAGTTATCTCTAAGTTTGGGGATAGCCAGGTCTACAGGACAGCCAGTTAGGCAAATCCTGTATTTGAAAAAACAGACAAATAATAATGATTGAGTCACATAATTACTCAATCAACCATTGAAATATAAAATATAAAATGCAGAACAGCATCCTATTATGCTTTTATAATTACATGTCTAAATTACAACTAACCAACGCTGGACGCTTAGTTCCAATAGTAACTTTCACCTAGAAGTGATGTTTCTTTATTTGAATTTACCTGATAATCTTGTTTTAACTAATTACAAATATGATTTTTTATTATAACTTTTTAAGTTGTGGTTTTTAAAAATTGTAAAATTGAGTGAGCTGGAGAAATGGTCAGTGGTTAAGTATAGCAGGCTTTCTTGGACTACCAACCCCCAAATCATGATGTGGAGACTTCTTTTTAGTTAAGAGTGCTCGGCCTTATCTTATGCTTATCCCACTAGCTCTTATAACTTATTTTAACCTGTTTCTTTTCATCTACATTTTTGTCTTGGGGTTTTTTACCTTTCTTTCATTCTGTATGTCCTACTCTCTGTCTGGTTGTCTGGCTGCCGCCTAGCTGACTGGCCCTAGGCATCTCCCTTTTTCTCCCTTGTTCTCTCTTCTCTCATCCTACTTATTCTCTGTCCATCAGCTCCACCTATTCCTCTCCTGCCTAGCTATTGGATGTTCAGCTTTTTATTATACCAGTCAGGTGCCTTAAGACAGGCAAAGCCACACTTTACATCATTAAGCAAATGCAGAATAAACAAATGTAACACAACTTTACATAGTTAAAATATTCCACAACATAAACAATTGTAACACATCTTTACATAGTTAAAGTAATATTCCACAACAGTTAAGGGCACTGCCTGCTGGTCCCAAAGATCCAGGTTCAATTCCCAGCACTGACATGGTAGTTCACAACTGTCTGTAACTTCAGTTTGAAGGAATCTGGTGCCTTCTTTTGTCTTTTCTTGTGTCAGGCATGCACATTGTACACAGACATACATGCAGGCAAAACAACAATGCACATGAAATAAAATATAAAATTGGGCATGGGACGTGGCTCATTTGGTAAAAACACTTGCCACACAACTATGAGGACACAAATTTGAATCCCAGTACTCACATAAAAGCTAGAAGGCATGGCAACCTAAGTGTAACTCCAGAGCTCAGGAGGTAAAGACAGGAAATGCCCAATGCAAATTGATGAGCATCAGGCTCACAGTCCCTGCCTTAGTAAATAAAGAGTATAGTGACCTAGAAAGGTGTGAAACATCTACCTCTGACCTCCATAGACACACATGTATACACACACACACACACACACGAGCCCACATATACACAAAAAATTTAAAATATACCATCTTGATCAGTTCAGTATTATTAAGAATATCTGCGATGTTGGGAAAATCCAGGATTTTCCTCTTTGTTTTCAGTTTTTAATCAACTATAACTAGAAAGCATTTATATTTAACTATATATTTGTGTATATTTAAGAAACATTTAGATGAAAGCTGTTTAAGTCACTGTTGGTGGGGGGTATCCAGGAGAACTTATTTCTTAAGAAAATAAAAGGTTTGAAATACACTAACCAGTGTGGTAACATTCTTTCAGTTTAATGATTGATTGCTCTGCCAGCTCTCCAGGCTTTCCCCTGTGTTTGGCTTACCTATAGACTGGGTTAGAGATGACAATGAGACTTCATTTCTTAAGAAAGCAGAGTTTGAGAGCATAGCAGGGTTCCCAACCAGAATCCAGGTTTTCCGTTTTTAATAGTAGGCATAAAGTGAACACAATACAGCCTTTGAAGTTATTTCTAGCATACTTACACATCTATTATCCTATCTTTTAGGTTCTACAGTCAGCTTCTCCTTTAAAGCCAAGCATCATTACCAAGTGTTGCTGTTATCCCTTTAATCATAGCGGCTAGCTCTGCCCAGGGCCTTGCTTCTTAGCAAGATTTAGCCCTGGGAAAGAAGGCTGTCTCCAGGTGCTGTGGCTGTTCTCTGAATCCTGTCCGGCTTCTCCCTGACCTGGTTAAGAAAACAAACTAGATTGAGCAGCAACCCCAGGAAGACCCCCTGGAAGTTTAAGGCTTAAAAACTCGCATTATAGACACTTCATAGGGCTTCATTTTCAAACTGTAAGATTTTTGTTGTTAGAATTTGCTGTTAGGTTTTTTTGGGGGGAGGGTAATTTGTCTGCTGAGATGGCTTAGCTGATGAAAGCATTTGCCGCCAAACCTCATGACCTGAGTTTGATCCCCAGAATCCATGATGGAAGGAGACCACCAATTCTGTAACGTCCTCTGACCTCCACATGTGCATGCCTACACCACACACACACACACCCACACACACACAAAGAAATCCAAAGTCCCCATAAATATTTCTTAACCCTGGGATACAATGCTGGATGAAAGAGCAAGAAAGGAAGAAGCCTTTTTGAGTATTTCCTACACACAGGCACAACTGTAGACACTCTCTTTCCTTTATCTCATCTTATTCTGACAATCTCCCTGGGAATCAGTTCTTTTTCTTGATGTGGGCTGTGACAGAGTAAAGTAATATGCTTAAGGTCATATTACATGTAAGAGAATTGAGATTCAAACCTAGGTGTACCTGATTAATACTGTGCTACACATGAGAACCTTGTGAAAGTGTGCCATAGGTTTGGCTTGCCAATGTTTGAATCCCCATACTGTGTCTAGGGAACTTGGATATTACCAGTATTCACTCATAAAATTTCTTTACCCATTCTGGCAAGTTACCATTCTCTGCTTTCTTGCTTGTGTGTATATTCAGCTGGGAGGCTCAACCGAATCGTTTCCCAGACCATACTAAGAGTGTGCTGAAATTCCCTTGCTTTGTCCCAGCTGTGACACCACCAGGCAGGATTCAGCTGTCCCTGCTGTGCAGCCTGCTTCTTCACCTTCCTACCTGCAGCAGGCAGGACCATCTTGCCCTTTTCTAGTCATGGAGCTGAGCTGCTCTTTAGAGAGGTGTGATGGATGGCCAGTGGTCTGTGTTGTCATTTATTGGTTGAATATATACATTTTGCAGTGCTGTTACATGCTTTCCCCATTTCTTACATTCTGTCTCTTAGTCTCTTATCTCATTTTCATGGTGATTTATAGGGGCCTTGAATGCAGTAATCTAAAAAGTGTGTGGGGGAAGGAATGGATCTTCAGTATATTGGGGGAAATACACATTCACCTGTTTCTTTGAAGATTTGAGCTAGAAACTGATCAACAGTTAAAGGTCATGTGAAGGTCAGAGGCAAGAGATCAAATGTCTCACTTTTTGTCCTAATGAGCTTTCCCACCCTGACATCCTATCTCTCCAGCTGCATTTTAAGTCACTGCAGGACAAGAGTGTGTCACTTCTCTTTATGTGTATACTGCTTTGCACATAGTAGGCAATGATTGTGAAGTTGGAGATTGGTGTTGGTTTGTTAGTTACTGTAGTAGCTGCTAAACTCCCCTTTGAATGGCAGTTTCACTAGAAAAGATGGCATGACGGGACTGGGGCCCCCAACTCTGGTTCATTTTTTTTTTCAGAGAATAATGAATGATATACCGGTACCCAAAGACTCCACATCTTGAATGTGGAGATGCTCTGCCCACATACTTTGGGACACACAGCTTAAATTCACCTCATAGCATCCCCTGAAGCACTCAGATGCCAGTCTTGGTCAGAAGTGGACTAAGTAATCACCCCTAGACATAGCAGGAGATACCCCAGATACTCCTCTCACTGATGGAGATCTTGGGCTTCTCTTTTGTACAAAACTGTTTCAGGCCAGGCTGATAGAGCCTTGGCTTGCGTGCAGGAGTGTCATTCACAGAAGAAATGAGTGAATGGCTTAACATAGGGATACCTTGTAAATGAGATGCGCAACTGCTTTCTTAAAAAAAAAAAGATAGAGAAAACATCATGCAATCTTTCCCAGATGACTAAGGTTATTATTTTTAAAACTAGTAAGGTATTAGGAGAGCTATGTTATTATCAGGAACATTGCTTGCTTGCTTGCTTGCTTGCTTGCTTGCTTGCTTGCTTGCTTGCTTGCTTGCTATGTTTTAGAACAGGGTTTTGCTATGTAACCCACGTTGGCTTTGTTCTCACCTTTGTAGCCTGCCTGGCTCTGAACTTGCAGAGATAGTCCACCTGCCTTCCAAGTGCTAGAATTACAGATGCATGTCATCACACCTGACTTCTTATCAGGAACTTCTGAGGGGTTGTCTAGGGTTTCAATTACTGTGGTCAAACACCATAATCAAAAAGCAAGTTGGGAAGAAAAGGTTTATTTGACTTACACTTCCATATTGTAGTCCATCACTGAAGGAAGCCAGGGTGGGAACTCAGACAAAGCGGGGAACTGGAGGCAGGAGCTGATGCAGAGGCCACAAAGGAGTGCTACTTACTGGCTCACCACTTGTGGTCAGCCCAGGGATGGTACCACCCACAATTGTCTGCCCCCCCATAAATCACTAATGAAGAAAATGCCTTACAAACTTGCCTACAGCATGATCTCATGGAGGCATTTTCTTAATTGAGGTTTCTTCCTCTCTGATGACTTTAAATTGTGTCAAGTTGACATAAAACTGCCCAGCACATGGTTATTTACTCCTACAGTGTATGAATCTGAACCACTGAAGCTGTGGCTATTTTGATTTCACTTGGGTAAGGTAAAAATTAAATATAAGGATGCTTTTTTAAAAATTTACTTATTTATGTAATATGCATTAGTGTTTTGCCTGCATCTTTGTCTGTGTGAGGGTGTGGGGATCCCCTGGAACTGAAATGAGTCTTGAGCTGCCAAGTGAGTGCTGGGAATTGAACCTGAGCCCTCTAGAAGAGCACCCAGTGCTCCCAACTGCTGAGCCATCTCTCCATCCCCAAGGATGCTTTTATAAATACCACTTGGCAACATTTTAAAAGTTGCATATTTAATGGTTTGGTGTTTTGTTTTGTTTTGGTTTTAGTTTTGTCTGTTTTGGTGGTTTAAATAAGAATGGCTTCCAAGGCGCATAGATTCAAATGCTTGGTCACCAAGGTCACCATTTGAAAGGATTAGGAGGTGTGGCCTTGTTTGAGAAAGCATGTCCACTGGAAGTGGGCTTTGAGTTTTCCAAGCTCAGAATCTCTTTTTTTCTTGCTGCCCGCAGATCCGAATGTAGAATTCTCAGCTATTTCTCCCATACCATGTCTGCCTACATGCCACTGTGCTCCCTGCCATGATGATAATGAACTAAGCCTCTGAAACTGTAAGTAAACTCCAATTAAGTACTTTCTTTTATAAGAAGAGTTGTCTTGGTCCTGATGTCTCTTGACAGCAATAGAACAGTGACCAAGACATCTGTTCAAAATATTTTCATAACAAAACCATGTTGTCAGAACGACAGCCGCCACTTCTATCGGGAAGCCAATTCCTAACCCTCCTTTACTGGTGTCTTCCTAAGTGGCAACTGCTGACCTCCTAAAGGTGGAAAAACAGGCACCTGTACTTACTTGTCAAGACTGTGAACAAACGAAGCAAAAGGTGAGCACATCTGTGTTGGGGTCAGGGTCTGTGCTCATGTTAGGGTAAGAACAGTAAGGCGTAATGCCTGGCACCATAGCTTGAATTAATTCATAAGTCAGCCATGCTTCTCTTACTGGGATCAAAGGTCAAGTAATATGTAAAATGCCCAACTGGCTGGCCAAACAAGCTCTCCTCACGCCAACTGTTTCCCATAACCATGTTCACAAACTGTTCTAGGAGCCATTGTGAACAAGCACCTTGTTTTAAAGGGTTATTTGAAACTCTAGTAGAAGAGATTTCTTTCTAGTCACAAAGGAGAACACTGAGGTTGGTTATTTTACTTTAGTATAACTTGGGCCTTATAACATTAAATGTAAACATCCTTAGTCTTTAGATTTTTATAAAACCTCCACATTGGTATGTATTTCAGACTCAAAAATCCACCACCCTGGAACCTACTAGAGAAGGATTTCAAACTAGGGAAACATAAGTTCTCTATGGTTTCTGAGTAAGCAAACTGTGGCTAACAACAGATTGGAGAGTAAAATCAGTCCCTGAACTCAAGGAAACTTGACAGACGAAATGCAAGATGCTAAATCAACCAGGTCCTGGCTTTACTTCTCTGATCACAGAGAAGCCTTTGCCAATGCCAATGTGAAGTCCAAATCATACTGCTGTACCCAGATGAACTCAGAACCAGAAGCTTTCTGCCCTGGGTATTGCCTGGGAGGGGGCAAAGGCCAGGCAGGTACCTGAGGCCCAGCTGCTGCTCCATGGTGAGGCTGGCAGCCAAGCCTCGTGCCAGCCTTTTCCAAAGCAGTCCTTTGATAACACTGATTACATTTCCCTCACTAGAGCTTGGGGCTGATTGAGAAACAGCCAACTTCTCTGGGTAACAAAGAGGAGGGGAAAGTAATCCAAACACAGGTTTTATTATAAAATCCAGGCAGTGAGAGAAGTATGTTTATTCTGTAAGATAGCACACCTGCTCAGGCCTGGGAGGCTCATTTCCATCAGTTGCCATGGCAAACTCGTTATACTTCAGGGCCATGTGGCTTTGTTTCCTTTTGAAATCTGGTCCTTGTCCTACCTTCTCTAACAACTCCAACACAATGGCATGGGAGCCTGCGACAGCATAATTGATTTTTTCCTTCTCTCTATCAGCAGTTCACATTTGTTCGGCCAGGCATGAGTCTGCCTTCTCCTTTGAACTCCTTGCTAACCATGAAGGCATGCTTCGGAAAGCTATCCTCATTAACATTCCAGGTCTCTCCTCCCTGTCAGCAGCAACAAAGCCTGCATCAATGGCCTCCTTCCTCCCTGCTTTACTGAGTGGCTCAGTTCCATGTTTTGCTGCTGATCCAGGTGCCCAGGCAAACAACTCTAGGCTAAGAAGCATGCAGGGGAGAGTAAAAATAGAACAGCAGCTTGGATGCATACCAGAGCAGCTACTTCATCGCCACGCGCTCTGCACGCTAAGCCTAATGGGATCCATCAGGCAGGAGTCCTCTCACACTCACCTTCTCCCTCCTTCCCTCCCTCCCCTTCCCTCCCCAGCTGCCTTCTTCCATCAGCACCTTCCTGGTGAAGGGAGCAAAGGGAGGTCAGGCATGGGACAAGAAAGATGTGCCCTGGTGGTTTTAGCTTACAAGCCCTAGGAGATCTGGGGGCTGTGATTATGCCTCACAAGAGCTAGAAAAGAGTGAGCAGGCCTAGAACTTGGTCACCTTTGCCCAGCTTCACAGCCCATGCTTCTCATTGTTTAGCAAAGTCTCAAAACTTCCTAAACCATCTGAATAAATGTGACCTAGGCCCACATCCAAAAGTTCCCTGAGAAGGTAAATACAAAAGTCAGCCACACTGACCATTCCTTTTGCTGGTCCCACCTGCTTGGCTTGAGGCAGATACCCAGTCACACATGGTAGTCTACAAAAGCTATCCACTTCTCTCCATGTGTTCTAAAGTTCTAAGTCTAAAAGCATTCTTCAAGAAAAAAAATGAAAGAGTTGGTATGAAATTAGGACCATGCTGTCCTGCTTGGATACAGGTCTCTCAGAATGACTGTACTGATTGGATTCTTTTGTGCTGTTTTATGCCTCTTGGTGAACTGTATTGTTCCTGCAGCGAGTCCAAACCCCCTCCTAATCAGCTAAAGTCTTCCAAGCACCACCTTTGTAGCATGAATAGGACTCAAGAAAGAGGAGTTTCACAGTGTTTAAAGAAAAAAAAAGTTTTTAAGAACTATTGATGTTTTGGAGTTTGAAACACACGCACATACGTGCACACACACATGTACACGCCCACACCTTTAAATCTGATTGCAGATGTTTTGTCTTTGAGCTTCAGGAAGGTATTGAGGATTTTTAAGTTGGCTTAGGGTTCACATTAAACCACTACCAAATAAATATGCCAAACCACTTCAAGAAGAGCTATATTCATATCATCACAGCAATAATTAATTCCCTGAAGAGATTCTCCCGGCACAAGCAGTAGCATGATCATTTACTCTTGCCAGCCACTAGAGGATGGAGGTAATCTTCCCTCAGGCCTCCTGTGTTCAGGAGGCCATGTTTACTTCAGGGAGGAACTGGATCATGAGTCTCCCAGTAAAACCCAGGATGTTCCGTAGGGCTCACAGCCTTGAAGCTTTATCACTGGGGCTGTAGCCCTGGAGTGACCTTGAGCAAATCAGTTTCTTTGAGTCCTGCTCCCTACATAAAACGAAGCCACAGGGTCCCTTTCAGACTGAAAATTCCATGACAGAAATAAATTACTTGAAAATGTCACTATTTTGCTTTTATTCTTTCTTGCTTTTTGTTTGTTGTTGAGTTATCTCATATAGAACTATTTGTGCTGAAACAGGACAAGATTCTCTGTGCTAAGAGGTGTGACTTCTTTGTGGTATCTTCCCACAGCGTAACCCACCTTCTCATTTTATCTGCTGTTAGGAGAGGCTCTCACAGATTCTTCTTAGCACGTTAAAGAGAAACAGAAAGATCCTCTGGTTTGAAAGACTCTTTCTGAGTCATTTCAATGGTCATAGAACTTTGCAATCTATTTGGCAAAGGTGCTGGTGACAAAGTGGATTTGGCAAAGTGGCTGTGGTGGTTGATGAAATGATTGGGTTAGGAAAAATGCTTTTGGCCAAACATCTGAAAATAAGGATGGAAAGTCCAAAGTGAAGAACTTTCATGTCCTGTTGAGATGACTCACAAAAGTCAAGTCTTTAAGGGGTGTTTTGTTTCTGGGAAAGAAGGAAGAGAGTTACAGCAATGGTTTTTCTGAGCGCTGAGGAAAAGCCAGGTTTCTACTTTGACGGTAGATCTGTGGTGAGACATTTTTGAACTGTATAGAAGTTAGTTTGACAGGCAAGTATTTGGAAGTCAGACACTGAGATTAAAATTAGCCACTAAATATCAGAAAATAATCTAACTTTATACCCAATACACCCCCTAGTTAGCTTCTGTAAGACTAAAGTCATGAGGCTACATAGTTATTTTTACCAACGCAGACCTATCCTATTTCTACCCTCAAATTATCGACAAATAGATACAAGGACCAGGATAATGTTTAAGTAAACCAGGTGTTGAGTATCAGTGTTCTAAAATAATTGAAAAAATTCCTTTGCTGTTGGTGGTCATATTTTGTAGACACTTCAGAACCAAGTTGTCTCTCTTGGTGAGTACAGCATGAGCTCTCTCTCTCAGAGAGAGAGAGAGAGAGAGAGAGAGAGAGAGAGAGATTCTCAGTCAGACACACACACACACACACACACACACACACATTTGGGTATTTGTTTGGATGGTGGCTGGCTTGCATTTTGCTTGTTTTGCTACCAATTATAACACTTTAAGGACTGTTTGTTGCACATCAGGGACCTTAACCACCTGAGACAGGAAGAGTAGAGGGAACTCGTGGCTGAATGCTCTGGGAGTCTCTGAAGGGGGAGGAGGGCTAATAACATTACATTACTAAATCTTTGCAAGCTGGAAACATTTCAAAGAAATAATTGCTGGGCTGTTTCTGCAGATGTTGAATCCTCAATAATGGGCTCACCTCAAACCAAAACAATGAAAAGAGAAAAAAGACTTGAAGTTGGTGTTTGGAATGTTTTCCAGGAATTCAGAGTTGGCCAAACAAGAAAATTCTATTAGATCTAAAATGCCATTGAAGTAATTATTATTCCCATAAAGTCATACAGATGAGCACTTAAATTGTGCTATTTTTTTCTTTTTTTAAAGCATTTACTCCGTGCACATGTAGACATAAAGTAGGTCAGATTGTAGTCTTTGTAATTCATTAGCAAGTTTTCTTTTTTGTAGTTAAAGAGTATTTGTCTCTCTATAGTGACATTTGGAGGATAACTATCTCAGAGCAAAGTTGAAACTTGTTTACCCAAATAGGCAGAGAAAGGAAGCAATAGCTCTCACCACCCAAGCATCTTTTTATTAATCTATTCTTTCCTTGTGCAACAGTTTTTTTTAGATCACACACATATGCACGCACACACACGCATTTTATAAATGGCTATATGTCATTTCCTTGGAGACCAAATAAGCCCAAATTATTGATTTCATTTAAAAAATAAAGACATTTTTTAAAAAAAGAAGAAAGTATCTCTTCAAACAATGTACCCGAGAGCTGGATTTTGGCTTATGTTAAAGCATACCCAGGGTCCTAGACTCACTCTTCAGCCCTGGGGTCTGGGAGGAGCAGTTTTGTCAGATACATTGATGCATGTCTATAATCCCAACACTCGGGGAGTAGAGGTAGCAGGACTACAAATTACAGGCCAATCTGGCCTAAGCAGTTGTAGGGCAACCTGAACTACACAGTAAGACTCTTAAAAAAAAATCAGCAAAACCCATTAAGGTATGTTTTTTGTTAATATGAGTCAATTAATTTTTCTGCTTTTTTTTTTAAATGGTTAAATTTCAGTTTAAAAAAGAAATTCTAGCCAGGTGTAGTGGTTTAAATTAGAATGGCTCCAAATTTGAATGTCTGGTTCTCAGTTGGTGAACTGTTTAGAAAGGATTAGGAGGTGTGGCCTGGTGTACGAAGTCCTATATATGTGTTGCTTTTGTTGGTTAGTGAATAAAGCTGTTTTGGCCAGTGGCTTATCAGATTAGAACAAGGCAGGAATTCCAGATATATAGAGGAGGAAAGAAGACAGAGCCAAAGAGAAGCCACATAGCTCCGAAGGAGAAAGATGCCCCTGCTGGAGCCCATCAGAACTTTACCTGTAGGCCATGACCTTGTGGTGATGCACAGATTAATGAAGATGGGATAGTTTAGGATATAAGAGCTAGCTAAAAATATGCTTAAGCTATTTGGCCAAACAGTATTGCAAATGATACGGTTTCTGTGTGATTATTTTGAGTCTAGGTGGCTGGGAAGCGAACAAGCAGCCTCCATCTACAGTGACCTTGTTGGAGGAGGTATGTCACTGCAGGTGGGGTTTGAGGTTTCAAAAGACTATACCAGGCCCAGTCTTCCTCCCGCTCAGCCTCCATCTTGTGGATAAGATGTGAGCTCCTAGCTACTACATCAGCACCATTTCTGTCTGCCTGCTGCCACATTCCCTGCCATGATAATCATGGACTCATCCTCTGAAGCTGTAAGCAAGCCCCCAATTAAATACTTCCTTTTCAACACAGTCTTGGTCATGACATCTCCTCACAGCAATAGAATAGTAACTACTACACCAGGCATGTTGGTGCACACCTGTAATCCTAGCACTTAGAGGGCCAAGAAAGGAGGACTGGTGTAATTCAAGACTCCGACTCTACGCAGTGAGTTCTGGCCCAGTCAGAACTACATAGTGAGAGACCCTTTCTCCAAAAAAAATGAAACATAAATAAAAAGTAAAATTAAATTTATTCCCTGGGAGATCTAATTGTAAAAAATAAATACCAGATTACTTCTCCAAAGAAAATTTAGAGTTTAGGTCCCAGATTGCATACTTTCTAGGTTCATTAAAAATCCCTTGGTCCATATGATTTTATGAGTATCCCAGGTCTCAGAAAAGTGAAAAAACTTGCTTAATTACAGGTGCTTAGGCTTAGGACAAAGATCAGAATTTTTAGACCACAACTCTTACTTCATGCATAGACTCAAGATATTTATTTTAACTAAATGGTCAGATCCCCCCCATTTCTATCTGTCTGTCTGTCTCTCTCTCTTTCTTCCTCCCTTCCTCCCCCCCCCTTTCTTGTTTATTTGGTTTTAGAGACAGGGTTTCTCTTTGTATCCCTGGCTGTCCTGGAACTCCCTCTGTAGACCAGACTGTCCTTGAACTCACAGAGATCCACCTGCCTCTGCCTCCCAAGTGCTGGGATTAAAGGCATGTGTCACCGACCCTTTTTTCTCTTCTTGCAGTGCTGGGAGGTGAATCCTGGACCTCTCCTCCATGTTAAGCAAGTGTTCTACCACTGAGCCACACTCCCTGCGCAATCACACTGTTTACAATCAGGATTGTTCTGTTAAAAACCTCAACTGTAAGAGTAAACTTTTCATAGTTACATAAAAAGGGATTTTTTAACTTTCTGATTTTAATCCTTTAATACAGAGAACTCTATCACATTTATCTAATACTATCTCTAAGTGGTTTTGTTGCTATCCCACACCTGCCCATTTCAATGTAAATTAATATGCCTGACTCCATTCAGATAAATGAAACACATTCTTACAAAGAGTAATCATTTTATTATTTTGACATGAATCAGACTGGTCTTTTGTCTAAGGACACAGCATCTGGCCAACTCATAAAAGTGGCTGAAGTGATGGGAGAATTCTTGTGATCGTAGGTGTTTGCTGTTATCACCTATAATATCCACTCACTAAAAGTACTGGAAGCCCAAGGGACAACTCAGATCAGGAGGACATAGGCACCTTGTGTGTTTTTTTAAAAGACAGGAAATACAGAGCAGCCAAAGTATTGGGAGGCAGAGAATTCTGCAGAAGAGGTGTTCTGGGGCCTGAATCCCCCTAGAAGACACTGAAACATGTCTGACTGCCACCAGCCAGCCTCAGCTAGAAGAATGCTGTGAGAACAGGGCCACACTGAGCTGGAGGCAGCTGGGTCACAGGGGTACCACCTGAAGGGTGGGCAGAGGACCGCGGGGAGGAGCCACATACTCTTCTTCTCGGAGCAGCCGCAACAGGATGTTTTTCTTATTCTTGGGCCAGCTGTAAACATGAGTGTTCTGGAGCCAGGTGGGCACATGCTCCTGTGGAAGAGAGGACAGGAGCAAAGGTCAGAGGAGAGAAGCCTGGATTCCAGATCCAGGGCTCAGTTCTGAACAGTCTGGCTTGCCCTTCATAGGCGTTTCCACCAGGCTGTCTTGGGAGCTGCTGTTTTGCTTTTGGAGGGTTTAACACGCAGAGCACTTTTGGCTTCGGGTGCAAGCTGTGTATCTCATTATGGAAACCACATGTGCACAGCTTTTTTTGTCAGTCTCCCAGGCTACCTGCCCTTTGCATGTCAACGTGCTTTTCACCACCTTCACATGAAAGGGGTAGGGTAGAGGTCATACCGAATGATGTGAATTCCCCTTTGGCTTTGGGGGAAGGATGCCAGAGTTGCGGGCTTAATATAATTCATGAATCTTTCACTCCAGCCTTAGGTCTGGTCTGAAGTGAAAGAAGCAGGGCAGATCTCAGAACTTGAGGCTGGGGTTCCACAGGTCAGTGTCGGGTCCCTCAGGACCGCCCTCAGGACCGCCCTCGTGGGCCACATATTCTGGTGGGGAGAAGCAACCATATGCTCAACAGCACCGCAGAAAGGCAAGGGAAGGGGATGCTGGTGTAGAAGGGAAAAGGCTACAGCTTTTAAGAGGGTGCTTAGGGAAAGTCTCACAGTGATGGAAAGTGTGTGGCATCTTCAAAAGCAACAAGAGCACAGCAGCAAAATCAGAACAAGTGATACTGAGTGGGTGAGGAGGGCCAGAATTCAAGGGGGCTGTATCAGAGAAGGCCTGAAGACTACTGTCAGGCCTCTGGTTTTCATGTTATGGTATGCTGCTTTGAGGATTGTAGCATGAGTTTAGAGCCAGGACTCAATGTTAAGAGCAGAAGGTATCCAATGAAAAGGCACAGTAACTGTCTCGAGGAGCAAAAATCCCACATGGAGGCAAAAATCAGCATAAACTCTTTTCTAGATGAAGTATGCTAATGTCCCAACCTCTGACAATAAAGAGACTGTCAGGTGGAATTTAAAAGCAATAGTAACCCCAACTAGAAATTATATATACATATCAGCCTGTGCCAGTCATTCTAAGTAATTATTACCAGTGCCCATTGATTAAAGTACTGTAATTAAGTGCTCTCAGAGATGGGACAACGCCTTCCACAAGCATGAAGGAAAGAACCTCATATGCTAGAGCGGTCACAAGGATACAAGGATAGGCAAGAGTTCACTAGGCCAACAAGCTGGGAAAGGGCATTATAAGGAGAGAGAAGAGAGGGCGAAGACACCTAGATAGAGAGAAGATGAGTGAGGTTTGCTGACATGACCCATTATGACCAGAGCAGAGGCACCAGGTAAGAAGAAAGGAAAATGAGTAAGTGGACAAAGTCCAATTTCAAAGAGCCTCAAGGGTCATGCTAAGGAAGGTAGCCAATGTCTTGAAGTCAGTAGGAAACATCACAGAATTTTCAAACTAGAGATACAGATTGAAGTTCTTTGCTGGCAAAGTGGGAAGGTGACTTAGTATAGGGTCCCAGAGGAAATGGGGAGACCAGTAAAGAGATTTGCCAATCAGTGACTGCATTTATTCTCCGGACAAGTTAGGGCCAGGGAAGATGAGGGGTCCTTTCTTATGCACTGTGCACTGCCCAATCTTGTGTGTCCCTTTCACATAGATTGGTTCCCTACTGTGGAGCAGAGGTTTCAATGCAGTCCTGACATCTAGGAATCTTCCAGAATGAGGCTGCCTCTAAGCTCAGAGTGCTCTAGTCTGAGTCTCAAACTGTTTGCTTAATTGCTGTCTTCTGTTTGCCAGGCATGGAAAATGTTCTCTAGTAGCTTGACTTACATTCTCTAAAGCTGTCAGCATACCCTTAGGAATAAGATCAAAACCCTCATGAGAATCCCAGCAAGGTCCACTTAGCTGGTACTCCACTGAACTGTGTGCAGCAGAATACTGATGTGGAGCAGAAAGCAGAGTCTCCATACTTTGGTTCTAGGATGTGAGAGGGAAGAAGCATCAGATGATAATACCCTCTTATTCCTGGGCATTTGAATACCAGATCCCCAGCTGATGATGCTGTTTGGAGGTGTGGCCTGGCTAGAGGAATTATGTCACTTGGGGTTTCAAAAGCCACTCTGTCTTTGCTTCCTGTTTGTCACTGGGGATGTAAGTCGTCAGCTCTCAGCTTCCTGCTCTAAATGTCATGCTTGCCTGCTGCCACACTAACCTGTCAGGATGGTGATGGATCTTAGCCCTCTAGAACCACGAGTCCAAAATCAACCCTTCCTTCTATATGTTGCTTTGCACATGGTATTTTATCACAGCAATAGAAAAATAATTAACCATAAACCATCCTTTGTGTAGAGAGAACAAGAACAGCCTTGATCCTGCCAGACTTGCAGGCCTTTCCTATTCTTACTGTGAGCCCAGTGCACAACTTGCTGATCTTTCTGGTAATACTGTTCTCTCTGAGGGCTGTCATAGAGTTGACAAGATTTTCAGTCTAAAATCCCAGGTAGTCATCAAACCAGATTTGGAAGGAAAAAAAAAGAATTATTTGAGGATTTTGTTGTTTGTTTACCTTCTTGGCATTTGGAAAGAGCACAGGGATGAATCTGAAATTCATGCTTCCTTGATTTATGAACTCGATCTGCATCTAAAATCAAACAAATGTGAAGATTAAGTAATCTAGGAACAAAGATGAGAAGTTGATGTGTCAACAATACTGCCAGCCCACATGGCAGCTTTATTCTGGGTTGTTCATCTGAGTAGCTCTGCCCATTCCATACTATGCCACTTTTCTTGTATGGAACACTATGGTGGCTATTCTTGGTTGTCAACTTGACTACATCTGGAATTAAATCAAAACTGGCTCGGCACAGCTGTGAGGGAGTTTTGCTTAATTAAATCATTTGAAGTGGGAAGATCCACTTAATCTGGATCTTTGAGATGGGAAGACACACTTTTAATCTAGATCTCTTTAAAGGGGAAAACCCACCTCTAATCTGGGCCACATCTTCTGCTGGAAGCCTATATAAATAGAAGAAGAAAGCATCTCTCGTTGCCTGTTTGCTTTTACTCTCCCTAGTACCTCCATTCCTGCACTGGATTAGAGTCTACTTCCAGATTCGCTGTATACTGAAGACCAGCTGAGTCATCCAGCAATAACTACTGGATTACTGTCTACCATTGGTAGACAGCCAGACTAGAGCCTTTAAACCATTCTAATAAATAACCCCCTTTCTCCATATATTATATGTGTGTGCATGCACACAAACATACATATTCTGTAATTGCTGTTCCTTGAGAGAACCCTGAGTAATACCACCACTTCTTGAAGGCCTGTTAAAAATCACATTCTGGGGACCAGAAAGCTGTCTTAGCAGGTGCAGGTACAGGTGCTTGCTGCCATGCCTGACAACCTAAGTTCTACCCCTGGAGCTCACATGGCCAAAGGAGAGAACTGACTCTGCAAGTTCCACTCTGTTTAGTGACATACACATACAGTAAGTAAATAAATAAAAATTTTAAGTTCTATTCTGGCCAGAACCTTGAAAATTTTTTTAAGATTTATTTATTTATTTATTATGTATGCAGTATCTGCCTGCATGTACACCTGCATGTCAGAAGAGGGCGCTATATCTAATCATAGACAGTTGTGAGTCACCATGTGGGTGCTGGGAATTGAACACGTGATCCTTTGGAAGAGCAGTCAGTGCTGTTAACCTCTGAGCTGTCTCTCCAGCCCTGGGACCTTGAATTTTTTTGTTGATTTGTTGGTTGGGTTTCTTTGGGTTAGGGTCTCCAGTGTAGCATAGACTAGCCTGGAACTCACTGTGTACCTCAGATTGGCTTTGAACTCACAGAAGTCGAGTGCTGACTTTGGGTTTTAAGGATTAGGAGTGTGCAGGGGCTGGGCCACCTCAGTTCATGAGAGCAGACTATGTGTCTCTCCAATTCTGTAATCAATAACTTTATATTATTAGCTTTCAATGGCCAAGTATGAGGGTATTTATAAATTCATAATATGGAAATGAGTAAAGTGCTAGGATTATTATTTTGTTTTTGTTTTTGTTTTTGAGAGCTTGTTTAGCAGAGTACCTCTGATACAATTCAGGTAATCTTCCCAGAGCTAGCAACCTAGTGAGCAAGCAGGAAGGAAAACTGACAACCAGAGGACAATGTGCAGAGTGTGAACAATTGCTGTGGAAGCCCAGGATGGGGCTTCCTGTTCTGCCTCAGGGAGTGTGGAGACAATAACAAGAGAGGGACCACTGGGCATAATAAAGATTCTGCTCAGGTAAAGGAAAGTGGGGAGAAGGCCAGGAGAGCATGAGCGCCTGGATGAGGAGGTATGTTAGTATGATTGGAACCATCTGGAAATTCACCTCTTCTGGAGCACAGATGGGCTTGGCAGAGGGGGCTAGGAAATCAGCCAAGAAGAGCCCACTCCATCAGGTCTGAGGTTCCCTCCCCAGATCAATCAGGTTTCAAACTCTGGTCACCTAAGAGGATTTAGCTACAAGAACTCTATCAAAATCAGAATTTTCAATATCAGGCGAGTTAAGGCACAGAGTGTTCAGCCACCTGATGACAAGGAGAACAAGTAATTATGTATCCTGAACAATTTCATTTTCTGATTGATTTTTATAACTGTGAAGCTTTTGTTGTGTGTGGGAATAAAAGAAGAAAGTGAATGTGGAAATGGAGACAACCCTCTCCCCCACACTCACTCTCACAGACATACACAACACAGATCTGCACACGGGGTTTTCTCAGAGCCATCTCCCTTCAAAACACAGACAACAACACAGAAAGCATATGCTACACTGACCAGAGCACTATGCAGCTTAAGTACTGCTAATCATGCCATCATAAAGTAAGCACCTGTGGGGAGGGCATGGCATCTGTTAAGTTACAAGTAGAGCTGGGTTTCATTTCTGACTTCAATGACACTGTGTACTATTTGGTTTGTTCCCTGGGCTCCCCAGGGTGTCAAGGACTAGCCTTTAGTAGTGTGTTTTTATTTCCTCTCAGATACTGGCTTTGTAATGAAGTTATCTGGTCTGTGATGTAATTACTCATTAGTGTCTGGAGGAGGCCAGGAAGTCAGCTCAGGGATAGGAAGATCCTCCTATACCTGATGGCACATCCAGTCCCTCCTGAGATGGGGAAGAGCCTAGGACATTAGGCCAAGAAACCGAATTTGGAGACCACATGGTCATAGCTGGCACAGTCACCCGAGCTCGGGTTGAGCTGTGTGTATGACTGTTCTCCTTGCCATACACCAACACAACTAAGCAGGTTTTCCCAGGAACTGGTAGGGACCTGGAGTCCTTCCCAAGTACCAGCTGCTGGCTTCTGGGACAGGCAGGTTCTTAGAGATGTGGATGGAGTGTCAGTGTTTGGGGGCTGTGCAGACACGATACAGACAGCTAAGAGACAGCAGCACCCAGAAGGTGCTATATGGTCTCCACAGTCTCGAAACCCACAAAGGATCATGACCTTTATGGATCAGTTTGTTTCTAGGAGTGCTATTTTTCAGAATCCTGACCACAGGCTGGCACAAGGTAAAACTGGACAGGAAGCAGATTTAGCTCCAGACCTTTGGCCTGACCCTTGACTCTTGCCACCTTGCCTTAGCTTCTGCTTTGGGTTGTGAACTCAACAAGTGGTCCACATTTGGTGGAGTAGGTGATGGAGACCTTAGAGACCCAGTGATGAGGATGCTGCTTCCACCCTGCCCTCTTGCAATGCTCTGGACTACACGGTGGATGGCATTTAACTTGACTTCCTCTGAGGTATAGTGTCCTGAGACTGCTGGCTGCTTCCTGCCTTGTGCTGCTTAGTCCTTGCATTGGGGTCACTTCCAGTAATCCATTACCCACGTCCTCAAGCAGGATAAGTAAGAACTGAAGTTGGGCTTATGAGTTTAAGTCTAGTGATTTCCCTACTCTTTCTCAAATTTCAGGATCCTTGGCAAATAAACAAGCCTGAGAAACCAGCTCTAGGTTGGGAGGCTCAGGGCGAGTCCCCCCCTTAGACATACACCCACTAAGGGATCTCACAGGACAGTTTGAAGATTACAGATTTAGTCTGTCTTCTAGCTAAACAGAAATGGTCTCCACAGTCTCTCGAAACCCACAAAGGACAAGAAGACAGCTAGGCCATAAATCAGCTAGTTCTAAAGGTGAGCAGTATTTTCTCAGATGCTGAGCAAGTTTGATTCCTCCTAAATTTTCCCGTGGTTTAACCAGACCCCATAGTACAGGTTTGACAGTAGAATGTTTCCTACCTATCACAAACTAAGAACAGTTACTTTAGTTAACTATTTTCTATGTGCCATAACTTCAAACATTTCTTCATTTATCTTCACAGAATTGTGCATACTAGTGATCCATGTTATGAATAGGGTTGCAGGAGAGCGGTATTCAAGTACTTGGGCCATGGTCATATAGCCTGCACTTAGGAAACTAATGTGACCTAGGCTTTTATGATATGACAGAACTGTCCTTCCTACTTTGCTCCTTATGTCTCTGAAAAAGCAAGGGACAGAGTGCAACAGCTACAGTAACCTGCCCACCCCACCACTCACTCTTCTGTCCTGAGATTTCACATTTGTTGGTAAACAGCCAAGCAAAGCCCGACATTCTAGCACCTTGATTGATCTCTTAGTAACAGGACCAGCTGAGTACTAGGCAGAGAGTAGTGTTTCTCAGTGGGTCTCACAGTATACAGAGCCATCACCAATAACATCTCCTGATATGGGAGGCCAGAGAGTCTCCCCCTAACATCCTGCCACCATGGGTGAAAAGCATCCTCCCTGGAGAAGGTGCCTGTTCCAGAGAGCAGCAGGCACCGGCACCGTGGTCTCACCCACCACTCACCATTCGGTGAATGTACTTAGTATGTAAGCCGTGTTCATCGTCGTCCAGCTGCGACTCAGCGCCTTCCACATCCTGTTTGTATTTGGGGCTGATTGCTACAATTATCATCACTGTCTTCTGTTAATGAGAAAGAGAAAAGCATGTTTATGGAAGTGGGAAGTGTGGTTCATTTGGTGAAGACCAGCTGGAAAGTGGCCAGCAGGACCATAAGCGGTCCCTGACCTGCTGGCAGGTACAGGGCCAATCCCTCTCTTCTCTGAAAGCAAAAGGCACCAGCCCCTACCCGGGCATGCAGTCATCTGCACTCCTTCCCATTGCCTCCCTGCCCAGAACCCTACAAACACACAGAGCAAAGACTCTGAGAGCAAGTCTCCCGTCTTCCACAACCCTCACTAATAAACGGCTAGTAAAAGCCTAAATCACTGATCTGCATGGAGGCAGAGAGGCACTGGCATCGCGCAGAAAAGTACCCTTCCTCCCTGCAGCCTGATGTGAGCTGTCAGTCACTCTGCTCCTCCACTGCCCTGCTTTCCCCATGCGCATTAGCACAGTCAGTAGGAGCAGACCCTTCAGCACAAAGCAAACACCAGGCTGCAGACAAAAGGAAAGCAAAACCCTGGCCTGCTGAGGCTCCCACCCCCACCCACTTCTGCCCAAAGAAGCGCCCGGCCCTGGACATGCTGGCAGCAATCAATTTCTATCTTGTTAAAGCGCAAGGTGTCCCAGTGGCTAGTATAGATCCTGTCTGTGGAATACGAATCACAAGGCTGCAAGTGGGTGCCCTGGGGTGCCATGATGCATAGCTTGCAAGTCCGCCCAGAAACCCTTTAACCCAGGCCTACAAACACTTGGAAAGGCCCCAAATTCAACTGGATTCGGCCCCCACCACCGGCCCCCACGCCTTCATTTCCTCCTTTCCTATTCTGGTCTAGAAATTGTTTGCACTGATTGTTATCAACCACCTGTGTCTGGTTTGACCATTATTTCCTGCCTCTACAATGTCCAGGAGGGTGACCCCATCCTTCCTTTCCAAGTCTTTGCATAGCTTCCAACAAGAGAGGCTTTGTCAGATTCCTCAGGCTCAGACTTTGGGAGAGTATCAGGGTTTATCCTTGTGAAATAGCTTCCCATGCTAATTGTTTTTCTCAGCAGCACATCCTCAGAATTTAGAAATATACTTACATCTCGAAGGTAGCGCTCCATCCATTTAATAATGTCAATACCCCGAATTCTATCCTCAAATATGTCAATCTACAAGAAAAAGGATGAGAGGAAGGGTTCTTAATGAGAGCTTTCCCTGGGTGCAGAGCTCAAGAAAACACAAGAAGCTACACGTCTGCAACCCTAACTCGGGCTCTGTATAGGGAGAGGAATACATGAGTCCAAACAATAAGACACAAGTTTCATGACATATACCCTATTTCACAATCCGCAGACATTTAAGTTTATAATATTCATATTTAGGATATAGTGGTTCATATAAAAATGTGTCTGCAGCTATTATAATTATATGGTCAAAAATCTGAAGGACACAGTATATCACTAAATTGGATATAAGCCAGGAAGGCAGAAATAGTACAGTTATGTATCTGTAATTTGAAAAATTGTAGGCAGATTCTGAAACTTTAGTGCATCTGTAGTGTGCAAATGCCAAGACACAGCTGTGGTGTATGGACTGTGTGAGTCGGGTCATGATTAGAGTATTATGTCCAGCTTCAGCTACACGTTTCAAAAGAACTGTAGAAATCCAAAGAACAGTCACAAAAACAATTGCTGAGCTGGTAGGGAGGGGTTAAGGATGAAAGTCAAGGAGAACTCTGATAAGACTCAGATTATTATTATTAGGTAATACTCCTTTCGGTATTAGAAGTACAGAAAAATCAAATCATTTGTTTTATAGAAGGCCCAAATCTCAGTCTCTCTCTCTCCTATCTAATCTATCTCTTATCGGTCTATGTCTCTCTCCTGGGCGTGTGTGTGTGTGTGTGTGTGTGTGTGTGTGTGTGTGTGTTCTGTGTACATGGCACTCCTAATCAGAGGAGGGAACATATAATATAGGTGCTATCAGGAGAAGGTCTTTGGGGAAGGTTATTTGATTGGCCTCTCTGCACCCATAGTAATTATCCTGGTGTTACCCTGCAATTTAGAACTGACCAAGTCTCACTAGTCATCAAGCATCCCTAGCCAGCTACTGTCTCCCCACACGCCCTGTCTACTTCATTGCCACATTCATTTCCCCTCACCCTGCCTGCACAGCATACACCCCTCTGCTCTGTAAGTCACAGTGACTTCCCCTTCACATCACCCAGCTCTCACCCTTTTTGACCACTAGTAGCAAACACATTATAGTATTCCTTATTTATTCAGTGTCTCATTTATGACCTGCTCAACTTCCTATCCTGCTTCTAAGTTCCCCATAGAAAGAGATTATGTGTTTGCTTAACTATCACACCTGTTGAGTATATCACATAAACTTGGGATGTATTCCTGTACTGATAGAGCATTTTAAAAATAGAATAGCTTTCCTTTGGATTTTTTTTTTTAAGACAAGGTCTCACTGTTGTTCTAGCTGGCCTGGAACTTGCTATACCAGGCTGGCCTTGAACTCCCAGAGATCCACCTGTGTCTGCCTCAGGAGTGCTGGAACCAAAAATGCACCACCAAGCTCAGCTTGATTTATATGTTAACGTCCATGTGGCTTATTCCAGAACTCAGGGAGCTGAGAGTTTGTAGCTAATCAGGTCTACCCTGAAAAATGTCTCAAAAAGTGAAAACAAAAGCCAAGATAATAATGTCTGTTCTGGCCAAAGCCTGCACCAATATGTGATGGAACCAGAAATCCATTTCCATTTCACACTGCGAATGGGCAGCCTGGGTTCTATTCCTGGCTCTGCTGGTTATGAGGATTTAATGGCAACACAGAAAAGACACACAGTGTAATGCCAGACATGTTAACGTGCCATAAATGGCCATTACTATCTGGTACAGAAGCTCCCTGCTGCAGAGACAGACATTCTGGGCAATGTCCGCCTCTCTAGATGTCCATCAGAGTCTACTGCGACCGTATGACAAGTTTTACACACTGCTGCCGTTAGGAGATAAATATGTCCCTAAAATGCATATCAGCTGGAAGTGGTGGCTTGCACTCATAAGGAGAATGACATAGGGGGGATTGTCAGCTTGGGCTATAAAGTGAGATTCTATCTCAAAAAATAAAATAAAAATTCATTTTTAAAAACTTTCTCATAACCTCATAATGTGACTGGATTTGGAGATAGGGCCTCTGAGAAGATAACTTAGGAAAAATGAGGTGCTGGTTGAGCCCCACTCCCATAGGATTGGTGTTTATGGAAGAAGAAGGAATCAGTACACAGGTCTGTGCATACACAGGAGAGGGACCATGTGAGAACAGAGAGGGGATGGCCCTCTCAACTCAAGGGGGATGATCCCGGATGAAACCAACCTTGTTTCAGCCGTGTTCTTGGCCTTCCAGCCTCCAGAACTATTGTAAATGAGCTTCTGCCTAAGCACCCTATCTAGAGTGTCTTACGGCTGACTTACACAGCCACCTTCTTCAGGTCCCAAGCTCCATTAGTGTCCCATTAGTGACCATGTCCTGCTACTGGCAGGGCATGACACTCTTCCCTAAGATTTCCTAAAACTTACCTAAACCTGGCATTTCTTTTATTAATTAAACTCTCCTTCAATTACTCATTGTTTGATTTCACTGAGAGGATCCCATAGCTGTTCACAAGCACAGGCTTTCATAGGCTAAGGGTCAGGGGTACATTTAAATCCCCTGAACTGCCCTGCACAGGGGCTCCTCTAAGGTTAACGTCCTGGCTGTTCTCCAGAGGCAGTCAATCTGTATGTTTATATTTGGAAAAGAGAAAAGTATGGTCTTATACGTTGCCTCAGGTCTCACAATTTGATTTTTATATCACAGTTACCCCAGCACTGTCTTAGTTTGAAAATGAGAAAGCGAAATGTTAATCTAAAGAGTTGTGAAGTTGAATTACATACATTGTAAGCATCTTTAAAAAATAGGCACTTCTATTCTTAGGGAGTATTATAGGAAAAAAAATTTAAATAAAAACTACTAAACAACGCTAAGCCACTATTTAGTCTTTAATTTGTAAGTGTTCCTCTTTAGCCTCCAGTATCTGCAGGTCTCTGATCCTCACTGCCCTCTGGAATTCACTGCTGCTGAATGCCTAGGAGAGGCTTCTGGGAAGGAAGTACTCTTAATGTTTGAGGAAAACCAGTCCTCTTAGTCTCAACCTGTGGTATTTTGTTTATCCTAAGGAAGAATGTACATGGCTTTAAGCTGTGTTGTTTCAGGGATTGGCAGGGAGACAGAAAGATTATGTGCTTGAGAATTTTGGGCCCCAGATCACAATGGACCTACAGGGGTTAAGCAGGGCCATCTCCTAGACGGAGACTAGACCATGTCCAGAAACTTCCCTCCAAGGGCAGCTGTGTGCAGTGGGGGCCCAGGGTTCTACTTCAGACCTCAAAATCTAGTACAGAGAAGAGGGTCTGGTGAGGTAAATAAAAATAAACAAACAAACAAATAAATAAAAAACTACCTTGCTGAGCTTGCAGCTTCCTGGACCACAGGAGGCATGTTGGTGGCTATGGCTGGTGAGAAAGGGCAAAGGCAGAGAGTGTAGCAAAAGTCAGGCCTTCCTTCAGCTAGGACCAGCAGGACCAATGGTTGGAATTAGCACTATTATGGACATTTTGGAGGAAAAGTGCTGGAGACTTTGGGTGGTTTAAAATGTGGTAGAATACTTGTCTAGTATGAGTGAGGCCCTGGGCTTGACTCCCAGCACCAAATAAATAACTAGGTACCCAGAAAACAATTATACAGTTCCATAAGCTCATGATCATATAAATTAAAAAATCACCTATTCATACTTTATTATCATCATCATCATCATCATCATCATCATCATCATCATCACTACTGTGTCCAACTGAACTGTTCCATTTTCTCTTTGAATAAAATACTTACTGCAGTTTGGAAGCCATTCACCAACAAAAAGTTCACAAATTTCACCACCTCCATGGCTGTATCCATAGAATAAGTGATAAAGACTTTGCCTAAGAGAGAAATTTCAGAGCTGTTGAAGCTAATCAAATTATCCTGTTGTACACAGAACCTGTAAGTGGTTTGCACTGCCCCTTGTGTTGGAGGGTGATCTGAGGGCTTATGTCTGCAGTGGTGTGGATTGCTGACCTCTATGACAAGGGCTGGGGCCTGTCCAAGACAGTGCATGCCATTCAGAGTGAACAGAAGACATCAGGGACTGAGGAGAGTCCTGGCAGGCTGAGGCCACTGCAGAGGTCTTCTGGAACACCACATGATATGTTAAAAAGTCTGCCACCCACAGCCTGCGAGTCCTTTCAGCTCAGGCTCTGCCTTGCTTCTTTGGAGACACACTTGGCCCCATGCCCAAGGAAAATGCTCTCACAGCAGGCTAAGAAGCTAAGGCTTGCTGAGGGGCCACCCAGCAGCGCCTGCTTTTGATCTCATGATGCTCTCTGCTGCCCTGAACTCTTGTCTGACAAGACCAAGTAGGGGTGACTGAGAAAGTGTTTCTGTGCCCTCCCCCAGTCGACTCCTTTTTGGAGAAAGGTCAGGAAGTAGGAGCAGACCAATGCCCAGATCAGAAACGTGAGTGCAACTTCAGCGTTTAAAGGGGAGACACTGCCACAGGGCAGTCTAGCATCACAGGCTTCCTCTTTCCTTCCCAAACCAGCACTGAGCCATAGACAGAACTGTTCTGACAAGCTCACCCTACTCAGCCAGAACCGCTGTTTTCTCAGGCCAAAGCGTTGGGGAAATGACTTGGCTAGCAGTTTAATGTGGTAGACAGATAATCTGTACATGTTGCCTTTTAGTCTAGAATCAATCAGTTAAGTCTCAGAAAACCCTGAGGCAGCGGATAAAGAAGGAATATGCAGAAGATGAGTCTGTATGCATTCACCTGTGCTTAGACTCTTCCAAACAGAAACACGCCTCTCAAATGGAAGTGTGGGCAGTGTATGATGACAGGATAACCATGCAGCCAGGTGTACAGGCAGCACGCGACCCTTTGTTACCTTCATATGAGCTAATCTTAGGACCCCTTTCCTAGAGTATAAGACAGGCAGAATATTGGGACCATACAACATGTAAGACCATGTCTGTCCAATCAGGCAGTTTTCTGAATAAAGTGTATAAGATTTTGAAGATTCAAATTGTTTGCCTGAAAACCATGGGGCTCACTATCATAGGAGTCTTTTGGAGCTGAAAGGGACTAGGAGTAGAGACTCAATGGAAGCAATTAGCAAAGCAAAGGACTCCAGTGGGATAATGGGTGTCCCAGATCTGGACAAAGTGAGCCTCTCTAGCAAAATCATTTATAAGTAGTGACTGATTTCTTAAGATTTCTGGAACTAAGAATCCTAGCTGGCCTTACTCTCAGAACATTTTGATAATATTTCGACATTTCTGGATCTAGCAGCAGAATGTGGAAAATGAATCATCACCTGACACTGAACAGAATATTTCCTTAACTAAAAGGCTTAGTTTTCATTGGGGTGTGAAGCAGTACAGAAATGTAAGATGGGTTTTTTTTTCTTTTCCTTTTTCTAAATAAGACTGCTCACTCCTACAGAAAGTGACCTTGCTCTTGATAGCTACTGCTAATTTACGGCAAGGCACTAGGTTTCTACCCAGTGCCTCATGAGCATCCAGTCTATCTACCCGGGGCCACACGAGCACCCAATCCATCTGCCCAGGGGCACATCCCTGAAAAGCATCATTTAGAAGAGCAAAGAAATATGGGAGGGGGTGTTTGTTGTTTTCCATGTGTTAAGGAAAATCCCCGGGTAAGCAGTTTGGGAGCATTACTTGTGACGTTAGGATCATTAAAAACATTAAAAAATAGCTGGTTTTTTTTTAAAGCAAAAAAGGAAAAGGTAAATTTTTCTGTATATGTAAAATATAACTGAGATTATGGATAAGTGACTAAGCCAAACTCTCAAAGCATAAAACCTGACAAGAAGAAACCACATTGCAAACAACTTACGTAATTCCTCTGGCAAATTGCTGGTTTTTAGAGTTCCTCGAGCTAGGGGGTTGCTAGGGGGTCTAGGCACAGCAGCTGGGGATGGAGCCTGGGGACCCTGTGGTCTCAGCTCTGCAGGATGTTCCAAGGACGCCTCAGGTTCTCCAGCTCCATTAGGTGGTGGGTGATAGAGCTGGTCCCTGCAAGGGAATATGTTTACAGCAAATTTTTATTTTCATTACAAAGGCAAAGTTTGGGGAGACAGACGTTACAAACTGGGGACCATACCAACTCATAATCTCTCCCCTCTGCCTCCATTTCTTATCTGACACAGAAGGAAGAGGAGTCCCATGGAGTTTCCTCTATAAACAAGCCAGCTGGCTGCCATATGTGAGGACCTGTGCTAGGGGTCAAAAGAGGGAAGCAGGATTTGATTTCTCCATTCAAGGTCTGTCTAATTGGGAAAATAAATTCCATGTACAGGTCAGACAAGGTCACCAGCAAAACAAAATAATGTGATGGGTGGCAGAAGGCTGATATTAAAGGCATTCAGAGTAAAAAGACACAACTCTGAGCTCATGAGAGATAACATTGCTTATGTTTCAAAAGTTGGGTTTTTGGTTTTTTTTTTTTCTTAAAGCCATGCAGGTTTAAAAGTGTTTCTTTTAAACTCTGCAAGTGAATAATCTGACTGGTGACATGGAGTCTCTATCGTGACTTTGCCCGCCAGCATTCCTGTGAGCATTGTGCTGAGGGTAAACAAAGGCGTGTACTCCTGTGAGCTCTAGAAAACCAAGGTTATGCCAGTCTTCTTCCTGCCACTCTGCTTTCTACTGGCAAACAGTCATAGGTGTGTGTGTTCTGCAGAAGCATCTCAGTGTCCCTGGGTGTCAAGAACAAGGTGCAGCATCTCTCTTTTGCCACTGAAACTCTTAGCAGGTACATGTGGCCCTAACTTCTGCTGGAGGGAGGAGGGGCAGCCTCAAGGTCATTCTCTGGGCCTCCTCTGGCCTCCAGTTCTATAAGCACACAGTTCCCTAAGTTAAATCCCCTCTGCCTAAAATAGCTGAGTGGGCAGGTAAGATGGCTTGACTCTCAAGGCACTTGCTGCCAGGGCTGGTGACCTGGGTTGGATCCCTGGGGCCTGTGCGGTGGAAGGAGAGAAGCACCTCCATGCATGCTCTGTCCTTGTGGGTGCTGTGCATGCAAGTGTGCGTCCACACAGGAAAGTAAGTGAAGAGTTAAAACCTAGTACACTGAGAATGGTCCTTCTTTTCCGTAACTTCTAACTATGGTAGGGGCAAATATGGCAGTACGATAAAATCAGGGTGATTGACCATGGGTTTCATTGTTTCATATCATAAAATTGTTGATGTTATGATTATAAGTCTGTATATTTGCCTGATTTTAATATTTTTGCTTATGTTTTCACCCAAAAGTAATTTCAGAGTTCTTAAAGTCTTATGTAATATGATTTAAATAAAACATTTTTTAAAAAAAAATTATAAAATCTCAACTACATTTCTAAAATTAGAATATTTAGGGAATTTATATCTTATGTTTTCATAGATATTGAGCAAATGAGGCCTCTAAAATATACCTTCAACTGATATTCATTTCCTTATTATTTATATTAAATCTTTTTAGACATAAAGTAGCTTCATTGTTATAAAAGATAATTATTCATTTGATAAAGAAATACAAAGACCTTGATAATTATATTGGCTAGTTTTAGGTCAACTTGACACAAACTAGAGTTATCTGAAAGGAGGGAACCACAATTGAGAACAAGTTCTGGCTGTAGGCAAGCTTGCAAGGCATTTTCTTAACTCGTGGTTGATGGGGGAAAGCCCAGCCATAGTAGGTGGTGCCAGCCCTGGGCTGGTGGTCCTGGGCTCTATAAGAAAGCAGCTGAGCAAACCACAAGGAGTCAGCCAGTAAGCAGCTTCCCTCCATGGCCTATGCACCAGCTCCTGCCTCCAGGTTTCTGCCCTGTTTGAGATCCCGTCCTGATTTTCAGTGATATGGTAGCATAAGCCAAATAACCCCTTTCCTCCCCAAGTTGCTTTGGTCATGGTGTTTCATCACAACAATAGTAACCATAACTAAGACAATAATATTCAAAAACTTTCACATATAAATAGTATCATGAGAGTAAACTTCTGGTATCAACATTCTCCTTCTAATCAGTGGAAGAATTATCTTCTTAGCTGAACATTCTTCATCATCCTAAAATGATAACTCAAGGATACTGGGACAGGTTTAATTGATACTTATAGAAACATTTGCTATGCAATAACTTTCAACTTTCCTATAAATCTAAATGGTTTTCAGGTATTGTGATTCACATCTGTAATCTCTAACACAGAGCATTACTAGGAAGTAGAGGCTATCCTAGGCTTGTGAGTTCTAGGCTAGCTTGGGTTAATAAGTGAGACTCAATAGCTCAGATAACAATAAAAAAAAATTTTAAGTGTAAAACCCTAAGTAAAGCTCCAGGCTTGAGAATGGCCTGTCTAGCAATCTAGAAGCTCACTGAGGTACAAAGAGATTAGGCTGGGCAAGTGTGTGTTAGAGTAGTCACCCTAATCTAGCTGTGTTTTTATTTGTGAGTTATTGAAAGAAATGAATTTTTATGAGAAATAAATTTTTGTTTACCTTAAAAATTATGATTGTATCCCCTATTCAACACCAAATATATTTGATAAAAATACTTAACGTTTTGTATGGTTTCTTGAAATTTTATACATTTCTTTGTAAGGGTGTGTCTTGTTATGAAATCATATTTTACTTAAGGTCCTTATTTAAATGTTGTGTAATTAGGAGGATGAAGGGTCTATCTAGAAGGAACTCCAGAGACTTGTGGACCTTGCAGTGAAGGGAATCAGGCTTAGGCCTTGCTTGCCACTCTTAATAAAATTGGCTTTTTTTTCCCTTTGAATAAATTTTTTAACTAATTGCCAATTTCTTTTATCTTCAAAAAATCTACTTTAATAGGATTTTCATATGTGATTCTGTTCTATAAAAACAGAACACAGTTTTACTTTGAGTGTTATATGAAAGTTGCACTTGAAAAGAAGCAAACATTTTATTTAGTTTCTTTCCAATTTTGTTCTAAAACGGGAAACTCCACTTGCTCCTCTGTATTCTAGATACACAAATTGATAGAAAAGGTAAACTTGACAAAACATTTTAAAAATAAAAACAGTAAGGAGAAAAACTAGTCAGGGACCACTCAAGTACAGAGTGAGCCTATGCCCTAAGGGTGGGCTGACTGGTGCTTGGCCCTAAGTGTGAGCCTGCACCCTGAGTATGGGCTGACTGGGTGCTTGGCCCTTAGTGTGGCAGCATATTGGAAAGAGCTGAGGAACCTTTCAGGTTGGCTTGACTTCAGGGTATCTCATGTGATCTTGGTCAGATCTAGTGAGAACTGTAATAAAAGACCAAGTCCAAAGCCAGGCGGTGATGGCTCATGCCTTTAATCTCAGCACTCGGGAGGCAGAGGCAGTAGGATCTCTGTGAGTTCGAGGCCAACCTGGTCTATAAGAGCTAGTTCCAGGACAG
>LOEQ01000460.1:284772-298461 GCA_001685075.1 Bramus lutescens | reverse complement strand
ACCAAAAAAAAAAAAAAATTACTGTGCTGGACTGGATGTGTACTGCATGCCTTTAATCCCAGACTAGGAGGCAAGGGAGGCAGATCTCATGTGAGTTCAAGACCAGCCTGGTCTACATACTGAGATCCTGCCTCTCCCCTATCCAAAAAAAATTACTATGCTTTCCCAATGCCACTAGGTGGACAAAGATGGACACACACATACACACACAGTGCTTCCTCTTAGGAAGAAGTAAATGAGTGAAGCCATGGCTCATCCTCCAGGAAGGAGCCAGCAACACCTTTTAACTTCACATTCTCTCTCATTAAAGAAACTGGGGAAAGGGCTCAATCAGCAAGGTATTTGCTGCCTAAGTTTGAGGACCTGAGTTCAAGCCTCCAGCACCCACATACATGTAATTGGGCATGGGGCAGCACATGCTCAGTGCCAGGGAGGCAGAGACAGGAGAATCATTGGAGCTCACTGGCTAGCCAGTCTGAGTTAATGACAGCCCTCTCCAAAGATAAGGTGGAGAGTGATTAAGGAGGACATCTGACATGTACCTCTGGCCTCTACATGTATATGCATAGGCAACCACACAAACGAACATACACACAAACGTGTTAATTACTTGATCATTTTAATTAATTATTAATAATAATTAATAATTTTTAAAAAAATGTGAATGTGTGACTCAGGAGGAAGTTGGTCCAAGGAAGCCCCAGGGTAACAGTGCCCCAAGAGAAGGCAGCTCAGCTGACCAGGTAAAAGAGAAACACAGGCCCAGAGAGATGGCTCAGCAGGTAAGAGGACTTCTTGTTGTTCTAGAGGACTGGACTTTGGTTCCCAGCACCCATGCCAGGCAGCTCACAGTGACCTGTAACTCCAGCTCCAGAAGATCCAGCACCCTCCTGTAGCCTTTAGTGTACTTGTGCGACAGACCCACACAGACATATATTCATCAATAAAACCTTTAAAAGAGAGATGCAGAGGAGGGGTGCAAGGACCCAGTAGGGGTGAGAGAGAAGGACTGGGGGTAGGAGCATTACACCGACCGAGAGGGCTACATTTGGGAAACACGAGAGGTGCATGGGGACTGGAGAGGACCAAGTATTAAGCTCCGAAAGAGGAGCCACGAGCCCCTTCATGACCCAAGCTGTCACCTCTACTCAGGTCAGAAGCATGATGCACCAGGAAACATAATCTGTTTAGTGCATAAGCAATTTTGTCTAAAAAATTATCATTGGTTTTAAATCCTTGCCCAATTTATAAAAGTCATAGTTCTGTTTGTCTGCCAGGGTAGCATATTTGAGGGAGACACAGAGAAATAAAATAGTAAAAAAAGCAAGGAAGTGACATAATTCTATTGCAGTTAGGATTCACTCTGAATGGTCAGGTCGCCACTCCTGACCTCATCGCCCGGTTGAAGTAGCACTGTCCTGAGTTTTGTCTGCAGTCAGGAGCCTTGAACATCTTAAGGAATCTTTGGGGAATGACAACCTCAAGCACAGAAGAGCAAACAAATAATATGTATGTTTACTAGTGTGTCTGTCTGCAGGTCCCCACGTTTGGACTCAGAACCCTGGGTGGATTGTACTGATTACATTTGTATTTTAATAAATAAAGCTTGCCTGAAGATCAGAGAGTAAAACAGCCCCACTTGTTAGCCTTACAGACCAGGCAGTGGAGGTACACACCTTTAATCCCAGTAGCCACACTAGTTTGCCTTAGAAATCGGGTGGTAGTGGTGCATGACTTTAATCCCAGCCCTAGAGAGGATTATAAAAGGAGAGGAGAGAGTTCTCAGACACAGTTTCATTCTGAAAGTCCTAGAGGAAGGATTGCCATTTCAGACTGAGGTAGAGGTAAGAGCCAGAGGCTGACTGTTTTGCTTTTCTGACCTTCAGGTTGAACCTCAATATCTGTCTCTGGGATTTTATTAATCGTGCTACATTGGATGACCCTGGCAATTAACTCAGGCTAGTCTCTCAGGTCTGGTCAAACTCCCTGGAGCCATTTCATTGTTTGTCTTGACCCTTATATCAACTGTATCCTTCCTGCCATTCTTCCTCTTGAACAAGTGACCGTGTACCTCCAACGTAGGCCATGTACTGGCTTTGACACATGACCCTTGTCCTGCTGTTGTTAAGCCCTGATCATTGCAAACAGAAGGTTTGGGGAAAATGAGGAGTCAAGGAGATGAAAAGGATTTGCCTGGGCCCGTCCCTGCTTGGGGCCCGACAAAGGAAACCAGGACTTGGAGGGAAGATCTAAGAATGGGGAGAGAAGACCATGGAGCCTTTTGTGGTCTAGGACAAGGCCCACCACTAAGGCTTTGCTTTGACAGCCTTCTTAGAGTGAGTCACATAAATCCCAAGAGGTCTAGCTTGCCAGTGGGGATTGCAGGGCAGCCAGGCAGGTCACCACTGCTACTCAGGCTGAAAGAGGAGAAAAAGTGGCCCTGCCCTCATGTCAGACAGGAGCCTGGCTCCTCTTTAGAGTAGCTTTGCATGGCTTTAGAAACAGCTGCACCTGCAATCCCCCAGCATCTACTGCACCAAGATTCAGCCTGCATGACCAGGTCCCTGTGCTTGATCTCATCTCCCACAACACTGTCAGGGGCTTATCATAGCCCACTTTCATCTTGAATACCCCAAGCTGGTCCCCACCTCTGGGATCCGAGCTTACCATCTCCATGCAGAAAGAGTTTGCCTTAGATCTTCATAGATCAGCTTCTACATGGCTCTTATCGCCTCAGGGAGTTAGCCCCTAGCTGAGCTACCTTCTCTCTCCCCTGTTTTATTTCCTCATCACTAGGAAGGGTTTATAAGAACAGGGTGAATGGGGGTTTTGGCATCATTCACCAAGCATACCACAGCTCCTTAGACAGTGCTCAGTAAATGAGAAATAGTTACAAAGAACCCATTTTGGACTGCACAGCCTGCTTGCTTAAGTCTTGGTTTGCTAGCTGCCTGCTTCTCCTCCTCCTCTTCCTCCTCCTTCTCCTCCCCCTCCCCTTTCTCTGAATCAGTTTTGCCCTCCAGAAATGAGAAAGACAAGGTCAGAGGAGAAACTGCCAGGGCCTTGAAAGCTTTTTCAGGGAGATGCTGAAAGTAAACTCAAGTGAAGTTTTCACTCTTCAGAGCCATTTTTGCTCCCCATATCCATTAATGAATGGCTAATAACATTTTATTTGCTTTAAAAGGACTAGCAAGCTCTAATCATAGGGTGTGTTCCTTTTCCAGAAGGCGGATGTTAGTGCTGTTAATCAAAAGCCTTTGAATCAAGGTCAGATGATTTCGAGCAGATTATCTCCCTGCACAACATGTTTGTGTCGCCTAGCAACAAATCGTATCATTAAAATCACTAAGCACATGGGGCCGAGTGTTTGACTAGCTGTAATTCAGAGTTCTGAAACAGCCACCTGTGGTAAAAAGTTACACCAGTGTATATGAGCAGTGTATATGAAAACGACCCACCTCGTTGGTTTTTACATTAGAGTAACAACAATATAATCCCCTGTATCATCCTCTTTGGTATTATCAGAATAAATACCAAAGGGTCAACCAAAATGAAGCCTTTCCTTCTGTGTGTGGAACTTGGGCCATTTTTTTCTGGAAATTTGGCTAGTTGCAGAGGAAAGTTGTTACATTAAAAATTAAGTTTATTAGGTAAATAATTTCAATTGCCCAAGTTTTTCTTTAATTTTTTTTGTTTTTTACATTTTAACTTATTTTGTCTTTGTGCACAAGTACATACACATGCATGCCTGGAGGTCAGAGGACAATGTGTAAGAATTGCTCCTCTCCTTCCAGCACGTGGGTCCCAGGGATCAAACAAGTTGTCAGCTTAGTGGCTGGCACCCTTACCAGCTGAGCCACATGGCCAGACCTCATTGCTCAAGCTGTAACCTTCTGTTCCACTAGCATGACCAGGCCTTGCTAGCTCCACGCTGAGTACAGGCCTAGGTGCTGGAGTTTCTGTTTCCCAGAAATAGTAGCCTAACGCAGGATGGACTACAGATTCCTTGGCATGGTCTTGCTCCTGCCTTCTCTGGCCTGCCACTCTCTCTGCCCCACCTCCTCTGGCCCTCTGCCTTGTTTTTGGCACCTTAGTAACATTAGTCTCCTGGCCTCTTTGACCTTCTTGTTCTTCAGCTTTCAGCTCAACTGTCTGTTCAACGAGACCCAGCCTGCCTACCTGCCTGCCTATTAATATTTGTCCCAGCCCTGGCTATCTCCTTTACAGCATATATGCTTTTGTCATGTTGTGTGCCTATTTCTACTTATTTTCTGTCGGCTCACCTCATGTCTTGTACTATCTATGCACTGCCTAGCAAACAACATGGCAAATTTTACTAAGTAAACTGATGAATGAATGGGCAAGCTCTATTTACAAGTTCATTTTCCTCCCTTCTTTCTCTTCCTACCATACAATTAAAGATGGCCTTTCAAATACTTGATGTCACAGAAAGCTCTACCAATGATTAGAGGCCTCTCTCTTCCCCAGAAGGTAGAATCTTTTTTTTATTCACTCAATATTTATAGACCCTCTACTCCAAGCACACAGTGAACAAAGATGAATACGATACAGTTCCCTTCTGCAGCTCAAGATAAATAGAGACAGAGAGAGATCTGTGCGTCTGGAGGTGTCTGTTTTTCAACATAAACCCACACTAGTCTGCATGAGAAGGGGAGGCATACAGATCAGCAGCCACCTACTTGAGAATCGCTGCTCAAAAATAGCTTCCCACAGACTTGTCTCCTGTGCCTAAAATTCCATCAAGAGCGTTTCCTCTAGGAGATGGAAGGTGGGTGATGTGATAGACAAATAACTTGCTAGCGCAGTAACTCCTCAGCACTGAGCACAACATGAAAACAGCAAGAATGAAAATCTTGCAGAGTCTTAAATGAGCGCCCAGCGCTGCATGCTGTTTGTCAGTCTCGTGCGCTGCTTGGCCTCAGTACAGACGATCTGCATGTCACGGGGCTCTTACCACTTGGAATTGTAGACCAAGCCCTAAATGAGGTTTTCCATGTATCAGGGAAAACAGTCAACATTTTTCTTCCTTATTAAGAATGGTGGTAGAAGAGCTTATGGGGGAGAAAGTAAAATCTGATTTTCAAGTTGTCAAGAAACATCATGATAAAATGCAATCGGTTTAGCCAGGAAACAAAATGGCCAACATAAATTGTTAGAAGAACTCCCACAGCTGTAAGCAGCTGGGGCTCCTGCAAGGCAACTCTTTATCATGCTTCCATCTGGTTTATTTCTCCTTGCTTTAATTGTACATGCATTCTAGCATACAAACAATCACACGTGCCTGGGAACATTTACCCTCATGTCATATTCTGCCTCCTTAATAAGGAAAACAAAAATTGTATGAAGCATAAGGGCTCATTAGATTTAGTCCCTTCTTTTGCCCAAACATTTTGCTTTTACTTATTTATTATTTTATGTGCATTAGTGTTTTGCCTGCAGGTATGTCCATGTAAGGGAGCCAAATCCCATATAATGGAGTTACAGACAGTTGTGAGTTGCCATGTGGTGCTGGGAATTGAACCCTGGTCCTCTGTATGAGCAATCAGTGCTCTTAACTAACCTCTGAGCCACCACTCCAGCCCTGCCCAAATAAATTTGTATTGTGGGCTTGATTTGCTTGCTTAATCCCAAGTTTCATCTGGGGACCTTCAGTGGAAGGGCTCTTAAACAACAGAGGCCCAACTTCTGGAGCTGTGGTAAAGAAAACTGTAGGCTATTTCATTGCTTTTTTTTCATCACCTTTGGATTTTTGTTTTTACGTGAAAAGGGTGACCAGTAATGTTAATTTTGCTTTAATTTGCAAAATGCAAAGACACACCATTAGCATGGTGATCATTATTTATTTATATATTCATTAACAGGCAAGGAAGCAATGCTCTCCTAAAGCCGAGGAGAACCACGCAGCCATGGTTTCCCCTCCACAGCCTCCCTCGGGTGAACAGCTCTTTTGAAGTGCTTTTGTTGGCAATTAAGTGCAGTTATAGCCCTGACATGACACCCTGCATTTGTATACCTGTCGTGAATGGTTAAAATCCATGCCAGCCAGAGGGATCTGAGGGTGAAGGCTTCCTCTACAGGGCTGGGCTGTGTGCACGATCCATTTCCAATCACAGGAAAACCAAAAGCAGCTAGTGCTGAGGCCTTGCTAGCAGCCAGCCACTTTTCCTGTAGCCTTTAATGCATTATCTCATTTAGTCCTCACAGGAACCTCCCAGGAGTCCTTGCTGCTAGGCACATCATTAATATTCCAGGGCTGCAGTATCCTGCAGAAAACCTTAAGCACTGGGCCACCCTGATACCTTTCCTGGGATTAGGGCTTTCAGGAACAAGGGTCAAGGAGATGCATCATGAACTAGACAAGCTCAGGTTTTATGCATTCTTTTTTGTCCCTTTTGAATTTTATTTATCTTTTAATTACAGGAATAGTTTGCTATTTAAAAATCAGCAAAAGTATATAAGATTACAATTAAAACTACACCTGTCCCCTCTTAATCCTTACATTCTCTCATGTTAATAGGTGGTGCAATCTTTTGGGACTTCTAAGGGTGGATATAAACATTTATAGTTTCCTTTTGAGTAAACACGTATGGGATCAACTCTGTATCCTGCTTTCTGCCTTAATCCTTTTTATGTCAGAATATGTACACTGTTTTGTGCTACACAATAGGGACCAAGTAGACCACTGCATAAATAAATCCTGACATGCAGGTGCTCTTCAACCTATGTTAAGCTATGTCTCAATACATTCATTACAAACTGAGAACGTCAGGTCAAAATGTATTTACTGTAACTAAGCCCCTCAGCATCATTACCTTCGCAGCAGAGCACCCTATAACTGATGTGCTGTTCACTTCGAGCTCTGTGGCTGACCATGCACTGTGGCTCTCTCAGTCTCTACCCAATTCATCATTTCATACCTTCCTGAAGTTACACTCTTAAATCAGGGATCAGCTCTACTGCTTTGGCTCCTTATTAATAGACAGTGGTTTGTTTTTTTACTTTCATACAATGTTTTATAAATACATTACTTATTTGTGTGTGCATGCATGTGTGTGCACACAAGGGTCAGAAAACAGTATCAGATCCCTTGGAGCAGGTGTTTACAGGATGCCCAGTTTTGTCATGTGGGTGCTGGGATCCAAACTCTGATACTCCTGATCTCTCCAGCCACCAACAGTGTTTGTTTTTGTTTTGAGTTTTTTCCTTTTAATGGCTTTAAAAAAATATGTGTGTCACTGTGTGGGTTTATGCACTTGAGGGCAGGTGCCCACAGAAGCCAGAGGCATCAGATCTCCCTGCAGCAGTAGTTGTAGGCATTTGTGAGCTGCCTGATATGGGTACTGGGAATTGAACTCAGGTCCTCTGCAAGAGCAGCACAAACTCTTAACTGCTGAACCATCTCCCCAGCCCCCAGTGTTTTAATAAATATGCTGTTTGTGTATATTTTTGCTTGTTTGATGTTTCTATAGGACACACTACTAATAGTAAGACTACTATCCAAAAGGGAGAACTCAAAATTTTGATAATAAAATTGCCTTTCAGAATTGCACCAATTTCAGTTCCTACCAAAAGTGTATGAAGTGTTCATTATCTTTTACCCACTAACAATAAGCATGTGCAGGGGTTTTATTTTTGCATCCATCATTACATAAAATGTATCATTACTTTTTTAAATTGTGTGTGTGTGTGTGTGTGCGTGTGCTGAATACACACGTATGTGCATGCAGGTGTCCTTGGAAACTAGAGTATAGAATTTCCTTGGAGCTGGAGTTACAGGCAGTTGTGAGCTGAGAACTGAATTCGGATCCTCTCCAAGAGCAGCAAATGCTTTTAACCACTGAGCCATTTCTCCAGCACTATTTGTGGCCTTTCTTAAGCTAGGTCTCATATGCATTTTGGCGCTTTGTATTTGTATGTGAATTACTCCCATGTCCAGCCCAAGTTCTCTCCTGTCTGTCTCTCTTCATCTCTCTGCACTCTTAAGATCAAACACTCCCTTCCAACCCCCTTCAATGGAAGAAATACAGAGAGCAAGGGGAAAGTGAGCTGCTGAAAGAAAGCCAGGGCTTAGGCATGAGAGACGAAGTGTCTCCATTCCGACATGTCTGCCTTAAAAGGAGGCTGCCCAAGAAGGCAATGTTTACCTCCAAAGGCTTCAATAGGAAAAACTTTCCAGTGGGAAGATCTTCCTGGACTCTCATTATCAGAGTCAGTGCTTGTTTTGCTATCATGATGAAGCAATCTCCTGTCTGCTTGGGACTTGCAAGGCCTTTGACTAAGTGTTCACACTTCTGCACCTTTATCTAAGGGGTTAATCAGAAATACAGATAAAAATAATGCTTGTCGGGGCTGGAGAGATGGCTCAGAGGTTAAGAGCACTGCCTGCTCTTCCAGAGGACCTGATTTCAATTCCCAGCAACCACATGGTGGCTCACAACCATCTGTAATGAGATCTGGTGCCCTCTTCTGGTGTGTGGGCATACATGCCAGTAGCACATTGTATGCATAATAAATAAATAAATCTTTAAAAAAATAATGCTTGTCATAGTATTGGTTATTAGATCAGAAAACAGAAAAAACTTTAAATGTCTGAGAACAGAGAACAAGTTAATGATAACTCAGCAATATATCTAATGAAATACAGTTCATTCAGCCTTTGAACATTTTATCTAGATTTTACATTTGTGTGTGTGTGTGTGTGTGTGTGTACCACAGTGCACATGTGGAAGCCAGAAAGACAGTTTGCAAGATGGGTCTCCATCCATCATGTGGGCCCCAGTCTTGGCAGCAAGTGCCCTTAATCACTAAGCCATCTCACAAGCCCAATTCAACATTCTAAGTGATGCTGGAAGAAGTACACTCAGTGTCATTGGAAAGTATTTTACATTAGGTATATTTGCAAAGGATAAAAAAAAAACAACCCAGTGAAGTAAATGCATCAAAATCCTAATAGGTAATTCTATTTGGGTAAAGGAAATATCCCCTTTCAACTTTTGGGCATATTTTGTTTGGAGGAAACTCACCTCATACTGCTGTTAGCAGAAAAAGTATCATTACGTGCAGGTAAGTAGAATTTCAACAGCCTAAAAGTTAACCTGGAGACTTCTGAGAACTGAACTGCTTACCAAAGTTCAGTTGTAGTGACTCAGACTTAAGAAATCCACCACACCTGTGCTGTGGTTGGCACCCAGCAGGTACCCGGTCCCGCCCACTTTCTCTGCCAACTCTGATGGGAAAGGAACAGGGAAAGGAAGAACCCAGAAAGAAGCCCCAAGAACTAGGACAAATGAATTTTCTAGCAATCATCAGCGCTTCTCTCTGCCTCAAAGCAGATTTCAATTGCTCAACAGGGGGATCCACTTTGTCCTGAAAGTTTCCTAGAGGGAGATTTAAGTGAGATGGGCCTTGGCCCCCTTGCAAGCCAACTGCATGCTGAAATACCATGCCCCAGAGAACACTCTCCCTTACTGCCAGTCTTCGGACATGGGCAGTGTTGTTCAGAAGCCCAGAAGCGATAAAGATCACTTACATGGCGCCTGGTGATAGGGCCCTCCGGGACAATGATGCTGATAGTTCCATGGAGCCTGTGGGGAAGGATTGAGAGGCTGCCTTTGTGCACACGCTGGATACTTCTGAAGTTCAAACTGAGGGAACTCCTGGGACCTCAGAGGCCCAGGGAGGTCCTGCAGGTAACATGTGGAGGTGAGGGGCAGTGGCCTTTCCAGCTGCCTGATGCCCAGGACGTCTTGGGGCTGGGAATCATACCCGGTGTCTATCGTGGGCACATCTGGGGCAATTCTGTTCCTGTGTGCCCGGGGCCGAGATATCATCTCTTGGCCACCACTAGAGGAGTCCGCCAGAGCATTAGGCAAACTTGGGTCCGATGTGTCTGAGTCATGGCCAGTGTCCGGAGAGGCTGCCGAAAGCTGAGCTCCCAGCCGTCTATTGCGTTTTTCCAGAAGTGAAAACGGGTGCTCAGGAGGGAGGGCACCAAGCACAGACTCTGACTCAGGCTCGCTGGCGTCGGATGAGCATGAGCGGAATCCCTTGCCAGGATCAGGGTGCCTTCTAAAGAAACTGGCATCACTCTCCTCCAGGACTTTAGTGCGCAGGTCGGTGACCTGTTGTGACACGGGCTGGTGATAGGCAAGTTTCATGGGAGGAGGGCGAGCCTGACAACGGTCTCCTGAAGCGTGGCGAGAGGCTTGGCATGCTGACAAGCTGCTGGGTGCCATGTTCCTTGTATTTGGAGCAGGTGGTTCCAATTCCTCTTCCAGGGAATATTCTGGGATTGGTTTCAGCAACTGACTTGGGAATGGTTCTGATTCGTCAACCTCCACAGGAATGCTTCGGCTCATTCTAGTTTCTGGAACATGAGAAAACAAGCAACAGTCTCAGAAGATAAAGCCCCCATCTTCTGACCTTAAAGGACCTGTTTCAGGATGTGGTTTAAATTAACAGTAGTGTGACACCACTGTCTGTGGGGCCCCAGTCACATCGAGTTGTGTGCTCAGCCATTCCAGGCAAAGGCACTAATGTGTATTAAGATATTTTATCTGGAAGGCAATTGAAGAAATATGACCAGAAGTCATTGTGTGGTAGGAACTGCTTAGCAGCAAGGGGAAACCACGGGTGAAAAGCAACTGCCGCTTACTGAGAAGAGAGAGATTATCAGAAAGTTGGTTGCCTTGTGTGTTTGGAATGCACAACGAAAATAATCCCAGGAACTGATGGGGAACAATCTCCAGGAAATATGTTTTTTTTTAAAGTGAGAAGCAGGACACTGCATCTGAAAAGAGGAATAGCTGTGCATACCTGTGTGTGTATACCCTTCTTTATGGGTGTAACTGTGTGATGTGCATAGACCCACACTAAGGGCAGTCAGAAGTGCAATGAGAGTTTTACCTTTTGAACTTGCATTTTATTTATTTTTTTACTCCAGTTGGCTATTGCTTAATAACACTAAATAAACCTAATAACACTAAATACGTTTCCTACAAAAAGAAAGTACAAGCTTAAAAACAGGTCATGGTGACATTTTCCACTTAACAACTTGGGTCATTTGGAGGATGTCTTTACCGCCAGGCACTGGGCCTGTAATGAAGGTAGCCATGACTAAAGGCTTGTTCAACTACCCTTGGCCCCGGGAGCAGAGCCCAGGATCCAAGCAATACTGCTTTCATCTCTAAAAATTGACTTAACACAATGGGGAGGGAGGAGAAGCTTCCCTTGTCTGTCTAATCATTAGCTAGTTGCTGTGGTGCCCAGCTGTAGGACAAACAGGAATGCCTGGGAGATGGGTGCTGTTGGGACACTAGCTGGTTCACAGGAGGCTGCAGAGCAAGTGTTGTAGGAGAGAGCCAGTGAGCAAGTGTGGGAAATCCCAGTGGTTCATTCTACAGAGAGCCTCTGTACACAGCACACTTCAAATACTAGAGAGAAAAAGGCTGTGCGTGGAGTTTAAATTCCAACTTTGGATCCATGCAGCCTTTCAGCCACCCCCGTTTACAGAGAGCCTAGTGTGCCTAAAGTCACAAAGTACATAAATTATTGTTCTAAGACAGCTTTGGAGAATAGGAATTTCCAGGCTTTTACACCCTGTACCCACTCCAGTAAGAGAGGGCAGCCTGCACGACAGTGTTCCCCTTTCACAGAGTGGGCCACAGTTTGCTTCTAGATGGAACCCAGAGCTTTTCAAACTAGGCAAACATCTACTACTAAGGTAGAGTGTTGGTCCCTGCCCACTGGGCTTAACTGTCTATAGAAAGCCAGGAATGTTAGCATATGCCTATGGTTGCAATTTTTACAGAGGCTGAGGCAGGAGAATCACTTAGGCTGAGGAATAAAGCATTGCTCTTGCTCCCTTGCTGCTGCCCTCAGCCTTCCCTTCCCAGGCTGTTGTATACATCCCTTGGAAGAGATCCCACCATCTAACTTGGTTAGAGCTTTTAAAAATGACTAAGAACCTACCAAAAGATAAAAAGTAGCCTGCCATTTTACCATTTTAAAATCATTTCCTGTTATCCTTACAAATTGTCTGCAGCTACAAAATGGGATACACTGTGCAGCATGCTCTTTAGCTCAGCAGGCTGGGAAGCAGAAGTCGTCTCTCAGGGGTGGCCGAGGCTGTGTGAGCTCCTGCTCGCCTCCGTGAGCCCACGGATAAGTGAGAGGGTGAGGAGGGGTGGACAGCGAGCCAACTAGCAAAAGGACGACATTCTGCCAGCCCTTGTCATGTGATTCACATCTACTGCTCAAATTGCAAACACTTCGGGTGCAAGTGTTCCTAATCTCCCCGGGTTTTCAACTGTGGATTTCTGAGAAGTAACTTCCTACCCAAAGCAAAGTTTCAGATTTGACTTTTCTAGCTCAGAGGTCTGCCAGGGGCTACAGGGAGGCTAATATCACAGGTGACAAGTGTGGCCATCTCACATGCCTTAAAAGTGATCTTGAAAGGAGCACATGACCCCTCAGGTGTAGGAAACAAACCTGTCATGGCAATGAAAACCCTCACAGTAACACTGCACTGTCAGTAAGCACTACAAAATAAGAATGGACCCCGAGGTTTGAAATGAGTCACCACCAAATACACACAGACAGCGAGCCCTTACTCCATGTTAGTAGCCCACCCCCAAGGCATAAGCTCAATTACAATTGTTTTGCTTTTTAAATGTCTATGGGTATTGCAGAATGAAAGGAGGAACAAGGAGACAGTGAAAGCTCACCAGAAGTATTCCTAAAGACACGGGCAGCCTGTGCCTCCTGTGTGTCTCTCGATCTGACACAAGAGAGAAAACACGCAGGCAGGCAGCAGGACCTACCCCAGGGCCTTTGCCCTCGTTCTCTCTTAGAATACCTGCATGGCTCCCTTCCTTTCTCCTCAACTGTCGCCTTCTCAGTGAGGTCCCCTTGGACTTGCTTGGTAAAGTGTTTACAGTCTCCCTCACTTCCATCCCCTCTCTGTTTTTCCATCCTCTTTAGCAATCATTACCATCCTACATAGTCCACCAAGATATATAATGTAAACATCTAATCCTGTTTGCTTCCAAAGTATAATTGCACGGCACTGTGGCTTGTCAGTCCACTACCCACAGCCCTGACCAAGACCTAGAACCACACCCGGCACTAGTAGATGCTCTGTAAGGGTGTGCTGACTGAATAAATGATTGCTGTCTACTGTACAGCAGTACTTGCTGCTGGATGGTTCCCTGGCAGGGTTGGCATTTGTAGACCTGGAACCTCCCAGCTCTAGCCCTGGTCAGAACTGGTCAGCCCTCTCCCTGGCAGTCACAGGGAGCAGCTGCACATAAGTTAGAGGGGTTAATCAAAGATGCAGTTTTCACTGTAGTAAGACATTGTAAAAATATTATTCCTTAAAAACAGTTCAGTATTTCTCCACTGCTAACCATTCCCACTTTTCTTGTTTTCTTCTAGGCTCGCTCCATGTTCCGTTCATGTGACTCTCACCCTGCTGTGGCCTGTACTCCAATCCCTGACACAAGGCAAGTCCGGGCTGATGTAGAAAGTCCCTGCTCAGCTAGCCATGACTTTGGAGAAAGCCCCTGACCTCTGAGTGGACAGAAGGCCTGGATGTCAGCACATGGGAGCCCTGGAGCCTGCCTTGCTGGGACAGCTCCAAAAGACTATGAAGCACAGGCTTGTCAGACC
>LOEQ01000460.1:262814-277456 GCA_001685075.1 Bramus lutescens | reverse complement strand
GGGGGGTGGTCGCTGGCTCTGCTCTGGGGCTCCACCTCGGGCCGGGCGGCTCACACCTCCCTAGCCCTCTCCAGGTCCAGGTAAGTGGTAGGGCAGGCAGTGAAGCAGGAAGTGGATGCTGTATGCAAATATCTACGGGGAGGAAGCCTCGGCTCCGCAGGCTCCCCTTGGGCAGTGAATCAACCGCTGAGAAGTCTCTTTATTTCTTAAAACAGAAACCTCCTTCATTTACCAGAGAGAGTCAACAACCAATTAGGCGGCGTCCTGATTTTACCACCCAGATAAGGAACTGTGAGGAATCGCCTCGGGGTTACTGTGGTGCCTGAGAAGGTGTCTCGGAGAGACTGAATCATTAGCAGCTTCAAACGAGGAGACTAGGACCTTATAATGGGAAAGGGATACGAAGTGAGTTTTTTTTACAGTGTCCTTTAACTCTCTAAAACAGATCTGCTGCCCATAGCTAAGGAGCTAGGATTCTGTGCCTACAGCCTTGTGCAGAAGCACACACACACACAGACACACACACACACACACACACACACACCCTCCGCTTCTCATTACACGATCTTAAGTTTATTGTCCATTTCCCCTTATTTACTCAGTAGCCTACAGAATTTATTTCACAAAGGGGGATACTAGAGACAGGATGATACTGCAGCAGTGTGTGCCGGTGATATAAATCCAGGTGATTTGCAATGCATTGGAGGGTGATGGGAACCAGTCTAGGTGTGCACCCAGCCTTGTCACCAGCCGGCAGGGCTGTTCGCTGCATCCCAGATGCTAGACTTGGTCACCTGTAGGTGTCTCAGACTGAACTAGTCCTTGAAACTGGCTCTCTCCCTGTTCTTTCGGAGGAGACAAGTCCTAGAAGGCCCCCAGCCAGGTTATACCAGGTCTACCCAGGTATTACCCTTGAAGCAGGTTGCTCCACACGTTATAAGCAAAGGGAATGTGGCTTGTTTTTAAAACATTATGATAAAGGCGGTCTACATTGTGGTGTGTTTCTACAATGGAGTGCTATGGTGATGTTAAAACAATAAATGGCTGGATTTCTACGAATTAACATGGAAAAGAACCTCTGAGAAATTAGCTAATAAAACATTAATTTTTTACAATATATATAACACACACACATAGATGTTGACATATCTAGGGTATTGCCCATGACCTTGTAGACAATCACTCCATACATGCTGAATGATCAAGTCAGAAATGCCTGGAGCCAGATCTGGTAGGCAGCACAGAACTGTTATTCTCATATTTATTACCTTGACCTTGAATTTTCTTTTCTTTTCTTTTTTCTTTTATCTTTTCCTTTTCTTTCAAGACTGTTGTTTCTCTGTGTAGCAGCTCTGGCTGTCCTGGAACTCACTCTGTAGGCCAGGCTGGCCTTGAACCCGTCTGCCTGCCTCTGCCTCCCAAGTGCTGGGATTAAAGGCGTGCGCAACCACTGTCTGGCTTCAGTCTTGAATTTTCTGCTTCAAAAAATATTATCAGATCTTTTGAGAGGATTGGGGAAAACAACTTCTTTGCAGAATGGCTGAAACCAGGATAATTGCGGGGGAGGGGCAGCTACCAATGCTAGGGGAACTGAAAGGGAGAGAAGAATGACATGGGAGGAGAGAATAACAGGGAGTCCTTAAATGGGCTGGGAGCTTCCAGAAAGTTCTGCCTTTGGAACCCTTTCCATGAGGAGAGTCAAGACAGCCTTTTCTTCCAGTTCTCCACAAAATGAGAGCTGTGTGGCGTGAGGGCCTGTGGGACACACACCCGATGCTGACTCTCTGCCTGCAGTTACTCAGCTCGCTCCTCTCTAAACCCATCACGAGCTTGGGGAATGGGGTAATAGCTCCTTGCTCAGAGTCTCTGCAGGGGCCCCTTCTGGAAAGCAGCTCATGGATGTAAACTGTTTATAGAGAGTCTCTCTCTGACTAAGAAACTTCTGTCTGAGTATGGCTGTTGAGGTTTGACTGAAATACAGATGACCAAGGGCATGCCTGAGGTCTGGGACACAGACACCTCCCGTTCCCCGATGCTTCCCACTGCCATCCAGATACTCTTGTGTAGCCCCACAGAGAGCAATTCTTCCCTGAGGACCTTTGTCCACTTTTAATCCTGAGAGCAGTCCTGTGAGGTGCAATGACCGTCATTCCCCCTGTACCTTCGAGGAACACAAGGCTCAGAGACATCTAGTAACTTCTTGAAGGACACATAGCTAATTTGTGGAGCAGTCAGACTCAGAGCTGTCTCTTTCCTCCCTCAGTTGCTCAGCTCTGGCCTCCGTTTCCTACATGTCTGAGTGGAGCTTAAGCAGTTCACTTTACACAGCTCTTGACAATGCTCAAGAGAAGGAAGGAAGTCATAAGAGGGGGGGGCCATGACTGTGCCAGTCATGCTGGGTCCATGTTTACACATAGATTGCTTCTGTCAAAGAAGAAAATATCAAATCATGGAGTCAAGATATAGGCCAACCATTTCTTTCCTAGAAAAAGTCTTAAGGGAAGGATTTATATTTGCCAGGTTCTAGGGGTTTCTGTGTCTTTGTCAATTAGGGCTTGTCTTGGTTGCATCTCTATTGTTGTGAGAAGATACTGTTACCACGGCAATGTAAAAAAGAAAGTGCTTAATTTGGACTTACTGTTCCAGAGGGTTAGAATCCATGATGGTAGAGCAAACTCATGTTGGCAGGAACATCTGAGAGCTTACCTCTTCATGAGCAAAACAGTGAGAGAGAGAGAGAGAGAGAGAGAGAGAGAATGGTACAAGCCTTTTGAAACTTCAAAGCCCACCCCCAGTGACAAACCTCCTCCAACAAGGCCCTATTTCTTAAGCATTCCCAAATAGTTCCAAGACTGTAGTCAGATTTTTCTGTCCCTTCCATCAGCTCCCAAACAATGACACAGAGACTTCTTATTAATTATGAAAGCTTGGCCGATAGCTTAGGCTTATTATTAGCTCAGCTTTATAACTTAAATTAACCCATCTCAGTGCTGTGGGACAATGGTCTGTACCCTGTCAATTGTATTTTAATAAAACACTGATTGGCCAGTAGCCAGGCAGGAAGTATAGGCAGGACGATGAGAACAGGAGAATTCTGGGAAGAGGAAAGAGTCAGTCTGTAGTTGTCACCCAGCTTCAGAGGAATCAAGATGTGACTGCCTCGCTGATATAAGATATCGAACTATGTGGCTAACACAGACAAGAATTATGGGCTAATATAAGTTATAAGAATTAATAAGAAGCCTAAGCTAATAGGCCAATCAGTTTGTAATTAAGGTAAACCTCTGTGTGATCCTTTGGGACTTAATGGCTGCAGGACTAGGAGGGACAGAAACCCCCGGCAACAAAGGTGCCCAATGTGGGGGCAATGGTCTGTATTCTGTCAATTGTATTTTAATAAAACGCTGATTGGCCAGTAGCCAGGCAGGAAGTATAGATGGGGCAACCAGGCAGGAAGTATAGGCAGGGTGATGAGAACAGGAGAACTCTGGGAAAAGGAAAGATTCAGTCTGCAGTTGTCACCCAGCCACAGAGGAAACAAGATGAGAGGGCCTCGCTGATATAAGGTACCGAGCCATGTGGCTAACACAGGCAAGAATTATGGGCTAATGTAAGATGTGAGAATTAGTTAATAAGAAGCCTGAGCTAATAGGTCAACTAGTTTATAATTAATGTAGACCTCTGTGTGTTTCTTTGGGACTGAACAGCTGCAGGACTGGGTGAGACAGAAACCTCTGTCAACACATCTCTATTAATCTATGTGCTTTTCCAAGGATCATCTACCTCCTCTATGTACTATCCATCCTGCTTTCCTGATTCCTCTGTGTATTCCACCCTTCTTCTTCCCAGTGTCCTCTCTGTCCCCCAAATCTTGTCTAGCTCTTGGCTGTTCAGCTCTTTATTAAACCAATCTGAATGACACATTTTCACAGTGTACAAAAAAATTATTCCACAGCCCATGACTGGGAGCTAAGTATTAAAAAATTCAACCATATGAACCTACCAGGAACCATTCTCATTTAAACTACCACAGGGTTGCTGTAACAGAGTACAAGAGAGTGGGTGGCTTAAACCATAAACTTTTATTGCTTAAAAGTTCTCAGGCTAGAAGTCCCAAATCAAGCCCCTAGAAGATTGTGTGTGAGTGGAAAGCCTGCTTCCTCGCTCATAAGTAGCCTTCTTGATCCTTCCTCATATGGTAGAGGAGCACTGAAATGCTCTCTGTTCCCTTTTACAGGGGTACTAGTCCCATCCACAAGATCTTGCTGTGACAACGTAGTTGCCTCTCAAAGGCCCTATCTCCTAGTGCCGTTATATGAAATAGGTGTGAGATTTCAGCACATGAATTTGAGGGATAATGGACATAGAATGTTGCTTATAACACTTGGTAATTTTGCACACAATTAGATAAAGGCAGTTTCCTCCACTCCCACAAAACTAAACCAAATCATGGCACCTAGTGCTCAAGGGGAAAGAAAGGACTAATTTTTGTGACAGAACTGATTTTTCCATTTTGAAATCTCCAACTACAATCATGAGAAAGTTGAGGGAACTATATTGGTCTACCACATATAAAGGGAGATAGCTGCTATCATGCTGTCCTCTGAGAATGGCCCTTGTTCAAAGAGTCCTGAGCATCAGTCAAGGGCTGAATGACTCCCCACAGAAGAGTGGCCATTCCTCCAGTATCTGTCCTGCTCTGGACATTCACCCTGGTCTCCCTCAGTCAGCACTGGCCTTAGTCCTGACAGATAGTGGGTGCTGGACATACAAGCAGAAACATCTCAACACTTTCTTGGGTCTCCTTCAGATGGACAGGTGGTAGCAATGCAGCATTCCAACTGATTAGTCATTAGACAAGGCTGAGAGTCCACTGCATCAGAGTTTCTTCATTGCACAGTGAGTCTTCCCCTGCACTCAAGTATCTCTACTGCATATGAGTCTTTCCACTGCATGCTGAGTGCCTTCACTGCCTGATGAGTGCCTCCACTGCACGCTGAGTCTCTCCACTGCATGCTGAGTCTCTCCACTGTACACAAGTCTCTCCACTGCACATGAGTCTCTCCACTGCATGCTGAATCTTTCCCGGTAAGCTACGACCTTGTGATGACATGCAGATTATTAGAATTAGATCTGAGAGCTAGCCAATAAGAGGCTAGAACTAATAGGCCAGGCAGTAATTTAATTAATACAATTTTGGTGTGGTTATGGAGCAAGCTAGCCAGGCGGGATAGAACAAAGGACCTGCTCTCTCCTACTTCACATGAGAGTCCCTCCACTGCACTCTGAGTCTCTCTACTGCATGCTGAGTCTCTCCACTGAATGCTGAGTCTCTCCACTGCACAAGAATCCCTCCACTGCATGCTGAGTCTCTTCACTGTACAAGAATCCCTCCACTGCACGCTGAGTCTCTCCACTGCACAAGAATCCCTCCACTGCACACAAGTCTCTCCACTGTACACTGAGTCCCTCCACTGCACAAAAATTCCTCTATTGTACATTGAATCCCTCCACTGTACACCGAGTCTATGCTACACATGAGTCTCTCCTGCTTTGCTTAGCTGCTTCAGTTTGGAGAGGAAGCAGCACAGGCCCAGCCTCACCTCTATCATCCTATCCTGGCCCTGGTTCCGGTTGCTACTTGTCTAGGTGACCCTTTCCTTTGGATGATATCCTCTCCAGACTTGTTTTCTGCCCTGTTGGCGGACTGGATCAGGGCCTTCAGAACCTAAAGGAGGTCTTGGTATCACAAAAACGAAGCAGAAGAGGAGCCTCATCCTTTCTCCCTAAGAGGTCTGCATGATTTGAATGTGCCTTTCCCCAAATCAAATCCTGAGACTGAACTGTCAGAAAGTGTTAGGAAATGATAGATATTGAGGGCAGAGCTCTCATGAGTGAGACTGGTGACCTAAAAGAAGTGTGCCTCTTTAACCTTGTCACCATCTGAGGAGACAGAGAAGTTGCTACCCATGAGGGAGAAACTCTCGGCAAGACATGAGATCTACTGGGACCCTATTCTTGGATTTCCTTCCTCCTGAACTCTGATAAAGAAATGTCTGTTGTTTATAAATTTCTCAGTATAGAATAGCCCCCTTACTTTCGTTCTTTGATGTCATTGTTACACAAAACGAAGATGGCTCGATTTGATGGCTTGAATGGGAAATGTCCCTCACAGACTCACCTATGTGAACATTTGATTTAGAACTTGGGATGGTGTTTGGGGAAGTAATGAGATCTTTGAGGTGGGAGGTGTGGCTTTTTGAAATGGGTCACTGGGGTCAGGCCTTTGAGAGTTACAAACCATCCCATATTCCTCCCCACCACCTCTGTGCTTCCGGATCTGCCACAAGAGAGAAGATGAACAGCTGCTGATGGCTCCAGCTGCCATGCTTCTCCACTGTGATGGGTTCTCCACTGTGACGGGTTCTCCACTGTGACGGGTTCTCTGCTGTGATGGGTTCTCCGCTATGACAGGTTCTCCGCTGTGGCAGGTTCTCCGCTGTTGCGGGTTCTCTGCTGTGGCGGGTTCTCCGCTGTGATGGGTTCTCCGCTGTGACGGGTTCTCCTCTGTGACGGGTTCTCCGCTGTGACGGGTTCTCCATTGTGATGGTTTCTCCACTGTGATGGGTTTTCCCTTAAATAACCCTCCCCTCTCTAAGCTGCTCCTGACAGGTTTTTTTTTTTTAGCACAGTATCAAGAGAAGTCATCCACATACTTGACACACTATACCACAAGAATCTGATATCTATGCTATTACGTGATGAATGGGCATGTCAAACATTCATCAAGGGATGCTGGATGAAGGGAGGAGCCCCAGGTAGATGGGACAGGCGGACCAGCACCTCACCAGACTATTCAGATGAGGCACAGTTGTAATTTTTAAATTTACATTTATTTGTTTTGTTTATTGTGTACCTGTGGGAAACACACATGTGCCATAGCATGTATGCAGAGATCGAAGGACAACACTTAGGATCTGGTACTTCCTTTTCACCATATGGATCCTGGGGCTCAAACTCAGGTCGTCAAGCTTGGCAGCAAGCTCCTTTACCCACTGAGCCTTCTCACAAGCCCCTGATGCATGATTTAAAATGGAAGAATCGTTTGTTTCTGGAAATTTCCATTTTATATTTTCAGTCTATATTTGATGCCTATAACTACAGGTGACTGAATCTCAGGTAAGAGGGATTGCTGTAATGTGTTCCAGATGCAAGTACACATGAAGATTAGCCTCCATCCCCTACAAAGTTCAGATTCTTCATCTCCTTCTACTAGGGGAATACTGGGGGCAGCAGGCTCGTCAAGGTACAAAATAGCCTGTTAAACCATTACCCAAGGTCATGGGTGCCTTTACCAAACATTGCATACTTGAAGGGGAGCATTCTAATAGCCAAAGATTGCCTGCTCCCGGGTGGCTTCCTGTGGTTTCTTGGATCTAAAGTTTGGGGCAGTGTCTCTTGAGTAAACTCCACACATGAGGCTTCCTATTAAAACCACCAAATTATTAGCAGCTAGCCTTCAAGATGCTCTTAGAGGCTAGGACTCTGCTCAGTGGTACAGTGCTCGCCCGGCTCGGAAGAGGTTCCTCGTCCATGCCAGCACCATGAACAGATGGAGGTTTCAGAAGCTGATTAAGCACTAGCCCATTCTCAGTACTTTGCCTGCCTTACACGTGGGAGTGTCAGAGACTCTTGCAAGATGGGCTCTAGAGGCGGGTTCTCTGTAATGAAGTCGAGAAGGGGATTCCAGAGAGCAGCTCTCCAGAAGAAATATAGGTGGGAGGGTCAGACGAGGGAAGCATATTGGAAAAGGGGCAGAAAGAGGGAAAGCAAATGGCATGGAGCCCAGTAGAGGAGGAGGCAGAACAGAGAGGCAGCAAGGGCCATGGTGGACAAGCTCAACAGTAAGAAAGCAGGGGCAGTGAGGATCTCTACCACCTTTGGTGTGCGGTCCATTGTGTAAGCCCTGGCCTCCAGCCCTGTACTTTAGTAGTTAGAGTCACACAATTGCTCGGCTTCTGGATATGCCCACAGGTAGCTTTATTCAGTACACATAAATTGTTAGGATGAAGCCTGGCATAGGGACATATACCTACAATCCCAGCACCTGGGAGGTGGAGGCAAGAGGATCAGGAGTTCAAGGCTAGCATTGGTTCCATGGTGAGCTCAAGGCCAGCCTGGGCTACATGAGATGTTGGCCCAGAAAACAATAACAACAACAATAAAACCCCACAATTAAAAATAATAAACAATAGTATGCTTACTTATCGAAACTTGGAATTCTTGTACACACCTGTTGGGGAAGTAAAATGGTATAGTGCTATAGGCTATAGCATACTCGTTTCTGAAGTTACCATGTGATCCAGCCATTGTGTGTGTGTGTGTGTGTGTGTCCAGAGGAACTGGGAATTAACATTTGAGCAGGCATCCACATCCTTGTATTTATAGCAGTGCCATTATAATTAGTAATGTGGTGTGTACATAGAGTGGAATATTGATGAGACTTCAAACAGAATGAGGATATAACACATGCTATAACATACATGAACCAGAGAACACCTGCTCGGTAATATAAGCCAGACACACAAGGACACATGTTGTATGAACTGCTTACATGAGGTGCCTAGGGTAGTCTTTTCAGATGAAAAGAGCTTTGGAGACATGGCAGTGGTGATGGTCACACATCACGAAAATGACCCTCGTGCTATGAACTACACTCCTAAACGTGGCCAGATAGAGAATTTCCTTAGGTGAACTTCACCACTATTAAAAAAGAAATCCTAAAGCAGCCTTCAAGGCAGGCTCTGCGGCTCTCAGCAGGAAGCTTAGTGGCTTGCTGAGCTATACATCAAAATCCCAGCCCACTCCCCGTGTGCCACCGTCTTCTCGGCACCTAGCTGGACAGTTCCCACTCAGGAAGACACCCAGGACCCCAGGCACATGCCAGAGCCACAGAGATTGGGCTTGGGGAGCCCTGGTCTTTCTTTGCTGCACCCTTCCTCCAATACTTGATTTTTCTGGTGTTCATATTTCCTCCTCCACACTTCCCTCATCGAAATATGCCGTGTGGGGGAGGGGGGCCCTGATCACTCATTTATACAAATCCATGATGTGAATTTGAATCAATGGACTGCCTCTCCAAGGGGTGCTTGCTTTTTAAGCCTCATCACCTTCTATGAAATGAAAGGCTTTGTTTCGTACTGAAGGACTTTCAGACATCAGGGAGCGAGAGGGGAGGGATCAGAGGGGAGCGGTGGCCGGTAGGGCAACCATAACCCGAGAAATGCATCAAATGGCAGAAGCTTTAGGCCGGCATTAGAGGGAGGTGTGTTTAACGGACAGGCTGATCTGCAGGGCTCCACGGAGATGTGAANTAACTGGCCAGGCCGTTTATGTTAAACCCTTCCAACTGAGCAAACCCTGGCTCCCGATTCCACACGCCGGACACTGGTTTGTCATCAGAACTATTCACACCCAGGAAAAAGGATGCGGGGGGAGGGGGCTGATTTCCCTAGGGTATCATTGTCCTGACAGCTCTCCATTCCTGCGCTCTGCTTGTCGCATTGTAAAACTCCAAGCAGCTGGGCTTGGCAGCTGCACATCTCTGTCCACAGAGCCTGAGCAATGATTTTTTTTTTCAATGCACGGCTGGTAGAGAATGTCATGCAGTGTGTAAGGCGGATCATGCGTACGTGCATGCGTGTCTTCTAGGTGCTTCTGAGTCAAGACAGTAGTCCTAGGGAGTAGGAGCGACGCTGTGTGAGCGGCATCCAGGTTGAGAGCTTGGATCTGACATAGGCTTCCTGGTTAAGACCATAGACCATCTCCTGTCTGCACACGACCTTGGAAAGTTTAACATTGTCATTCCTGTTTCTTACTCTGTGCAACGGGTAGAAAATGAAGTGTCTGTGTCATGGGTCACCACGGCTACAAATGCATTCAGCCTGACCGTCACCTGACCATGGGATCTGGGGCTTCTTCCTAGCTTAGAGGGGCAGTGTAGCCTGAAGCACCGCTAAATTTCTCATGCCCTCATTGCCAACACAGACTGCACATATGTACCCAGAAGCCCTTGAGTCTGTTATAAGAGTAAACGAAATGCCCTGTGTGCTTTGTCTGGTGTTTTGCTCAACAAAGATTAGCTACTGTCACCCTAATAAATATTAAATAAATGCACAGCTCAGCCAGCATACCTGAATCTGATCTGAGTCAATACCGTAAGAGAAACAACTCAACTCACGAGAGTGGATAATACTAAAATATTCATGCATAGCAATGAGATGAATTTTTATGCTAATCACTGACTAAGGGTTTCTTGAATGTCAGAGAATTTAATACCAACCAGAGACATCCATGTAGATGAGGATACAGCTGAGGAGAAGCCAGTTGTGGGAGTGTTAGGGAGCTTGGTTGAGGCCTCTTAAGAGACAGGTACTTCCTCCTGGTCAAAAGAATTGAATCTGAGTTCTCTCTGGCCCTGGGTGGAGAACTGGCAGTCTATGCTGTCCAAAGCATACTATTGTCTTCTCACTTAAGAGTGAATCCAGTTGGGCTTGTCAACCCCCTTAGGAAAGCCAATTCACCTGAAAAGATGCTGGGAGGGGGGAATAATTCTCCCCTCAATGTGATAATGCATGTATATGCCCCCCCCCAATTTCGACTGTTTGCAGAAACTTCACTGCTAAGACTGCCTGCTATCCTCAGTTCTAATTCCAAAACTATAACCCCCACCCTACCTTGTCTCTTCTTTGGATACTGGCCAAATTCTTATCATATTTGCCTTGTTTCTCAGAATACTCTCACTCTTCCTTCAGCCCTCTCACACCCAGCTGCTTGCCACCTCCCGTACTGAACCTGCCTGCTGTCTTGAACCCTGACTCCAAAGGCATGCCATTCTCTCTCCATCTCCCTCCTCCAAGAAGCTGTCAGCCATTCCCTCCTCCATCTCCCTCCTCCAGGAAGCTCTGATTACCTCTCCATCTCCTTCCCTAAGGCAACTGTCAGTCATTCCTTCTCCATCTCCCTCCTCCATCTCCCTCCTCCATCTCCCTCCTTCAGGAAGCTGTGAGTCATTTCCTCTCTACCCCGTTCCTCCATCTCCCTCCTCCATCCCCCTTCTTCAGGAAGCTATCAGTCATTCCTTCTCCATCTCCCTCCTCCATCCCCCTCCTCCACCCCTCCTCCATCCCCCTCCTCCACCTCTCCTCCATCCCCCTCCTCCATCTCCCTCCTCCATCCCCCTCCTCCAACCCCATCCTTCAGGAAGCTATCAGTCATTCCTTCTCCATCTCCCTCCTCCAAGCAGCTGTCAAGGTTTATAGCTTGCTGACACTGTGGTTTACTCTTGAGCTCCAATAAAATAGTCCTTAAGCTTCCCTTTGAGTCTATTTGAAATTATTTTATTAATGAGACCAAGAATCCACAAAGGGAAACCTCAGTTCCCCTTTGGCCTCTCCTCAGCTCTACCTAGGGGTCCCTCTGGGGACAAACTGATCTTGGAGATCACAACACAAAGCCTTGAGTTTCAGCAGAGTCGTCCTCACTCTCTAAGCTTGGTGCCTGGAGATGGATGTCTTCCTAGAAGAAAAATTGTGTATTCCATTAATTTAAGAGATTTTCCTCTCTCAGCTCTGCTTTCTTGGCAGGCTGCATGGAGAAGTAAGAGTAAACACAGCTCGTGGAGCTGTCTAAAAAGAGACGTCCTTAGAATTGCAGCTTACATAGAGAGACCAGGAAGAGTTTACTGAGACAGAGACAGACAGACAGACAGAGACAGAGAGAGTGACAGAGTCAGAGACAAAGAGAGGGACACACAGAGAGAGAGTGACAGAGTCAGAGACAAAGAGAGGGACACACAGAGAGGGAGAGAGAGACAGAGACAGAAAGACAGAGACAAGGAAAGACACGGAGAGAAGGGGAAAGAGACAGAGAGACAGAGACAGACAGAAACAAAAAGAGAGAGAGACAAAGAAACAGTCAAAGAGAGACACACACAGAGAGGGAGAGACAGAGACAGACAGAGATGGTGAGAGAGACACAGAGACAAAGAGAAACAGAGACAGACAAAGAGACAGGCAGACGAAGACAAAGAGAGACAGCGAGGCAGAGACAGAGATACAGAAACGGACGGAGAGAGGCGGAGAGAAACTGCACTTCTACGTTATGTGTGCCCCCCAACCCCAAAGCTCCTCCTACAGCTGCCCCACCCCAGGGAAACTGGCCTGAGGGGAAAGGCCCCTGCTCCTTGTGAGCTTAAACCCAGAGACTAAGGAGATAACTCAGGGGCTGCCTTGTGGGCCTGAAGATCAGTCTTTGATCTCCAGGACCCGTATTTTTTCGTTTGTTTTTTTTTTTAAAAAAGTCAGGCTTTGTGGTTCATGGTTGTGATTCCAGCACTGGAGAAATGGAGACAGAAGTTCCCTGAGGCATTCTAGCTGGTTAGCCTGGCTTACTTGGCAATTTCAGGTCAGTGAGACTTTCTCAGAAACAGAGGTGGACAGTACTCAAAGAATGACAGTTGAAGTTGTCCTCTGACCTCTAAGTGATTCATACACACACACACACACACACACACACACACACACACATGCACACACACACACACTCAAGCTCTTTTTGTTCAGTCCAGTTATGTCCTTCCAGAACACTTCTGCATTTGTCTCCCCTTTTCTTTTGGTTTGGACTCAAGAGAAGCCTGTGTAATGTGCTTCCCATTTAGCAAGAATAAGCCCTGAGGTCCACACCAGGCTCTTCTGATCTCTGGGAAAAGCCTTCATGGGCCCCCTTGTTACTTGAAGATGTGCCAACCAATTCCCCACTCTATGCTCGCCTGGGTCCTCTTAGAAGGCAGGGCAACTGGCCTTCACCAGGAGGCTAACAGCTGGACCCCAATACCCATTCTTGACTCCCACCAGTCATAGGACAGTTAGTAGGGTTAACCGCTACCTGGAAGTAAGACTGTTTTATTTAGCCTCCGGAAGGCATGGTCACGTGTCCTGAGACTTGAGAAGTGGCATGTGGGGCTCTGGAGTCCTTCCTGGACCACAGGCTAGAGCCCAATGGAATGGTGGTGGAAGCTGTTAGCGACCATATAGTGGCAGCAACATCCCAGGAAGGATGGACCGAGATGGAAGGCAACCGGGTCCCTGAAAATACCAGAACTTACAATCCTTCCGTAACATTATCCAGCCTCCTGCTTGACTGTGATTTAGTTGTCTGATTGGAGTTTTCCCAGCAGGATGAATCTCTGCTGTTCTCTACCTTCCTTTACCCCATTCAAAGGTATCTATATAGTCTTTCTTCTCTCACCCTTCAATCGCCTCAAGCCAAGGCCAGTGTGGGCTAAGGCAGTCCTGTTAATTAAGAATTGGATATTTGGTGCTAACAGAGAGTCACCATCCAGAACTGGACTCAAGAAAAGAGCTGGAAATTCAAAATGGGATATCACTTACCCCAGGCCCAAGCCTGTATTTGCAGGATGGGATGAGGTTCAGATGAAGACTCCGTCTCCTGCTGTCTCCCTCCCTCACTCCTTCATATGAGCGCCACCTGATACACGAGGATTTTTCTGTGTGAACACCCTGACTCAGCTCATGCTTTTTATTTATTATTTATTTATTTTTTGAGACAGGGTCTCACTATGTAGTCCTGAATGGCTAATCCTCACTCTGTAGATTAGGCTGATTCACACTCATAGACATCTATCTGCCTCTGCCTCCATAGTAATGGAATTAAAGTATTTGATTTCCCATAGAGACACCCTTCCCAGCCTTGGTTAAAGTTTAGAGTCTGCCCTACCTGCTTTTGGAAGAGTCTTGCACAGTCTGGACTCCCCATGATCTTACCGGGAGATGGAAAAGCCCAGTGTGATTGGGTGTCAGAGGCCCCAGCCAGTGCCAATGGCTGCTTATCGGATCTTGAAAGCTCAGTCTATAGATATTTTGTCTGTTTTTGAGTGGGGTTTTTGCTTCTTTGTTTCTTTGTTTTTTAAGGCAGGTTCCCATTATGTAGGTTTGGCTGATGTAGAACTTGCTATGCAGACTGTGCTGGCCTGAAACTCAGAGATCCTCCTGTCTCTGCCTCTTTAGAGCTGGGATTAAAGGCACATGTCACCACACCTGGAAGGGGTTTTGTTTTGCCAAGGGTAATCTCGAACTCACTAAGTAGCCAAGAACAATCTTGATTTCCTGATCCTCCTGATACTACCTCCCAAGTGCAGGGATTATAGGTAAATGTCACCACACTGTTTTGACCTTGCCCATCTTTAACATCATACTGGTTGTCTGACATGAGCTATGGAAATATTTACACCATGGAAATTGGTATACACTGAAAATCAGACATTTCCCTCTGAAGAGCCAGATATCCATGGATAGATAGCTCACCCTGTGGCCAACAAAAGGCAGATCAGAACCCACTGAAGCAGCAATTCTCCCATCGGAATATTGGGGGGGTCTCTGATCTTCACAGGGAGCAGAGTGACAAGCCCTGCCCACCACCTAATACCTCCAAATTCAGGAATGTGCATGCAGTGACTTATTTTCTTTATCTATTGTCCTTTCTTATGTTAGCAAAGACTGAGGCCCCAGGAGAAAGGTCTTGACCTGTGAGGCTCCTGCGCTGAGCACCCATGTGGGGTGAGG
>LOEQ01000460.1:242973-253895 GCA_001685075.1 Bramus lutescens | reverse complement strand
TGGCTGTTGCACAGAGAAACCTGTCTCATAAAAATCAAACCAAACCAAAACACCTCAACACCTCAAACTAAACAAATAAAAACAAAAATAAAAAGCTAACAAAACAAAACACCAACAACAAAAGCTAATACATCCATGGAACAAAGTCTCCATGAGGCTTATTGTCAGGGTGTCCTGTCTTTTTCTTCCTTTCTGCGAGCTGGCCCTTGTCACAAATAGACTGGAAGTGGTGCATAAAGCTGGACTGGCTGAAGCTAAGTCTGAGCAGGTTCAGCGCACCGGATAGAGGAGCCCTGGGGCTGCTGTACACTTCTTGCCTCGTTCTCTCCGGGGTCTACGCTTCTCTCCTAATTCGTAGTTCTTTTCTCTTCCAAGTGTTTAGAAAACCGAACTTCCTCCATTTTAAAATACACACATCTACCTTAAATAAGTATTGACTACACCTACACATTTTCCTATAGATAAACTTCCCACTATGGGCTCCTTTTGAATGTGGATGGCAGAAAAGGAAATGCATTAGCATGAGGGCTTCCTTCCAATCTGCAAAATCTAGCAAGGTACCCTTCATAGTCCTCAGGCTTCATACACACCAGGAGACCTCTCTAATAAGGCCTCAGTTTGGGGGCCCATGGCCCCAGCCTTTGTGAGGTGAGGCCTCTGGAGAGGTCCTCAGTCTGCGTGACACGGTCAGGTCAGCATGGCTCTCCTGAGCTCTGCACCCCATGAGCCAACACCCTACAAGTAAATCACGCTTAGCAGCAGCACGGTGCAACATAAAGTTTATGGAGGATGCACATAAATTTGAGTCTGGAAAGACCAGAGTTTCCTGTGGTGACAGGCAGCTAGGCTGGCGTGCTTTTACGCCCCACACCCCAGTCACAGGGCTGCGGATGCTATCAGCTGGAGGCCTTGGCAGCAGGGAGCAAAATCAGAGTCTGCAGGGAGTGAGGACATGCTGGCACCTGGCATCTGAATCCAAACTCCCAAACTGCTTTTTATGTTGTGGAGTTCGCTTGATACACTGGAGACAGCTCCCTCTAAACCCAGGCAGAGTTCTTTCTGGAGGTTTTGCTGAACTCCAGGGAGGGAGGGGGAACAGAAAGGAAGCGAACATACTTGTATTCTCTTACCTTCTCTAGAGTTTTTCTTTAGGATTTTTGTGTGGGTCCAAGGACCTCTGAAAGAAGGCACTAAATCTTGACATCTTTGCGGCTTTAATACTGACATTAACGTGGCCCTGTCCCAGCAGGTTTGCCTCATGATCTGCTTCTCATGATTTTCAGCTTGTCATTGTGATATGCATGAATGCAGGTGACTATGGAGTCTGCAGGGCTGAGGGCTTCTTGTAAGAGCCCAAGTCCAGGCTTGCTGGTGGCACCTGTGAGCCCATCCAAAGTTGTCAAACATCGCTTTCCAGGAAAGGGGAGGCTGGACTGGGAAGCGAGAAGATGAGATGGGGGGTTTGGACTGGAGGCTGGAGTGTCATCCTAAGGAGATGTAAGATGATCCATCTCAGTTATATGAGGACACCCCAAAGCCAGTACTGGCCCCTCAGCCTCCCAAAAGCCAGAAAAAAAGAGAAAAGAAGCAGACTGGGGTCTGGACCCAGAAACATACAGAAAATGAACTCTGATCTGGAAGCCAAGGTGGCTGCTCTGGTTCCTCAGACCAAAGAGAGGAGAGGTGTGGATAGAGGTGGCAGAGTGCATCCAGGAGGGATTTGTGAGCCAGAAAGGTTTGCATAAAAGCTGAGTCCCCTGAGAGGCAGTAAGCGGACCAGGCAGTGGCTGGACACTGTTTGGTCTGTGCTGGGCTTCTGGCCTCCTGCCTTCTTAGCTGTGTAGCCTGAGCAAGTTTTCTGAGCTGTGATGAGGGGGTGACAGGCCTTACCATGTGTCACTGTTTGAACAGAACCTGGATAAAAAGGTGACCTAGTAGGACATCTATTTCCTGTCCCACACTGTCTCCTGGACCCAGATCTACAGGCTGACTCAGAGGGCCAGGCACAGGAAAATAACTACGGGTTCAATACTTCCCTGGATCCTGCTCCATCACCCAGGCAGTGTGGGCCGGCAGGTATGAGGGGACAGTCAGCAAAGCCAGCTTGTCACCTCAGCTCTGTTGGACGGCTGTGGGTCACACCCAACCTTCCCGGCTCTAGATTGTGTAAGACTCACAGACACGACACTCTGTTTCCTATGTTATTCCTGCTCTGCGCTCAGTGAGTCAGCTCAGAAGTACCTTCTGAGAGGGGACACTTTGATATCCACTTTACAGGTGGGAGAGTGAGGAGAAAACGGTTCATACACTTTTATAGGCACTTTCTCATGAGCAAATCAATACCCCTGAGAGCAGGGAGCAAATCAACATCCCTGACAGCAGTGTACTCTCCAAAGAAAGTTCAGGCTCAGAAAAGTTTATTCAACACTACACTTTTTTGTTTTCTTTTGTTTTGTTTTTAAGACAGGGCCCCTCTCTATATAGCCCAGGCTGTCTCAGAACTCATTGTGCAGACCAAGCTGGTTTTGAATACACAGAGATCCAACAGCCTCTGCCACCCCAGCACTGAGATTAAAGGCGTGTGCCACGACACACAGCTTTAACACTGTATTTTTAGGACTCAATAAGGTCTCTTAAATAAGTACTCGCTCTAAATGATTTTTTTAAACTGAAAACAGCTTACCGAATTGTATTCTATTCCATTCTTAAACATGCAGATAAATGGGCATTTAAATATATGTGTGTTCTCACGTGTACACAAATGCAAACACGCACTATGTGTACGCCGGTGCCTGAGATGGTCAGAAGAGGCTGCTGAGCTGCAGTTACAGGAGTCGAGAGCCACTCAGGATGGGTACTAGCAACCAAACCCGGGTTTCCTGGAAGAGTAGCAAGTACCCTTCACTGCTGAACTGTCTCTCCAGGGCAGGCCCAAGTCTTCTAATCATTGAAGATAGTTTATCAGTTCTTGATTATTTAGTTTGAATAGCAATAATCTGAGCAACACTCTAATTGCATTCAGATGGCTAAGTATTTCTATTCCACACAGGAAGAGAATGAAAAATCTACACCTACACAAATGCACAGAACAGCCTTATTGACAACAGTGCCAAAGAAGAAACAACCTAAATGTCCATTAGCTGATACATGAATAAATAATAAACAGAATGTCTTAGTTAGGGTTTCTATTGCTGTGAAGACACCATGACCATGGCAGCTCTTATAACAGAAAACATTTAATTGGGGCAGGCTTGTAGTTTCAGAGGTCTAGTCCATTACTGTCATGGTGGAAAGCATGGTGGGATGAAGACATGGTGCTGGAGAAGGAGCTGAGAGTTTTCTATCCAGACAGACAGGCAGCAGGAAGAGAATGTGAGACACTGGGTCTGGTTTGAGCATCTGAAACCTCAAAGGCCACCCCAGTGACACAGTTCCTCCAACAAGGGCACACCTATTCTAACAAGGCCATACCTCCTAAAAGTGCCACTCTGTATGGACCAATAGGGGTCATTTTTATTCAAAAAAGTCAAGAATCAGCATACATTCTGCCATCAATGAGCCTTGAAATCATACTGAGAGCTGCAAATGGCCACGTGCTACATGAGTCCTATTAAAAGAAACATCCAGAGGACATAAAGGTACAGAGACCTTTATGTCTGGATGCAAAAGGGCCGGGTGAGGACTGTAATTGGGAGAGTGATGGCCGACAGGCAAGGGCCCCCAGGGTGATGAAGATGTTCTGAAAGGGACAGGGGTGATGGCCACATGGGCCAGTGGATATTGAAAAATCCACTGAAGTCTATAATTGAAAGGTGTGAGGCATGTAAATTATGTTTCAATAATGCTTTTGATAATTTGTAAATAATTTTGATCATAATCTATTTTTGTTTCTTTGATACAGTGTCTCCCTGGGTTCCCAAGATGGTCTCTACCTCCTCGGCTCAAGCCATCCTCCTACATCAACTTTCTGAGTAGTTGCGTCGAAGGTGGATACACCATGATGGGCCATGATCTGTTTTTATGGGCTGAACTGTGTTTTCCTAGATTGATATTTTGAAGTCTTAACTTCCAGTACTCAAAATGTGACTTAATTTTAATTAATATAGGCCCTTTCGGGGTGGGGGGCTTTTGAATAGAAATGAAGCCTTTAGGATAAACTTCACTCTGTCAGAGTCCATGTGACAGGACATTAGGACACACTGAGAGACACCAGAAATGTGTGTGCAGAGAGGAAATGCTATCTGGGGGTAATGACAGAAACAAACCAAACTTTTGGCTTACAGCATTTTGTATGTCTGCTTTGTTTTGTTTTGTGTTTTGAGATAGGGTTTCTCCGTGTAGCTCCACCTGTCCTGGAACTTGCTGTGTAGACCAGGTTGGCCCCGAACTCAGAGATCTGCCTGCCTCTGCTTCCTGAGTACAGGGATTAAAGGCATGTACCACCACTGCCCGGCTGCATTTCTGTTTTCTAAAGTATCACCGTCTGTGCACTTTGATAGGCAGTTACCAAACTAATATATCCGTGTTGATCATTAGCTTCTTCAGCCACGAACAGTCTGTAAGTCCAGCTGTAGGGGATCCAGAACCTTCTTTTGGACTCCACAGACATTTACATTCATGTGAACGTATTCATATCCACACACACACACACAAACACACACACACGCATAATCTAAAAATAAAATACCTCTGTAAAAATTGTTGATATTTCAAAAATGTTTCTATTAGACTAGGTCATGTTTTTAGCACATGGAAAGTTGGCTTTTATAAAAACATAATCATTGTTATTATTTATATTATTAATTCTGTATAATGCTGGGAACCAAAATCTCCTGCATATGAGGCAAGAGCCTTACCTTGGAGCTATTTCCCCCCACCAAAATATGAAAGTATTTTGATAAGCAACACCTCAGAATTTCTGGGGGTCCCCTCCTCCCAAATTCAGAAAAGTAAGATTCTCTAAATTTAGGAGGAAATATGACAATTACTGAGAAATAAAATTTTGAAGTATTCAGTATTGTCAATAATTCTCAACACAAAAATTTGTCAGGCCGAATCTCCTGCAGTAATTAATTATGCTGGAACCCTTGATCCTATTCAACTAAAAGTGTTCCCATCTGTATTCATGTTCTGGAGTTCAATGAAAAGCTCAAAAATAGCATGGAAATAGATAAATTTTTTGGAAGACCCAACAAATCTGTAGTAATAGGGGGAGCGGGCCCTGCTTTTCGTCCCGCCCGGCTCCCGCACNTTTATTAACCAATGAAAGTAACACATACACAGATGACCCTCCTACATCACAAATCTATTTTGGATTGTACTTTTAAAAAATGGAAACTTTTGAAGAACTGCAGTAATTAACTTCATTTTCTAGCTTTGGGGGAAAAAAGACTTGGGAAGTAAGCAAAGCTTAGCTATAATGAACAAAGGAAGGTGTGACCCACAACTGAAAAGAGCTTTAAGGGACAGTGGGGGAAATGCGTGTTTCACAGGGAAGTGGGAGCTGGCTCAGATATGCCATTAATGCGTTCTTGTCATGACAGACTCAGGCTCTCGGCTCTAGTTTCTTCTAAGCTATGGTGGTTCATCATCATTGCCCACTTGACTGGGTTGAGAATCACCATGAAAATGCCTCTCTGAGTATGTCTTTCCAGAGAGGGTGAGCTAAGCAGCAAAGATCTACTCTGAATACGGGAATCACTCTGCTGCGGGCCTAAGTGCTGGGCTAGATCAAAAGGAGACAGCCAGCTGGGCACCGCCATTCATGGCTTTCTGCTTCTCCGCTGCAGGTGACAGGCTCACGCGTGAGCTCATACTCCAAGGCTTCTCCCAATGATGCGCGCTTCCCTCCTCAAATCGTGAGACAGATAAACTCTTCCTCCGTTAAGTTGCTTTTGGTTCTGTATCTTGTCAGAGCAATTAGAATATGTAAGCCAGACGCTAACAATGAATAAAAGCTACTTTGATGACATTCAAGTCAATGTGAGAATGGGGATCAGAAAAATTTCCCAGTGTCACTTAAGAAAGGCAGCAAGCCCAAATGCTTCGGGGTCCAAAGCCTGAGCTGTAACTATGGCTGTACATGGTGTTGAAAGACGTGGGCCTGCCTTCTCTTCCCCTTTGACATAACTTTGGAGAGCCCACACACCAGGAGTGGGTACACTTGTAAGCCCCATTGACATGTGTTTGGCCACGTGACTTGTCTCATCAACCGTAGTAATACGTTCTCATCAGGACCGCCAGCCCACAAATAATGACAGGGAGACTTACTATTAATTATTAAACTCTGGCCTCTAGCTTAAACTTTCCCCCAGCTTCTCTTATAACTGAATTATCCTTTCATTAATCTACATTTTGCGATGTGGCTTGGTTACCTCTCCTGTGACCATACATCCACCTTATTCTGCATCTCCCCAGCATCTCCCTCACACCTCAATTCATCCCTCTGACTTTCTCTTTCTTCTCAGAAGTCCCACCTACTCTCTCCTGCATAGCGATAGGCCAATCAGCATTTTATTAAACCAATCACAGTGACCCATCTCCACAGTGTATGAAAAGAGTATCCCACACCAGTCAATGGTAGAGATCATGATGCAATCAGATCTGGAAACCCTGGAAGAGTAGGAGAGGCTTGCTTTGATACAGGCGCTTTGGTGATAGCTTTACATATATGGATTCCTCAGGAAGTTGCTGCCCTCTTTCTGGGATCCAGGGCAAGGGGACACAATCATACCTGGATTTGACCTGAAGCTTGTAGCCAAGTCCTAGGAAGGAAAACTGGAACTCTGAGCCTGCAAAGCCATTCAGAACAGACACTGGTGGTTCACCTGTAGATCCATGATGGAAATGGACGTACCTACAATTTGAAGCCATTGAGGTCTGGAATCTATCCTGTAAGGCTAATGTTACAGTGGTAACAGCTAACTAATGCAACTGATCTTCTGTACTCTCAAAAAAATGCTCCCTGGACACTTGCATCATCTAGATGCTCATTAAAATGAAGGAGGAGGAGGAGAGGAGATGGCTCAGTCAGTAACAGCGCTTGCTGCACAAATGTGATGACCTGTGATTGATCCTTAGCACACACATTAAAAAGAAAGGTCAGGTGAGGTACTGAGTGCCTGTCATCTCAGCACTGGGGAAATGGCAACAGGAGGATCCTTAGGACTTGCTGGCCAGCCAGTCGAGCAGAGCCAATGAGCTGCAGACCCTGTCAAAGGCAAGTGCAGAGCAATTGAGGAAGCCCCCGGCTTCTACACATTCGCACATGCGTGTGCACCCCACGAACACACATCTGCGCAGAATGAAGATTCCCGGAAGAGGCTTAGAAACACTGATGAAGCAGTATGGCTAGACATTTCCACATGAGACATGAAATATAAGGATAGGTTAAAGCAGAGCAGTGCCGTGGTGTCTGTAAGGCCAGCACTGAGGAGGCCAAGACAACAAGACTGGAAATTCAAGCCCACGTGGGCTACATAGTGAGACCTTCTCTCAAAAAAAAAAAAAGTCAACTGAATTACCACAGAAACAATTCTAGCTCTAGATCTTTCAAAATCTTGCTGTTATTCATTAAAACATGTGAAGGCATAAATTGGCTGTAACATTGAGAATACGGAGATAGCAAAACTATTAACAGAAGCATGGCTGAATGAGGGATGAAGTCTCTGCTGTATGTGATTCTGTGTCGTTTGTTAAGAAGGTAGACATGTGCAGATAGATGGGACAAGTTCTCTGAGAAGCGTTGTTTGCTGAAGAGTTGGTCAGAGCTGATGTCGGAAGCAGCCCTGTCTGCAAATTCAGAAGGGCCACAGAGATGCCAACAAAATGGACTGGGGTCTTCAGGAGAGACAGTGTTGGGAGGAGGTGTTACTTCATCTATAGTGTTTGCTGTTTCCACGCCACGAATTTGCAGTGCAAACTTACATTTTGGGTCTTTAAAAATGTAGATTTTTTAAAAGGGGGTTACCCCTTAAATGAGAGGAGCCCCTGAATCTACATCTAAAGACTAAATGCTGTCCTGATAGATGGTAATTGAGCGTGTCAGGACAGACGACATGAGCGCCTAGCGCCTACCCCTGTGAACAGAAGTAGAAGACCTCTCTGGCCCGAAAATGCTTGTCTTAGGGTTGCTGTTGCTGTGATAAACACTGGGATTAAAGCAACTTGGGGGAAACAAGGTTTATTTAGCTTATATATCCTGAATCACAGTCCATTAAGGGAAGCCAAGGCAGGAATACAAACTTGACTGGAACCTGGAGGGAGGAAATGATGCAGAGGTCACAGAAGAGCCCCGCTTACTGGCTTGTTCCTCGAGGCTTGCTCAGCCTACTTTCTTATAGAACCCAAGTACCACCAGCCTAGGTATCCCCACCCACAGAGAGCTGTCCCCTCCTGTATTGGTCAGTTGCTAATTAAGAAAATGCCTCACTGGCTTGCTATAGCCGAATCTTACGAAGGCATTTTCTCAATGGATGTTCCCTCCTCTCAGATGTCAAGCTGACAGAAAAATAGCCAGCCAGCACAGTGTTTTGGGTTTTTAAAAGGTGGGCACTACAGCCCTTTGCTCCCTGGGGAAGGTCCCTGACAATGGCTAGGATGGCCTTCTGACCCACCCTGGAGAAGTGTGCCCGGATCTTAGTGGGAGGAGAGAAGGTACATGAAGTAGTTACATTTACAAAGAAGTGAGGAGGACATTTAAAAGGGGTGGGGGACAGGACACCAGATGCCACTCCCCATGGAGACACCGTCAAGAGAAGTTGAGGTGAGGACAGGACCAGGACCAATGAGAGTTGGCAGTGTAGCTTTTGATGGTCCATCTATAAGACCAGGAGCTTTCTCTGAGCATCCGGCCCTGAGCCCAGCAAATCTGTGATCTTCGGGCACTATCCTGGAAGATGGGCACTGTCTCCTTGACGTTTTGGGGTCTCAGCCAGCCCTTTGCAGCGTCAGCTACAGCAGAAGGACTGCATCTGGGCACCCCCACCTGGGGCAGCATGAGGCAGGTGCTTCTAAAGTCCCAAGTGCAGCTTCACAGCCACTCCCAGGAACCTGATCCCAGGCTGCTAGAGCTGCCATCCCAGGGACTTGCTTGTTCAGGAGTCGAGGCCGCTGAGCTTATCTGGCGTGACCTGGTTTGGTTGGCTTCTCCAAAAGCTCAAGGCTGAGACTGTCCTTGGCCCTTCCTGGAGGGGCATCCTCCTCCTCATCCCAGCAAGGGAGGTGGTGAGTAGGACGGCCACTCCCTCAGGTCAAGGCTAAGGGCGGGAGCCTTGCCAGCTGAGCCAATGAGGCCAGGTGGGCAGGACCTGGACCGCGAGTGTGTGCCTTGGGATGTTCTGCTGCCATGAGTTTTCAGTAGGAGAAAGGGGAGAGGGCAAAGGTAAGCACTGTGCTACAAACTGAAGTCTGCACCCTGGGTCCAGATGCTGTGCTCCTAACTCCCAGGGGACAGCATTAGAAGGTGGGGCTGTTGGGAGGCAATCAGATCATTGTGAGAGTTTATGCAGTTGGACCGCTGTGATCTCCCCCATCTCAGCCCCGTGAGAACACAAGAAGATGGCCTTTGGACTAGAGAGACAGCAGGCAAGGACACTGGCTTCTCTCCCCAGTTCAAGTCCCAGCACCCTCATGGCAGCTTAGGTCTGTGACTCCAGTCCCAGGGAATCCAATGCCCTTGTTTTTGTCTCCATAGATACTAGGCACATAGGTAGTACAGAGAGACCCGCAGGCAAGATGCCCCTCACAGTCTTACTCATTTGAATGATTGGTCCTCAGTTAGTAGCCCTGTCTGGGGAAGCGTAGGAGATGGGACTTTTCTGGAGGAGATATGTCACTGGGGAAGGGCTTTGAGGTTTAGAAACCTGCACCATTCCAGTTTACTCTCTCTGTTTCCTGCTTGCTGTTAGAAGGCGTGAGCTCTCATTTATTCCTGCTACCATGTCTGCCACCTCCTCCCATGATTCCCTCATCCCTTTAGAGCCATAAGCCCAAATGAATTATTCATTCTGTAAGTTGCCTTGGTCATGGTGCTTTAATCGCGTCAATAGGAAAGTACTGATGTAACCACAGACAGAAAAGGAGAAAGTTTTAAATTGAAGATAAGTGTCTACAGACATCTTGGTGGCAGGGCTGGACAGACACCAAATCTGTTGAGGCCTGGATCTTAGATTTTCTAGCCCAATATCCTGCTGCTTGGAAGTTGCTTTGGCCTATGGCATTTCTGCTGTAGCAGCCAGTACAGACTAAGACACATGCTCAGAGACAAGTTTCTGGCTTCCTGTCCAAAGAAAGGCCTGACTGAGCAGGTCCAGGGAAGGCCAGGGCCAGTCTTTGTATGGATTTACTTAGGTCATGCCAATGCAGGCCTAGGATCTGTGGTTTGAAGTTGACTTGCTTGCTCTCTCTTCAGAAAGCTTAGGAGGGGTCAGGGTCAGTGCAAGAAAATGTACTTTATTTTAGCCATTGGGAGTCTCTCCCAGCTCTTTTGAGAGGGCTCGGAACAAGTTCTTGATGTATCTAGGACCTATGACCCCAAGCACAGGCCACAGATGGGAAGGGAGGTATGAGAACAAGCTGGAGAATGAGGGTGGAGGATGATGCTGGGACATTTGGGCACTGAGTAGTCACTAAGCTGAGGGTGTCTGAAGCGGGATGAACCCCAAGCCCAGGGACCCAGACCAGCTGCCAGGACCACATCTGGAGTCAAGATCGCCATGGGAAATTCTTACGTGCTGGCACAACACAGCTAACCCTTTAGTGCGGTCTGCCTGAGGGAGCTGCTAGCTCTTCTTGACCTGGAGCTATAGATCCTTTCACCTGAGTGACCATGTGTCTAAATCTCTCTCTCTCTCTCTCTCCCTCTCCCCCTCTCTGTCTCTCTCTGTCTCTCTCTGTCTCTGTCTCTCTCTCTCTCTCTCTCT
>LOEQ01000460.1:206009-221514 GCA_001685075.1 Bramus lutescens | reverse complement strand
CACAGACTTACACCCGCACCTCCAAATGCTGGCACTGGGGCTTCAGAGGCCAGCACTGTGTTAATTTTGCCTCAGTGCCAACCTTGCTCTCTCAGAGATCTGGAGGCTGTACTAGCCGAGACAAGAGAGGCTCTTCACGAACACTGCTCTGCTCTCTGATGATGACCAGAAACAATCAGACAAAATGAACAAAGGGATTACAAATTAATCGGCTCTCGCTGGCTCCTCTGCAAAGATATGATTACAAGCCCAGGATTTGCAAGAGACCTACATTCCTCATTAATCTCTACTATCGTTTCCATCACTGCAGGCTTTTTTTTTAAAGCTTCTTTTTTTATCTTTTAAAGGCAGGGAATGAAGAGAGTGAGCCAGCTATGCCCTTTCTTTGCTCAGCAGTAACTAAAAAATATGTCCTTAACATTTCAAACAGCAGATCGTCCCTGTACTGTAACCAATAAAGCGTGGAGGTGAAACGGCACCAGTGTCCTTTATGTCTCCGTCGGGCTAAGTTAATGAATTTGAGCACGGATAACCTTAACCCATAGCTCCTTCAGAAAGGAAGCATATGACACTCCGGAACAACTGCTGGCTCCAAGAGGCTCCAGGCCGTTTATAATCCACTGCCTTCCGTGCAGTGGATTCGGCAACAGACAGTGAACGCTCTAAATGCCTTGTGTGCGCCTCTACCCCGGGGCCATCTGGAGTTGGAGCCTCAGAAGAGAACAGGTTCCGGCACCTTCCTGCTAGGCCTGCTCTACAGTGTGATCAAAAGCACCAGGAACCTTTCTCTTTCCAGACATGTCTAACAAACTCCATTTGGGCACAGGTTCAGCCAGTGACATTTCTGCTCTGGGAGGCATGACACATGCACCTACAGAGACAGGACAAATTCCATGACCTGTCGGAACTGGAGCATTTCTACCTCCACTTGGCACATTAAGCTTGGTGTGCAGGTCATGGTTCTGCATTCCCCTGGCTAAATACCTTGGCAGAAGGCTGAGCCCAGGGCTTGGACAGGTAACTGGGCAAGATTTCTATAAAACTCAGTCAAGGGGGAGCCCACTTCTCAGACACCCACTTCTCACGTTGGGGATCTTACCTGGGTAGGGCACTCTTCCTTTGGTGACCAGCTCTGTGAGTAAGATTCCGAAAGACCACACATCAGACTTGATTGTGAACCTTCCATACAGGGCTGCTTCAGGGGCTGTCCACTTAATGGGAAACTTGGCACCTGCAGAACAAAGACCTGGTTATTTCTGAGGTGGAGAGCCTGTGCCAGGTGAGGAGGGATGATGGAAGTTATCTTCAGGGGACAGGTTGAGGGAGGACAGGAAGCTGGTGGAAAAGGAATACATGGGGGCTGAGAGGATGTATGGCCCAGGCCTGACCTCTGTGATTTAAACCAAATCACTTTAATTCTCCCTTCAAAGGACTGGGCTTCAAAACCCTCAATATCTCAGCAAAAGGGGGAGCTGGCTTCTTGAACATGAATTCATGATCTCACTGAATGGTATGGGTTTGGTCTGGAGTGTGGTTCTTGACTTGTGATTTAGGACACGTGTGTACGTGTGTGTGTGTGTGTGTGTGTGTGTGTGTGTGTGTGTGTCTAGAATTTCTTTTNGTGTGTGTGTGTGTGTGTGTGTGTGTGTGTGAGACTGAATAAGAAAGGTCCCCAAAGGCTCATATATTTGAATGCTTACTCATCAGGGAGTGGCACTACTTAGAAGGATTGTGGGTGTGGCCTTATTGATGGAAGTGTGTCACTGGGGCGTGGGCTTTGAGGTTTCAGAAGCCCAAGCCCAGCCCAGTGGCCCTCTCTCTTCCTGCTGCCTGTGGTCTGAATATAGAACTCTCAGCTACATTTCTTGCCACCATGTCTACCTGCATGCCACCATGCTCCTCACCATGACAATAGACTAAACCTCTGAAACCACAAGCAAGCCCCAATTAAATATTTTCTTTGAGTTGTCATAGCCATGGTGTCTCTCACAGCAATAGAACACTAGGTCCATATGTATGTATATATGACTCCAAAATAATGCCGTATTTTAATAAAACATACAGGATTAGATCCTGCTGTTCTCCTGTGTCCTCTGGTATCTAAAACTATAGACTGACCTTATGAGGTGCCACAAAGCTATAAAAGTTCCAGCTTCTCCTAGGGCAGAGGTGAATGGATATAGCACGCGTATTACACTGAAATGGGCTGTATTTCCTCAGTTTCCTCCACGCCCCCTCCCCCAGAGCAATGATCACAGAGCAGCGATCCCGTCTGTGGCTGATCTCTCTCTGCTCTCTCCCTGTAGCAGCCATCTTCAGCCCTGAGAAGTGTTTTATGCTGCACCGCATATCACCTTCCTCCTGCCAGTCAGAGACGATTCAACCAAAGGACTTGTAAGATAGGGCTCACCGTGATGACGGTCCTATGAATCTGACTTCTTAGGGTCAAGTGGCAAACATGCCCAAGGCAGTAGATTGCATCTTTAAAATGTCTCTCTGAGCTGTGGTGAATCCTCTTTTCTCCACATCTGAAGGAAAGGTGGGGGCTGTCCTGCTCATCATGTTGCTAAAATGTGTGGACAGGGAAGATGGACCCAGCAGCCTGTGTTTTTACGGAAGGACCAGTAACTATAAAGCAGCTCTGGACATTTCTTAAACAGACCACAGGAAGAACATAAGGATTTTGCATTAGTTATGCAAACAGTGATATGCTTAAGGCAAACTAATTACGCTTAGGAGCCCCTAGAAAGCATACAAAGGCTGATAAAAATCAGAATTTTCACAGCATCATCTATGAAAAGTCACTGTGCAAAAGTGGCAAATGATTAAAATCTTTAAGTTATGGAGGTTTTCATAGCCAGACGTGATAAATTATAGCAATTACATTTTTGTTTTAAATACAGTACATGATAACAACTTTAGCAAATAGACCCTGGCATTTTCCAGCAATGCAGTTTTCTTCTCCATCTCTTTTACGCTAGTGTGATATCAAAATTGAAAAGAATCCTGCGATTTCCCTCCGCGGTATCTCATGTTAGCACGGAACAGGCAAGCAGTTCTGCTCCTGAACATTATGTTTAAAGTCTATTTGCTTCCGTCTTTTCCTAAGTGCTGGCAATTGCCTGCATGATCTGGGGTTCTCTGGGCAGTCATTTTGTTTTAAAGTTTCTTTCAAAGCATTCTTTATATAGTTTTCTGTCCTTGGGCATTCTGTCCACGCAGCATGGACTCCAAGCCACTGGAGCTAGGGTGACAATTTTCTTCAGTGTCAAGAGCAGACTGCCCTGGACCAAATATCAGTTCAAATTCTCTTATTTACAATAAATGAAGCCACATTAAAGCCATCCTAACTTAGACCATCTCCAAAACCAAATGGCTTTGAAGTCTGACCATGTCTAAAGTATGACAGAACCATTTTACTCTGGTGTGTGATAAACTCCTGTTCCCTATCAGCAGGAAAAAAGCCCCCTGTATTCCTTGGACTCATGTGATACTGGCTGAGTGCAGAGTCCTGGAAGCAAACAATCACAATTTGGGTGGAGTTCTTTTGGTCTCCCTTCCTTGAGAGAGACTTCAGCTCCTGGTCTTCCTTGCTGCTACTGCCCAAGTGCTAGGCTTAGAGATGTGGGCCACCACATCAGGCTTCCATTTGGATTTTCTGGAGGAGGATGTTTGTAATTTCTGGTTTTAAAAAGTAAATATATCACCCAGCTACACTAGTCTGCTTTATTATTTTCTCATTTTATAGGAACAGTAAAGATAACAATAAGCAAACTTTTGCATAAAAGAACCAAGTCTATATAATCTAATGGATCTTTGACAGGACCCTAATGCATCTGTAGGTATGAACTTTGAAGGATCACAGGGACTTACATACATTTATTTTGCATTCTTTCTCTGTAAGACATACACTACTTTTTACACCAACCAACGGGTAGTTAGATGGGAAGGGGAAAGAATGTCTTTTTCCAAATTCTTAGCAGCCACCTTCAACAGAAACATAAGAAGACTTATTCTATTTGTGTGTGTCTGTATCAGTTATGTGCTGGTGCCCTCTGAAGCCAGAGGAGGGCGTGGAATCACTTGGAGTTTGAGACACAGCAAGTTGTAAAGTCACGTGACACGGAGGCTGGACACCGAACTCAGGTCTTCATTTAACTTAAACGTTGAACCATCTCTCCAGCCCCAACAGATTCTTTGGTTTGTTTGCCTGTTTTCTGAGACAGGGCTTCTCTGTCTATCTCTGGCTGTCCTGGAAATTACAATGTAGCCCAGACTGGTCTTGAACTCAGAGACTTGCCTGCCTCTGCTGCCATGTGGTGGGATTAAAGGTGTGCACTGCCACCTTCTGTCTTGCTTATGTTTTCCCCAGAAATTTCTTTAAAGATAACGTTTTCTTTTCCAAGGAAGACAAAAGGTTCAATTCCAGCAATGAAAAGCTACTAACGAAAAGAACTAATCCATGCTTACTTCCTGCTCGTCTCATTACTTCTGCTCCCTCCTGGCTTGGCTTCCTGCTTCCAGAGGGTACAAAGTTACTGGCCCAGAGTGTGGCTCTGAGAGGGGGGGCTGTGAGGTAATTGCTTCTGCCTGGGGTCTCTGCAGATGGCTGTGCAGGATGCACAGTGTGAAACCCGCATCAGAGTAGGGTCTGTCCAAGGCCATCCGCTAATGTCACCCATACAGTCCCAAAGGCTCTGGGTACAGTAAGTGTCTAACTTGGATCAAGTTAGAGAACTGAAGAGACTTGGAAGGAGGCAAGACAGAAGAGGTTGCATCCACTGCCACCCTATGGCTAACCCCTGCTTCTCTGCCCTTGGCTACTTTCCCAAGGACCCTCCACCTCACCAGTAACACTTGACAGGTCCCCAGCTCCAGGCTGCCACAGCAACCTGGGTTTGGAGTTGTCATGGCTTAAAGTGTGATGAATGCATGGGCTATCAGAAGAGTCAGCTATTGATAGAGGTGCTGCCCTGAGGGCTGGGTATGTCATCTGGACAACTGTCTCCAGCTCAGAGCCTGGGATGTCTGGTGAACAGGTGACTCCTGAGAGAACCACCCGGATGACAGAGAAGCTGGGCAGTGGATTAGGCTTCCAGCGCTCCTTCCCCACTTCACACTGACTAGCCATGGTTTCTTACAGGCAACTGATTTGGTCTCTTACCTCTGGGGCATCTCCCCATTGTTCCTGGTGTCAGCATCTGGATAGCTGTTTAAGACCTGACAATTGCTAACTAAAACAGAAAAGCACCTGCCACACACCAGTGAAAGTTAAAAACCCTTAAAGGAAGGGTACTAGGAGTGAATCTGGGATGTAGGAGTGTCCCGCCTCTGCTTTGATAAGAACGTGGGGCCAGTTCACCAGATTCTGCTGCGACGGGCAGTGGTTTTATTAGCACAGACCAGGGAACAAGAGCCTCGGAGTGGTCCAGCAAGGCAAAGTGGGCAGCAGTCATTTCCGGTTTCAGGGGTTGCTTGCCGTTTTCATCTGAACCAGGGTTGATAATCACCTATGCTTTAAGTCAGAGACAGGAAAGTGTGGGTTCTATTCAATTATCCAAGTTTGTCTGTAAGAACAACCACCCCCACCCCCACCTCACCACTGCTGAGGTGGCCTGCTCTCTCTCCTTCCTGCTATAAGCAGGTCTAGTGTTTCCCCACAGAGAGCACCACGTTCTCCTCAGGGCAGCAAATGCAGCCTCCTTCCTGCCTCTGTCTTTCTTTGGTCCCCAGTGTCCCCTGCTCCTTGCTCACGGTCTAACCACAGTGTCGCAGAGCCCTGAGACCCACGCTCTCCTCCCTGTTATTCCTTTGGAAATCTCCCTCTCTTGTTACCAACTTGGCCTGCTGTCGGTGGGAGGGGGTGGGCGCATTCAGATGTTTCTTATTTGTATTCTTGGTTCTTTACTTCCACATATCTAACAGGACAAGTTTTCTAGGTGGTCCCTGATTTATAGGAAATACAGCAACTGTAGGCTGAGTTTGGTATTGTCTTATATCTCAGTACATGTGAGATTGCAAGAGATTCCTGAAGTAGGCAGGAAATTTCACCAAATGACTGAGTTATAAGTTATTTCTTAATTCTTACTTTGCGATTCTATGACACAAACAGAATCCCCTTGGTTTGGTTTTAGTTTTTACCCTCCACCTTCTGGAGGTTGATCACTATGTTGCCAGGCTTTGGAACAGAAAACCAAGAGTGGCTGAGACTTTTTCCCTTCTTGCTGTTTCTCGATCTAATCCATCATCTTGCTGTTGATGTCAGCCTCTTGCTTTGTTCTTTGACATGGTTCTCAAAATCGCTCTCTCCTGCTTAAGCTCATGGCCATCTGATTCCAGCCATCACATCCACTAAGTCCTCTTGCCCTGGTAATGAGCTTCAGCTGAGTGCCCTTCCAGTTAAATCCTTTTAAACTGCAGCTTCCTGTCCCACCTTCTTCCACCACACAGGAGGTCCCTGCTGAAGTGAATCAAAATCCACCATCTGGTTCCCAGGGACCCACATATCTACTCAACTCTGGTTCTCCCCATTGCAAGCATACAGTTAATCCAGCTCAGTTTGCTTTGCCTTCCTGTAACAGGTACCCCACACCTGACGTGATTACACTTCCTTCTGTTGGATTAGCTGGCTTGAAATGCCATCTTTCCTTCCACTTGCCTAGCAACAACATTCTCTCTCCACACTTCCTGAAATCTTCTGGGATGAGCCTGATCAGAAGCAACAATGTAAGGCTGGGAAACATGAGCTCCTAGCATTACTGAACAGATAATGGGTACTTGCTAAGGGTGCCATGTGTCTGACACATGAATTACATGTGTAAACAACAAGTCCGTTCTTCAGCTGAGAGAACACATATTGCGGAACAAGTGTAAAGGATGGAAATGGGATCTTGACAGAAGGAGCCTGGCTCCAGAGTCAGAGCACTCTGACACTGTGTGGCACTCTGTCTGGTGTGTGTAGCTTTTTGTACAATGCAGATCTTCTAAGGTTGGCATAGTCTACACTTACACTGTTCTACAGTACTTTCACTAACCCTGTTAGACCATAGCTGCTGAACAGATGTGCTAACAGAAAAAAAAAAAAAGGCCAACGTGAGCAGTGATTCATCCAACACCCAATGGCCAAAGATGCTATCTTCTTAGACAGAGACTTTGAGACTCGGAGAAAGTACTGACATTACAACTACAGTTTTTCACTGCTGGTTCATGCTGGGAATGAACTTGTTTGCACAATACTCTCAGCCTACCTGACTCAGTGCTCTCAGCTCTAAGAGAAAACTGGACAACTGGCCAGACTGACAACAGGACAGCCCATGCCAACTCCAGGTCACAGACTGGTTGAAGGAATCGCTGTGTGCCAAGTGGCCAGTCAGGATGCCTGCCTTCCACTTCTGTCTCAGACAGAAAAGGGTCTTGACTTGGCTGCTTCAAGATGATGACAGTGGTGTTTTAAGGCTCACACAACACTGCAGATATCTTTTCTCCTGAGTCAGCCTTCTGCAGAAGCGAAAGGAAGAGTCAGGAAACTGAGAGAATGCTCTGAAGTGATAGTGGCAGCGAACTCAATGATGGGCTGAGCCGGGACTGAGTGAGCCGTCTATTTAGAAGGGCAAAAAAAGCCATTCAGAAAGAAGCTTCAATAGATATTAATGAAATTGTTATAGAGTTAATTTAATGAAAGAAAAAAAAGAAGAAGCTTCAGAGTCAGGCAGATCTTGGCTCTCATGCTTATAGCCCAAGTTGGTTTTTGGTCTGTAGCATGCGATGGAGTAGGTATAAAGGACTCGGCAGTGTCTGGAGCCTGGGGACAGCTAAGAGAGTGCAGCTACCCCTGTGTTTGGATGGATAAGCACTCAGCTGCACAGACAAAGGCCCTCAGCATCGGTGACCTTCGAAACTCCACGAGAGGAAGATGAACACCCCCCACATTCATCCATCAACCACTGAGAATTTCCTGAGTGTCCACTAGGTCCCCAAGCACAGTGGGAGGCACTCTGAGGTCATCAGGAGTAGGGCACCGCCCGTAGGAATTTTCTAGACAGCTGAAGGAACACGGCTCCTAGTCTAAACCCACAGAGCGCTAAAATGTGGCACTGGCTTGAAGAAGATTGCTCAGGAGATGAAGAAGTGAACTGAGGATGAGGATGGCGGGTGGAGAGGTGGCAACAGAGAAGGGATGCAGTGTGACCTGTGGCTTTCCCAGCACAAGCCTGAGGCGCCACCGCACGTCACTAGCTCTTAGTGGAGCGTTGGCTATTTCTGGTGCCAATTACACTGCGCTGTCCTCAGGGAAAGGATCTCCTCCAGCTAAAGAACAGGCCAGTGGAGGAAGTACAGCCAGTGCAGGGCAAAGGATGCCAGATCGACCCCACAGAACATGGTCTGTGCCAGACAACATTTCCTAGAAGGAGGAGCATCGGCTTCAACAACACATCCTGCTTTTCTAAACCAAAANAAAAAAACCAAACCATCTGAAGCCTGTTCAATGATGAAGCCACAAACTTTGCAAATCAATACATACAATATTAAGTAATGCGTAGGCCTCTGGCTGTAAAGTCACCCTGCCAGTAACAGGAAGCTGACTCCATGCTGGAGAGGGCAAGGAGAGCGAGCCAGGACATCCCGTGTTAGGATCCAGCCTGAAACTCTGTGCTGATTCAAATGCAGCAATAATTTCAAACCTGGGGAACCTTGGCAGAGGAAAACTTGCAATTCTCACACCAGGCCAAGGGGTGACGTGCAAATTGCTCAAAATGCCTCTGCAGTAATAAACGGCGTGCTTCCAGTTACCCCGGTAAAATATCTGCTAAAATGTCCACTTTAAGCTTGTAAGAGCTTAGCATCATATTTTTAGAATAAGTATAAATGAAAACCCAGGGGCACAATGGATTGGTATATTATTATTATATTATTATTCCCTTCGAAATTTAATCATCTCAGTGGGTAGGGAGTCTGACAAGGTGATGAGGATTAAGGAAGAGTCCCGTCTCACCAGGGACCTTGGGAGAGGAGGGAGAAGTGAAACCAAGAGAGCCAGGGGCCAGAAGCTGGGCCTGAACATGCTGCAAAGCAACGGGCTGATTAACTAGGCACAGATCCGAGGTCTGGTTGGGATAAACCCACAGAAGAAACGTTTAGGCTGAAACAGAGAGCAAGCTCCCAGGAAAACAGAGCAGAGAGCACAGGCAGAGAGGAACCTTGGCGGGCCCAGCACTAGGTTAAGAATGTAATGGAGCACAGATTTAGACACCCTCAGAGGGGCCCAGGCCACGCCAGGCCACACTGGGTCACGCCAGGCCACATCGGGCCACACCGGGCTAGGCAGTGTGGACAGCACTGGTTTGGGGACACAGCCTGAGACAGGATCATCATGCTGGCTTGGTTGTGAGTCTAGGAAGAAGCCCAGGAAGAGGGGACGCATGGGAGGAAAGCAACTTCAGGTTGCTTTAAAAACTGTCCCCTGCTTTCCATCTGGCAGAGTCTATGCCTTTGGGACCCAAGGGAGACCAGTGTGCCGGGCCCGGCACCCTCCTTCAGTGAGGAGAAAAAGGCTTGAAGCTGCAGGCAGTCTGCACGTGCCCCGACTGTCCCCAGTTATCCAGATGATGCAAACAAGGTCCCTTCTGCCAGGAGAGCACAATAAGGAAGCCAAAAGACATTTCTGATATTTGATGGCAGCCTGCGGTTCCTATTTACACACTTTAAAATCACAGAGGGTGGCCATCTGCTCCCTTACTGATGATCACCCAGGAACATGGGCTGCACAGACCGAGGACTTGCTCCTGACCATTCATAAACAATTGCCAGGCAGCCTTGCCCAGAACAGCACAAAGGGAAGGGAGATGCCCTTGTCAGAACGAGGCGGGGCTACCCTAGGTTGGGCAGACAGAGGGAGGTGCTCAGAGAGCCGGCTCTGGTGACCTGTGCTGGCATCAGGCCCATCTGCATTCTCTGGGCCAACTCAGAGAGCTGTCTAAGGATGTGATTGGCAGAAATCAGTTCTCCCCCATTCCACAAGCATTTTTAATCTTAAAAGGAACTGGGGAGAAAAGGATGATTTAAAGTCCCCTTTCTTTCATTTCCTCTGGCTTTCAAGACATTTTTTGCTAGGAGGGAATGATGCTCCCAACAGTTCTCTGTCTCTGTTTCCCAGCATCCGATCTGCTCCCCTGACTACTAATCTGGGTTGAAGCTTCAGCAGATAAACAAAGCAGATCCTCCCAGGAAGGCTGGTGTAAGAAGCCTAGAGACTGAGGAGGCAGAATACAAATGAAGGCGACTCCTGCCTGCTGACAGAGGTGTGCCAAACTCTGCTCGGGAAGGCTCATGGAGGCAGCGTGGCTCGGTTCTGCTCACCAGGATCAGCACATGGCCCCTGACAGCTCTGGAGATGATAAACTGCCCACGTGGGCTTGGGGATGGTATGGCCTGGTCATTTCACTGTGGCCTTTCATAGCTCTGCTGGAGGACAAGTGAGTTTTCTGCCTAGTGTTCGAAAACAATGGCTTGCATCAGGAAGAGGTTTGCTTTTTGTTACAAGATGATCCACTTTTCTAGCAAGGAAAGAATTAGATTAAACTCAACAATTAACAGGGCTCTGAGCCCTCCCCACCGCCTCTCTCTGCTGACATGTGCTGTTCAGGTCACAGCACACAGTGTGGGGATGGTGATGCTGCTGTTGACAGAGAACAAGGAATTCATAGGCTGAAGGGAGCAGAGGGAGGGCATCTCATGGTGGGATCAGCCTTGATCTGCCACTGGATTACAGGGGCCTCTCAAGCAGCTGATTAATAATTCTGCAGGAGCCCTTGAGCTGGAATGTGGGAGCCCCGAGTCTAATAATCCCCAGTCATTGTAACAAAGGAAGGACAGAAACTGAAATCACAGTTCTGCATTGTGAAACTGGAAACCTAAAAGAAACAGGGACCCAGTCATTCCTGCCTCTGTTTGTCAACCTAGTTGCTTGCTTGTTTGTGCTAAATGGCTACTGTGCTTTTTGAATCCAAAATCTGATTATATTTAATTAGCATGGGCATCTGGGATTTCTAATACACAGAGAGTTATTAAAGTAACAAATCTTTCTAAAATATGTTCTCCAAGAAAGAATGTGTTAATTTATGCAGTAACAATTCTTAACGTGAAATAATGAACATGAAAACTGTAGCAATTATGAATTCTTTGTAGTCTAATCTATATGTGAATTTTACTCCAGACAATAATCTATTCAATGTAAATTCTCAATACTGGGAGTATTTGAACAGACACATTTTTCTTCTCCTACTTAATACACAAACCAATGGTCTTGTCCAAAGTTCTAAATGCCCCTTTTTTTGTTCATATAGTCCACAGACTCAGAGATGACACTGTCTTGACATCTGCTTCCTAGGTGATCATCTGGTTACTGTTTTAGGACAAACCAACCGGCTAACCAAAGTCACAGAGAAACCCCATGCTGATGCTCTTCATGTGGACTCAAATGTGGGAGGAGCCTTGGCAGGAGGCAGGCCCAGTGCAGCATGGGTTGAATGTACTGCCTGTATGAGGGCATGCTGAGCATGGCTATTTGCACCTACAGGGTCAACTGTACAACTACTATTGTTAATGCTACTGCCAACTGCACCAAGTCCTTTGTGGTAGGTGCTTCCTGTCTATTCCCAGACTGTGCTGACAATTCTACCTGTTTTCAAAAGAAAATGGGCTCAGGGTAACTTATCCAAGGTTCCAGAGCAGATCAGCAATGGCACCAGGATCCATACTACGATAACTTGACTTCATAGGGCATGCTCTTAGCCAGCTCAGGCCTTGCCAGGTTTTGGGAGTGAAGCAGGGAACACAGAGAAAGAAGGAAAGAGGACCGGGGAAAGAGAAGTGCTGTGGGGGAAGGATGCGAGGTAACGGGACCAGACAAGCTTCTGTCCTTTCTACCCCAACAGCTACCCGACAGGTGGCTCAGAGGCGAGGACACAGGGGCTCAGAGAAGACTAAGACCCGGTCGAAGGTAGAGTAAACATCAAACACAGGCCCACCCAGCTCGGTAGCTTCCACCATTCCCCAAAGACAAGCACATACTGTGCCGCCAATGCCGACGGAACAGCTCACCCTTTCTGGGGGTTCTTGCAGCAATTACAGCACTTGATTTCCTGGAAGCCCTGTGTACACTGCTTAGAGAGAAGAAAAACATGTCTGAGAAGAGTGAGGAGGAGGTCAGTGACCACAGTTATTTCCACGGCTACACAACAACGGTGAACACTTAGTATGTGCTCTGTGTTCAAGAGGCCAGCATCCCCACAGAGGAGCAGCAAGACCTGTTTTAGTGATGTCCAGAAGAAGTGATGCCCAGGGTCCATGAATGTAAGCATCCACGTGCAGGTGTGCTGATGTGTGATGCTGCTGAGCATGTCCACCTGACCTCAAACATGGCAAGCTTGTGTGTGTGTGTGTGTGTGTGTGTATGTGTGTATAATAATAAAAAAAACATGTATGCCTGGATCTTGGGGCCATGGATAGTTCTGGTCTTTGCTTTTTTGTTTTTGAGATAGTCTTTATACATAGCCCTGGCTGTCCTGGAACTCACTATGTATGTAAGGTTGGCCTGCAACTCAGAGGGTTTTTCCTGCCTCTGTCTTCCTGATGCTGGGATTAAAGGTGTGCACCACCACAGCCAACCATGGAGAGGTCCTAACAGGAGGAAAGGATGAAGGTCTGTACAAGACACTGGGATGGCAGAGGCTAGTTGAGTGGCAGTTGAGTTTAGGACAGATGGTCTTGTGGGACACATGGACAGAACCAGAATGTTGGCTGTCTAGATAAAACAGACAGGCTTAGGTGATAAATGATTATGTGTACACACACAACATACATACACACATTGCCATTATTTATCTGTCTGTCTATTATCCATTTGTCTGTGTGTGTGCATGTGTGTGCATATATGTGTGTGTGCGTATGTATGATCTTACAAGTTCCTTTCTTTTAATGATTACTGTTTTTTTCTTTAAATATTGTTAAATAAAATATTTTCTATGGAAAACACGTCAATCGCTGAAAGTTGAGGTTTTAAAATAATTCTTCCTATTTACCACCCTCAAAGCATTTTTATATATTGCTTACTTCATTCTCATACTACTCATGTGAGGTGGTTACTATGGTTACTATGACTATTTTACAGAGGATGAAAAGGAGGCTCAAATGGTAGCTGCTGGTTTGCTTGAGGATACCCTGCTTATCAGTGACAGAGGTGGTTTAATCCTGGGGGTCCTGACTTCTAACCCTCGTAAGTGACATAACTTTATTGCCCTTTAAATCTGTGTTACTGCTTTGTGAGACAGTAACTGCCATTGCCAGTCTAGGCCTGCCATGACCAGCCTTTTCAACAGGGCAACTACCAGGGAGATGGGGTATGGGGGGAGGGGGTGTTTCCTACCCAGCAACCTCATCTGTAATGGTCGCAGGTGCAATCAGCGCCACTGTTCCTGAGTACAGGGATGGGTCAGCTGTGGTATGTGTGCTCAGTTCAGTGGAATATTAGTCTGCTGTGAGAAGCTAGGAACTGTCACAGGAAACAATAGTATTACGACATAGTCATGGAATGGGGGCAGACCAAACAGTTATGTCATGGCTAGATGACGCTGTTCCTAGAAGTGGTAGGTTACTGAAAAAACGAGTCCATGGAGGCATACTCAAGGAATTCTCACACAGGCAGAATGATCTGCAGCAACAGAAAACAGAGCCCTCTCTGGGGGGCTGGAATGAAATAACCTCCACAGGTCAGGTCTATCTTCCTCTATGAGGAGGTTTCAGGACTACATACACATGTAAAAATATAGTCAGCTACATACCAGATTTGTTCATTTTACTGGATAACGTAAATTAAAAAAAAGTCCACAAGAGCGAGTCATTGCTAAACATAAGCCAGGTCTACCTGAGTGTGGTAGGTTCAAGTTAACATTAGCAAGCCCTCAGCAGCTTGAGAGCTCAGAAAAGACAAAGTCTGTGGAGAATTCTCATTTTCTGTGAGAAGGAACAGATGGCCCAGGGGCTGTGACAGGGGAGAGAGAGGTGTGTCTCCCTGCTCTGGGCCCAGGTAGGGGCTGTGGTAACTTCTGGAAGGATCCAAGGAACAGGGAGAGGGGGTGCCTGTCAGCAGAGCCCTGGGGAAGCGGAGGAGACAACAGAGGGTGAGAGCTAGCGCACCTAGCTGAGGCAGTGGCTCAGGTGAGGAAGCCCCAGCTGGCCTCTCTGGGTTTACACGTGCCAGCATGGACACCTCAAACGCAGTAAATGCCAACTCAGGCTCATCCTCCCTGTCTGAAGTCAAGATGCCTAGATGTTCTCGTATTGCTGCTACTGCCAGCTCTGCCCTAACCATGACCCACCACTCTTCCTTTCCCCTGCACGGAAACCGGGTCTTCCCAGGGCGGCTGAAACCTACCCATTTGTTTATTCTCCTGAAGTCCTGTCCTGGGTAAGGCAAAACAAGATGGGTAATGACAGTGACATTACAGTTCCCACCAGCGGGAGCTGGGTGAAACTGCAAAGACAGAGCTGGTAAGACCCATCTTCATTTAAAGATAAGCAGTCCACCCACGGAAGAATAAGATGGCTTGCCCCGGGGCCCNNNCCCGGCCAGTGGATGTTATTGTTGGGCTTCACTGATGCTCCTGGGTTTCTCCTCATGCTAGCCCCCTGCCCATATGTGCCCTTAGGCTTCCTCTATCGCAGCATTCTCCCTCCTTTCTTCCTTAGGAGTCTTGTTATCTTGCCAGGCGAAGAGACCTTTCCTCCTCAGCCCCAGGAGCTGAGACTATACAGGTACAAGCCTTTGCTGTGGCCTGGGTGTCTTCCTAAGGGCTTTCAGCCAAGTTCCTTTTATTCAAATACCTGACGTGGATTATTTCAGAGACTCCAGATGGACAGAATGTAGAGCTGAGCTTCTGACTAAACAGGAACTGGCTCTAACTGTGAGATGTCCAGGTAACTATGAGGAATGCCAGATGATTCTAGTTGCTTCTAGAATACTGCCAGGGGAGGATTACGGTCATGGCTGCTGGGCCTGGTCTCGANCCCGGCCAGTGGATGTTATTGTTGGGCTTCACTGATGCTCCTGGGTTTCTCCTCATGCTAGCCCCCTGCCCATATGTGCCCTTAGGCTTCCTCTATCGCAGCATTCTCCCTCCTTTCTTCCTTAGGAGTCTTGTTATCTTGCCAGGCGAAGAGACCTTTCCTCCTCAGCCCCAGGAGCTGAGACTATACAGGTACAAGCCTTTGCTGTGGCCTGGGTGTCTTCCTAAGGGCTTTCAGCCAAGTTCCTTTTATTCAAATACCTGACGTGGATTATTTCAGAGACTCCAGATGGACAGAATGTAGAGCTGAGCTTCTGACTAAACAGGAACTGGCTCTAACTGTGAGATGTCCAGGTAACTATGAGGAATGCCAGATGATTCTAGTTGCTTCTAGAATACTGCCAGGGGAGGATTACGGTCATGGCTGCTGGGCCTGGTCTCGA
>LOEQ01000460.1:194934-205990 GCA_001685075.1 Bramus lutescens | reverse complement strand
CAGGCTTCTGCTCACAAGCCAGGGTAGGTGGGCGGTGAGTGTGAGCTTGTAGGAGGCAAAGTCCTGGGCAAGACCTGAGCTCCACACTGCAGAGGTGCCTGTGTCCGGTGCTGTCACACTTTGTTGCCTGGCGTGTCAGTGCATCGTGACAGATACTTCAGAGCACCCTGAGATAGGGAACTCACAACTGTTTTGCAAACAATTGTCATTCACGGTCCTAAAATAGCTACACTTGGCACATGTCTCAGAACACCGCCTGCACTCCCATAATCAAGATGCGGCACGGCTGTGGCCTGCGGGTGACATAAAACCCAACTTGCAAATATTATTAGGCACATGGACCAGCTGTCTTGAGGAGCTGATTAATCCCCGGCAGGAACGTCGGCATGCGGCACACATGCCATCTGCAGAATACATTGGCAAATACATGCTGGACCTTTCTATCCAGTGGAAAGGCCAAGGCTGGGCAGACCCAGTGGAAGAGTTATAGGAACAGCTGGGCTATCCAAGGCTGGAAAATGAGACTCTCTCTAGTCCCCCAACACATGTGAGCTTGAGAGGTTGCCCCTTAAGGCTTTTTCCATAAAATAAAGGGGAAACAGAACTTATGACTAATTCTCTCCATTTTTACACTCTGCTCTTGGTGAGAGACAGTAGGCAGAGTTCAAGATCATGCCTGTCCTGTTTCTAAATCCTGCTCTTCCACTTGTGAGCTTTGTGACTTTGTACAAATGCCTCCACTGACTTTCTGAGTCTATTTCCTGCCCCTTGAAAGTCAGGCAGTTCCAGCTCCTCACATGCCCTGGCCCTTCCTTGTTCTCTGCTTCAAGACAGCGCGGACTGTCCGTATCTCCTTCCATATTCCAGTTGATCTAATCCTCACCCATCCTTCCCCAGTGTTCAATTTGGTAAAGGAAAAGAAAGAGGAAATTATGGCCAAAGAGGTAAGGATAGAGTCTGTTGGGAAATAGGGTCAAGGAGATGCTAAATCAAGGATTAAGACTAGTCCTTGGAAAGGAGTTCAGACAGTGGCTGGCATGTGATGGGGGAGGCAGGGTAGAAAGGCAGCCCTGATGGCTGGCTGCATGGCCAATCTGAGAGAGTCCTGGATGGGTTCCAGAGCAGAAGCTGACATGAGAGGTGCCAGTCACCTAAGGCTGCAGTTTTGGGTACCTTAATGAACGATGCATGACTTCCACACCCAAGCCCTTCCAACAGTACCTCTGTTAGCATCTGTGGCTCCTGGCCTGGCCACCTTCTCATTTAGGGATGGATCAAGGGTGCTAACCACAGACTTTGCAGAGTCCAAAGTCTGGTTAAGAATGAGAAAACAGCCTTGCAGTGCTCCTCCTGCCACTGAGACTTTCTCTCACACAGAAGGACGTTCCTGGCTTCTACTGGATCCATTTCCCAAGTTAAATCTTCAGGGAGTCCTTTTCTAAATCAAGAATTCAGGTTGTAAACCTTCACCTATTCTAGGGCTCTGCTCACATTCGCTCAGAGCCACTTGGTATCCCATCCCACCAAACTCACGCCTGCATTCCCCTCTGCTTAGAGACACAGTCCTCTTTTGTGTCCTTCCCCCCGACTCTGGGTGTATGTCTGTGGACATGTCCCACTCCACATGATCCTGAGGCGGCCTGCTATGTGGGTATAAGGCTCCAGGACAAGATGTGCCACATGGTGGAGGAATTCAAATAGCTGAGCTGTTTGCCCAACATGGAGTGGAGCATTTGAGCAGTATCTGTAATCCAGCAGGAGCTCGGTTTGACATTTCCCTTATCACTCATTAGACTTCTGTTCCGAGTCAAAGAAAAAAAAAGGGACGAATTGGCATTAAGAAAAAAAAAAAGGAAAGAGAACTAGGAAGATAATGTTCTAGAAAGGAGTGGAATGACTACTATTCATTCTGAAAGCACCACCTTACAGTATATTCCAGTTACTGCTCAGAGTGGTTCAGGTGCCTGGGCTTTGGCCATGTGAACCTCACCCTCTCCTGAGTCCTGGCATCAAATTCACAGAAGCCGTTGCAGTTGCTAGTTCCTCACTTAGTCCCACACTTGGACATGCGAGCAACCAGCAAGGTGGAAAACACTCTCGGGAATTCCCTCCTTGCGCCTGCAGCTCTACTAACTCAGTCACCTGGGTGGGGTGGCTTCAGGTTCAGTGTGCTTTATACAAAGACTGTCCATGAATTTTTGTAGGGTTGGGTGGAGGCAGACAAAGAAAGCAAGGGCTTTTCAAGGAACTCCACCGTCCAGTTCCTCCAGACCATCTCTTTCCCTTCACGCTTTGCTTCAAGCTTCAAGCTTCAGGCTGGCCTGCTTGGGGCCATGGGAGGCAATTGCAGAATGAGGTCAGGATTGGCCTCCACGGGCCTCTGCAGGCTCCCTACGAGGAGGCGCCCTCAGTGGGGTGCTCCCTCTCCCTGCTGCCTTGCAAACCTTAAACCTTGGCTGCCCTGACATTAGCCCTGAGGCATCATAGTGCCCTCGACTCTGAAAACTTGCCTGTTTCATGGTAAAAGACCGCAATTCAAGTCTCTCCTTAGAGGTCACCTGCTTTCTGCTGGGACATGACTGATTGGGACTGAGCTAGAACCTGGTCTCCCAGATACTTCTTTCTCCAAAAGCAGAGCACTCTGATCAAGTGGACCGTGATACTTCCAGAAAGGCAGGTGGGTGTACCGTGGGAGTAGACACCCGCTCACTAACCAGGGCTGCACCCATCTCTGGCCCACTAGTCCCCCACCTGAGAACTGCCATACTCCTGCCAGACCAGAGGGGAAGAAAAGGGCAGTTGGAGGAAATGAAGGTAAGGAGGAAGGGCGGTGCAGAGCAAAGATGCAATCAGGAGCCTTTGTCAAGGGCGCACCCACCTTGTCTTGCTGTGTACTCATTGTCTTCAATCAAGCGAGCCAACCCGAAGTCAGCAATCTTGCAAATGAGTCCATTCCCCACCAGAATGTTTGCTGACCGCAGATCTCTGTGGATATAATTCATGCGCTCGATGTAAGCCATTCCGGCGGCAACCTGTGGAAACGCAGGGAAAGGGGTACAGCTATTACACCACAACCCCTCATGTGTCCATGCCCACACAGCCACGGTCCGAATCAAGGCACCCCATGACCTACCTGTGCTGCCATGTCGACAAGATTTGGCAATTTCAGAGCTCGGCCTTCACCGTCTTTTAAGAAATCAAGCAAACTTCCTACGAATGAAACACAAAGCAATTTCAGTTTACTCAGAAAGGCAAAAATTCCTTGCGGGCTGTACTTGACTTCCTTAGTGTAAGTAAAAGGTAGTGGGATGGGACAATGTCATTGATGGAAAAAGAAAGGTTTGTATAAAAACAAAGAAACAAATTCCATGTTTTAAGTAGTAAGTGTTAGCATCTGAAAATGAACAGCGATTATTTTGTTTCTAAAGACAGAGTTTGGTAACAGGAGAACAGCATCTCCTTTTCTGTCACAGGAGGAGTCCGTCAGGAACCGAACCATCCTCTCATGCCCTGTCTTCCCTGCACAGGAGAGTGATGTGGACACAGATCACCCAGGGGAGCACACTGAGGATGCACTGCCAGACCAGTAGTGACAGTGTTGCCAGGGAGTTAGTGGGAAGAGCCTATCCTTAGGCTCCATCTGCATCAGGAACTCTGGAGTCAGACTCAGACACCTGCGCTTCCTGAGGCCCTCAAGGTGACTCAGAGTACAAGGAAGTTTTAGATTCACTGACTTCGTTTCAGGTTTTAAAGTGAGAATGTAATGTCTGAGAAATGTGGGGCAGAGAGCTTCCTAATTAGATCACAGGCAGTCGAGCCTCCCCCTCAGACATCTGAGACAAACAGCCAGGGCTTCAGAGCCATTCTTGTGAGCTGCCTGAGGAGGCCCAGAGCTGACACCCAGGCAGAGATAATCATTTGCAGGAGCTGGGGGCACATGATGGTCGTCAGTGGTTTTTTTTTTTATGCTTTAATCACAAAGCTATTTACAAAATAACCCTGGATCCAAAGGGCAAATAATCTGCCATGAAAAAAATTCCAATTATATTTTAAGAGAAAGTACATAGAAAATAAAAACTACACTAGTGTCTCCTAATGTATAACATGCGGCCTTTTAAGGCTGTTTCTTGTTTGGCTCATTTATTTTTCCAAAACAAAGTGCTCTCTGGCTTCATCCCCAACAATGCTGGTCTGATTATAATAAAGTGTGCACCAATGCACAAATGTTCGGGGGGCGGGGAATGACTGCATGTCATTTCTTCACCTGACATTTAAAGAGAAAACTTGGGGAAAGATGTTGATCTGGAGCCTGAACTAACCCAGCAACCATCTGCTATTGATTATTTAGCCCTAAAAAGGGAAATTTAACAGAAGCCACTAATTTAAAATGGCAGCAGGTTTTGTAGCCCTGTACATTAGCTCTGATATAAAATGGATGTTTTACTTATGAGGAAGAACACTCCTGATGAGTAACAGGTAAAAGGTACTGTGGTTCTCAAGACTCTGGGGGCAGACTCGAAGTTCCCCCTTTCCTAAGCGTCACCCTGAGTGAGGACGGTCGGCATCTTCTGATGGGAATCCCCAGTTCATGTTGAGACTGGGGGCTGAGCAAGCGGCAGCTCCGTTTCTGTCTCTAAACAGTCCCTGCAATCTGAGGAGGGAGGAGGAGAGTGTTGGCCAACCTTTATTCATGTATTCTGTGACGATGTAAATGGGCTCTTCAGACACTACGGCATAGAGCTGCACCAGCTTGTCGTGTTTCAGCTTCTTCATGATCTGTGCTTCCTCCAGGAAGGATTCTGGAGACATTGTGCCTGGCTTAAGAGTCTTTATGGCTACTTTCGTGTTTCCATTCCAGGTACCTATAAATAGCCCACAGCAGTAAGTCAATCCAAGGATACTCTTTTCACGGGAAAAATAATTTTGATCAGCAACTATGTGCATAAAATTAGATTTTTAGTTTTAAAAAATCTTAAATGGTTTTTACAAGCAAAGACAATCACAAAGGACTCTGTCATGTATTTCAACAGAAAAAAATGAGTTTACTTATAGATTTTATAATTCACTAACTTTTCCCGCTAGATAGACATCACTCTTTTTATGGCTCATCCATATAATTGTGCATTTACACCACAAAGCTTTGGGCTCTTATTTCAGTGGTGAAAGCCTAGGATTCAGAATTGGCCTGGGTATCCAGTAGCTGTCCCCTAGATAACAGGAAAAGCCTGGAAGAAATTAGATTAAATTCCATCTTAGAGGGTGTGCTCCCATAGAAGTATGGCCACACACCGAGGATGCTTGGAAATCGGTTTTAGGCTTTCAACTGTCTGCACTGGATGAGTTACCTGACAGAGTCCTTCAGCAGTCATGCTAAATGTGCCCACAAGCACAGGCAAGGAACACAGTCTCCTTGCCTATACTTCCCCAGGTAAGGTAAATCCCTCAGGCTTCTGGAGAGTCAGTCCTAAGAACAATGGCTTCTAGCAGGTGGACTGCAAAATCAGCAGTGAGGAGAGAAGCATTTAAACAGTGTTTAAATACTTCTTTAAAAATCTAGCTAACCCAAAGGCAAGGCTTGGCTTATGGTCATTATCAATTAGCTCATCTGTAAAATGTGGGAATGGACTAGTAGCTTTTCATTCTCTTTTGGTTCTCAAATAAAAAGACAAAATTCTGGCTTATTCCATTTTTAGCTGATGACTTTGAAGAATAATTTTATAAAGGGAAAATAAAAATCTGCTAATTCAGATTATATTGCTTACAATCTGAAAGAAAATGTGGGTTCAAACCAAGATTGACTCAAATGTAATCTGACTTTCAGATCTAAGGAGCCTGTATATTGAAGTATTTATTATTCTGTTGAAACATATAATTACAACATGCATTCTACGGGGGGAAACCTATGAAAAAGCCAGTGGCTTAGGGGTTCAATTATCTCAGAAAATATTCACCACTCAATGTAAATGGGAACTTTGACAACTTTTAAATGGCCTTTGTGATTTAACTGCTAATGGTTTCCAATTTAAGCACAGTGTGGTCTTCTCTTAGCAGCTTGGGTTACTGTCTAGGCTTCTATCCCAACTCTTTTGCTCCATGGGAAACAACACCTGGGTGCTCTGTGTAATGATGATTTAAAGTTGACAGTTTCAAAAGTTTGAAGATAAAATTCTTAGAGAATGCCATTCTTCCTGATTGTGTGATCTGATAAAATTCCTCACGACTTAACAACTTCAATTAAAAGTTGGATAGATAAATGAGATACAAGTTGTATAAGCAGATTTTATAACCCTTGAGATAAACTCTAGACAGGGATGGGCACATTAATGTGATCACTATTATAATATGTACAACCTATAATACATATACATGCTTGGCTGTCTACTTCCATTGTCCATGTGTACATCTGTTTCTGAGTCTGCATGGGACCTGCTGTACTTCAAACATTTGATTACATCAACTCTTTTCCTGTGGATCATATCTGAAGAACACATGTACCTGTTTATACCCTTTTAGACTCCAAGGAAGGGAGATTCCAATATTTTGTCATCATTTGATGGACAGATGCTTTTGGGAGGGATCTAAGGCCATGGATTGTCTGTAAGCAAAGCTGCAGCTGACCCGGAGGATGAGAGATGCCATCTCAAGGGTCAGTGCCGTTGGCATTACTGACAACCAAATGAAGAAAAAGTGTGCATGAACCAAAGATCTACAAGGGATTTTAAACACACCTGATAAAATCCTCAGAATAATCCAATGAAGCAGCTATGACTTCAGGTTTACAGATGAGGAACTGAGGCTCAGAGGTGTTAAACAGGCCCCACGTTTATGCTTAATCATCCAGCAAGGGTTTAGACCCAGGTTTGGCACACAGAAAGCCTGTGACCTTAGTCTATCACTGCCACCCCCCGCATCTTACCGTCCCATTTCATAGGGTGAGAAAGCACCACATTCCCAGAGTGCTGGCTTCCGGTTTGCAGGTGCTTAATGAACCACAAGAAATAGGACAGATGAACACAGCAAGGTGCCACGCAGTCGGCAAACCCGGGCTCGAGGCCCATCTAGAGACACAGGTTAAGGGTCTTTGTCCCAATGGTCACATACACGTCTCTGTTCAAAACCGTCCTTTTCACCAGCTTTGAGATGTTGCCAAAACAGAATGTGCCCTCTGCCTTACCAAGCCACACTTCAGCGAAACACCCCTGCCCCAGCTTCTTCTCCAGAAACAACGAGCCACGTGCAACTTCCCAAGCATCTTTAGCCAATCCAGAAGTTTGTGGGATACAACTTGATGAAATCACAGTTAAGTTAAAACACAAACCATCAGCTTTCTCTACAGGAAAGGGAATTAATAAAGAAAACACAGTCCTTATAATCCATAATCATGCATGCACTGGGAAAGATGGAAGGTGACTGCCCTGAGGCCAACGCTCTGTAGTACCGGCAGCTGGCACTAAGGGATACAGTCTACGCAGGCTGGAACAGCCCTNTACAGTCTACGCAGGCTGGAAGAGCCCTTCCACTAGCGAGAGCACAACCCGAGCCATCTGTCAATCTTGCTCAGTCCTATCTTTTGGAGAAATTCTAATTTTTTTAAAATGAAAATTGAGTAATTCAAATTGTCTGTCTTCCTGCTCATGAAAGATACCTTTATTTTCACCTTCCATCTTTGATGTTTGGGATTTCCCAAATGGGGAAGCTAATCAAAGAGTAATTGAGTCTCAGCATACCCATCCATACTTCCCCAAACTGCCCGTTTCCCAGTCTCTTGATCAACTGCAGGGATTCGCGAGGGATTTCCCAGACATCTTTGGTTTTGACAGACAGATCGGTAAGCCGTGGCATCCCTTTGTGACAGGGGACTACTAGGCGGCAGCAGAGACCTGCGGCTCTCTCTGAAGGAGCAGGGCAGCGGCGAGGGAGAGAAGAGCAGAACATGTAACAACAGCGTGCACAGGTGGGCAGCGCAGTGTCGGCGAGCGCGGCGCAGGCCACAGAGGATGTGACAAACACAAGCAAACATTCGCTGGAGGTGGACGAGGGCACTTCGGATGGGGCCTCTGCAGTCGTCTGTGTCTGTCCCCCCCAGCTCCAGGGGAGCGTTCCACACACACAGGTGCAGTGCATTTTCGTCTAATGGACTAGCATACACATTCTGGAATTCTGAAAATGTCCTTAATTTCAAAAAGTGCATACATAAAAATAAAACATGTGACCGTCCCTTTCCCTTTTGATATCTAGATGGCCTAAGGGTCAAAGGAATCTTCCCGGTACAAATGTGTTTAAAATGTGACTTTAGGCTAGGAGCCTTCCACAGAACTCTGGTCTGTTAGAATGAGCCTCAAGAGCACGTCTGGCAGCGAGCACAGCATGACACATTTTCTTTAGGGACTGCTTTGTCCTTCTGATTCTGTTCTACCAGTCCTGTGCGTTTGCAGTGCTTTTTGGGGCAATTTTCCACTAAAAACAAAAACAAGAACACAACTTTTTAAACAACTTCCTATGTATAACTTAGAAGTCTGGATTCAAAGAAAGAATAGAAATTAGCACTCACAGAAACTCAACGACATGAAAGACTAGGAAGACAGCAGCTACTGCTCAGGTTACTGGGAAGCTGAGTCTTTTTCCTCCTTCCTTTTGAAAGGATATACCTCTGAGAACCTAGCAGGGAGAGCGACTAAATATCAACAAAGAGTAAGCACTCGGGACAGATGGAAGCCACACAGAGCCTGGGCTGAGAGGTGGGCAGAGCCCTTCATATCCCGTGAAGCCCCTCAGATCCAAAGCATGAACTTGGCTGCCTCTTTTCTGGGAACTCCTAGCTTATTTTTCACTTTTCTTTTTGATGGAATCTGGTTCTGAGATGTTTAGGAAGGATATTATTTATGTGTCAGTATTTCAAAGGCATCTTACATGCAAGAGAGAGAGGAAGGAGGAAAAGCTAATATAAAAACAAATCTAACTCGAGATAGATTTCTTTCCCTGAGATTAAAAAACATCTATTGTTCTTCATATTTGCTCTCTCTTCCAGCTTTATGATATCATTAAGGTGCCCTTTCCAGCATACTATTTTCAAATGATCCAAACCCTGGGGACCTGCTGATGTTTGCCTGTAATGAAATATATTTCAGCATTTGAAAAATCCTTATAACATGCAGGCATTTTGTGTATATCTCTGAAGCTCAGGGAGATTTTCTGCTCCATTTCTCTCAATATTTCATTAGAATCCACACAGAGTGAGAGCTGATGCCCGAATCACTGGTTACTCAGGTACTGTTAATTTTTTCAATGGCTCATCAATGGCCAGAATCAATTCATAAGAATTTCTTATTGTTATTTTTAAGAGACTACATTTTTTTGTGTGCTAAAGATAGCACAAATACTTTTCAATGGTGGGGTAAAAAAAAAAGGTGGGTGTGGCTCCCATCTGTAATCCCAACATTCAGGATGCTGATAGAGGAGGACTGCTGTAACTCTGAAAGGTCACCTTGGGGACTACCCAGGGCTACAAGTGAGACCTTATCTCAAAACAAAAGCAATAAATAAATAAATAAGGAGGCAGTCAGGTATGCATGCATTGTATAGTAGGGCACACTTGTTAACCAAGGAAAGCAAGCACAGCACATTAAACAATTGCACATAAAGTTACAGTTAAATGAAATGCACATGTGTATGCATAGATCCAATAATTAAACTGCCAAGAACAAAAGAATGATATCATTTGGTGTGAAGGCAATCTAATCTTAAAGTCATCACAGCAGCTGGGTGTGGTGAGTGGTGCACACCTTTAATCTCGGCAGAGGCAGGTGGAGCTCTGAGTTGGAGACTGCCAGGCCTGCACAGTGACACCCTGTCTCAGGAAAGAAAAACAGTCACAACAGCAGTCATAGAAGAGCCTTGGCTGCACACACGGAAGCCTGGGTAGGAAGCAGCACTCGGGACACTGAGTCCTGCAGACAGAGCATCATGAAATGCAGGAAGGTGTGAGCAAGCCCACTGCAGGGCAAGTGTTCACTGCAAGCCTGCCTAGGGGCAACTCCTTCCTCCTTCTCCTTTAACGGTTCTGTGTGATATTACAGAAGGCAACAGGAAAAGAACTTGCAAGGACTTTGATGATGCAAATAAAGACAAAACCAACTTTTAAGATTTAAACCACTGCCTTCTACTTGGGGGAACTTCTCTGTGGTAGAACAGCAATGTAGACATTGGTTCAAGCCTGCCTTCAGGGGTGTACGCAGGAAGGGACCTCCTCCTCATCCCTTGCCAGCTCTTGGCCCGCCCTCTCTCATTTCCAAGTGCTGAGGGGTAGTTAGATTAAGGTTACCTGAGTAATGCTGCACAAGCTGCTGGAGGGTTTCAAACTGGGCCCGGGTTGTGATATAGTATCCGCCATTGTCAAGTTTGCGAATTTTATAATGTTTGACATGGTCTCCTTTCATATCATCCCAATCCCGGATGGAAAGTGAGTAGGCACCTGGCAAACACGCGAAGCGGTTAGCAGTGTCAATCATCCTTGATTGCCAGTCTGTTTGTAGGTCTCATTTATTTGACTATTCTAATAATTATCAAAAGGACACACATACATGTATGTACACAGATGCTTGCACACATGCATGAGAGAGGCACACAAACAACACACAGACACACAGACACACATACCCCATCTCCACTCAGTAACAGACCAAGACAAGTCTTGCTGTCCTGCCAGTGTCAGAAGACATTAGCAACAAAATGCCTTGGCTCTTGAAACTAAAACTTCCCAGCTATTTTTCTAAAGTTTCCTTTGAATTTCTTTGTCATCTAACACAGCCTGGAACAAATCACACTGGGCAAGATCAAGAACACTATGGAGACTCTAGGTGAGCTTGTCTCCTGGTTTCATTTCCTATGGGGTATCTGAGAGGCGGGGATGGTCAGGGGTGGGAGACAGGGATGGTGGGGGCAGAGATGATAGAGAACAGAGGTGGGCACAAAAGAAATGGCACGGTGCTCCTCTAAAAGGAGCTCCAGAATTCTTCGGGCTGACACTTCACAGGGAGAGGCTGCCCGTGTACGGCAC
>LOEQ01000460.1:122992-165924 GCA_001685075.1 Bramus lutescens | reverse complement strand
TTTATTAACCAATGAAAGTAACACATAGACAGATGACCCTCCTACATCAAGCAGGGAGTGTGTATCTTTCTGCTGTAACAGGCAGCCTGTATTTGGACAATTATGAGGGGAAAACAAAGGTAGCCTATGGAAATCAAGCCTGGATGAGCTGGGCACATTCCCCTGTCCCTCTACCACTGGGCACCAAGCTCCTTCGAGTAAGAAATGAGAGGATAAAGCTTCTCGTGCTTTAAATATAGTCTCCTTTAGTCTCCAGAGCAATCATGCTCAGGATTTCAGGTAAGGAGCATTGGGCTCACAGACCTGAAGCATTTGCCTGGTTTACCTAGTGTGTAAGAGTGTGTCAGAGATCTGAGTCCACACTACTGCAGTCATAGCCTCTACATACTACACCGCACTGTCTCTGACCTGCATATTCCACATTTGGACATTTCCCCAAGTGTCTATGACACCTTAGCTTCTATTATCAGACTCTTGCTTTACAGAAGGGATGGAAGCAGTGACATTAGGCAGCATCAGGGATGCTGAGTGGCCTGGAGTATGTCCCTTTAACACCCTGGAGCCTAGGTTCCTCACTGATGAGCAATGGAGCTTCAACTAGAAGCTTGGCAGGGCTTGTGTTGACGCTGACATTGCTGAAGAAGCCAGAGCCTCTCTTCACAGATTCAAGTAGAAGCACAGAGTCCATAGACCTGAATAGTACAGCTATGTCCCTAAGTTGAACCTCTGTGTCATGGGGACTCATGCAGTGACCTGGCCAGGGTTGACTCTCGCTGTAAGCGCTTATGTGGTCTGCTGCTCCCCGTGCCCTGCGGTTTTACACCTGAGCGCTTGGAATAGGCTGAAGGAGTCCTTTCGAGCTGCAGGTTCAGAAGACCCTCACGTGCCCTTGTTGCTAGTATGAAGGACAGCTTCTGATCTGGCACAGTGGCCTCAGCACCTACCTCTTCCCTATCTTGGGGGTCTCTGCCCACTGACTCTGGTTCTACTCCAGACGTTGCTGGGTACAGCTGCTACTGAGCTCAGATGAGGAAGCAAGAAAGAAAACACTAGCAAGAATAAAGGAACTTCCTACATCTCATCTCTCAAACAAAAGATACCTAGAAATCACCATAGTAACAAATCACCAGTTCTCCAGGGTTTCATTTCTCTTGGGTTTTGTCCTGCTCATACCCTTGGATTTATATTCATCTCTGCTCTCAGTTCTTACTCAGCAACTACATTCTGATCCGTTCTCTGTGACAGGCACTGTGCAGGTGAGCATGGTCTCTGCCCTCAAGGAGCTTACAAATACTGAGGAGGGAGACAGACAAGCACAAGGATGGTCTCAAGTCAGGAGGTGATTTAAAAGGTGACTGGCCACTAGCTTGGAGAGGAAGGGGTGCCTTTGGAAGCAAAGAACAACACACTGGAGCACGCATAAACAGCACAATGCTCTCAAGGAGCTGTAAGCGGCCCTATGGCTGGTTTAATTTTTGCTCTTATTTATGGAGCACTCAATGTGCCAGGCGGGCCAGCCTCACCGGGTCTCTGCTCAAGTGAAGCTTTCAGTTAAATGGAACCGAAGCAGGCAGATGCGAAAGCGGAGAAGCAGCAGAAGCAAGATCGTATGTGTTGATTCTACCAAATGCCTGCAACTTTACTCTGAGCAACATAAAAATTACCCCCTGTGATGTAGTAACAGCCTCATGAGCTGGATATTGGCAGTGTCACTTACATACCAATGACACCATTTTACAGATGGGGAAGTCAGTGGAAGGAGGTCAAGTACCTGTCTGTGTCAGGCTACACAGCTAGTCTGAACTGGATTTTAACCAAGACTTGGCAGAATCTAAGACCTACCCTCTTAATCACGGGCTAATAAACCAAAGCAATTGTACATTACCCAGCGCATGGTTATCCGGATTTTCGTGGGAGGTAAAATGGGCCATGACAGATACATATTGAATCTGGGGAGAGAAGGAGAGCACACAGCAGCCAGTCAAGAGGCCAAGAGTGGGAGGATTGTGTGTAGGCGGTGGACAGAGACTCAGCTAAGTGAGATGTGACTGCCTAAGCTGGACAAATGGCTCCATCCATTCTGGCCACCCATCTATGCATAATTCATACCCCCATAAATCATCCCACGACAGCAAAGCAGTAGCTTCTGTTGTATGTGAGAATGAAGATCTGAAACATGGATGCCCGCAGAGGTGACTTTCCATGGGATTATGTAAGGTCCATTACTGGAGGTCCCCGCACTAAAAGAGCCCCTGATTTTTTGGGGCTGCTAGAAGTGGGGGATGGAAGCTTGTTGTGCAGCTGTGTGGGTGGCAGCTTAACCGTGCTGAGGACGGATAATAGCAGATACACATCTGCAGGGCAGGGCATCAGGAAGAGATACCACCACCCACTACAAAAGCACGGACCAGCTGGTCTCCAATGCAGACTGGTATCTGGGGTTAGGAGTCTAAGGGTCCACCACCCCTCTCTATCTGCAGAGACTCTGCGCTGTCAGGTCAAACAGGAACATAATTATCACAGCACACAAGAGGCAGCTGCTTGTCAGTTCTGCATGAAATCCACCACTCAGTCTTCAGCTACAACAGGCAGCTGTGCTCACATACAGGGTCAGGGTGGTCAGAGGATGGGACTTGCTCTCCTACCAGCAAGAGTCATTACACGGAGGGAGGCTCAGGGAAGCAGTGCTTTGTCCCAGCATACAACAAACTGGTCTGTTCTTGGGAACGTGGCTCACAAGACTCCAGGTGACGGTGACCAGAGGATGGCTTTGTGTTCTGCTCCAGTTCTGGCTCGATGCCACTCAGATGAACAGAGTAAACAGCAGTGGTGTACGCTTGGAGTAAGTCAGGCAACGGTTTTATAATACTTCTCTCTGACTGACTGTGTAGATGGACTAGCAGGCCAAGTGGGAAAAAATGATCCCACGTACAACAGTCTAGGTGTTGGTATCTCTTATCCCTCAGGCTTGTCTTTCACACGGATGCCAGTCCCCAGATGCACACCCCTCTAGAGCCCACCCTTCCTTCAAGATCCACATTTCCCCCATAGAGTCTACTCTGTAACACTGTTGCTACAAACCGTGCATCTTTGTAACTCTTGGGACAGACAGGTCATGCCATGTCCTGCTTCCTCTGGCTTCTTGCTCACCTTTTCCTACTTTGCCAGGATATCACAGCTGTTTCTGTGGCACGCTTGCTGGTTACCTGCCTTCTGCTCCTTCACTGCTATTTCTTTCCTGCTTCACACACTTGACTCTTCAAGCTACAACAGCAGCCTCAAATTTCCCCTCTTTGTTTTGACTAGTTCTGGACAAAACAAATAGGTACAATTTTAATCTTCCTTTTGTGGTACCAGAGGCTTTGGCTTTCCTGTCAAAGCCAGGTGACAGAGCTATCACCTTTCTTTCAGAATTAAAGCTTCATTATAAATAACAGACAGGAAAAATATCCCACCTGACATTCAACCTAAACAAAACATCTCACTTGGCTTTTGGCCTAAGCGAAACACAACACCTGTCACAAACTATCATCCTTCATTTCAATGCTGAAATTCCAACATAAAGAGGCCACGGTATTGGCAGGGTTTTCAGTATGCCAGTAGAAGGTGTTTGTGAGCATGCGTCAAAAGGAAGTTCATGGACAGCAATGGCAGCATCTGCACTGGCGGAGCTCTGAAAAAGCAAGCTCACATCTATGCATTGAGGATGCAGTCCACCTTTTCATGTCACTCTCTTCCTCCATCAACCTGAGGGAAACATGGCTAATGAAGCAGGGGATGCGCGCACTGCCTGGAACGAGCCTAGGACTCAGGAGGAGCCGTCTTTTTCCATGGCCCGCAGGTGCAGACCCAGAAAGCTCACTGAGCTAGAGCTAAGGGGCTGGACCGCACTTTCCTGCAGGCTGCTGGTCCAGGCCAGAGGCTGCCTGCCTTCTCAGCGCCTGGCTGCAGGGGAGGTGGCTCAGCTAGGTGGTGCTCTACTCAAGCCCCACCTCAGTGGGGGAGGGGGTTGGAGCACAGTGTGGGAGCATCCACAGACAGGCTGAAGTGTCCATTCATGCAGGCTGGGTACCCTTCAGCAAACACTTCCCAAGGTCCAGACGACTTGACCTTATGGCAGCCTGTCAAAGCAAGGGTAACTTCCTGCTTCCTGCTGCTTTGCCACTTCTTGTTTAGGTTCATAGCAGGACTCCAAGACTCCTTATCACCCTCCCTCCCATTCATTTTCTAATGAGAACAGCAGCCTTCTCTTAGAGAACAGGTGGGGAAGCCCCTGGGCTGGCCAGGCAGCCCTCTTCTCATGTCCATTCCAGGATTCTATTTTGGAACTGAAATACCCTCAGTGCAAAGAACAGACCACCACAGGGCTTTTAGGTTTAAAAATACCTCTAAGGTGTCAAAAAAGCTGTACAATTTCCACCGGGCACTGGAAACCTGTCCTGTCTCTCTGCACCAGTAACATGCAGAGGGTAGAAACAGTTTGCTCAAATTGTTAACTAAGAGCAGATTCTGGCAAGATGCCTATCTAGGGGAGATGCTGGGGCTGGTAAGGGGAAACAGGTGTGGGAAAATTGTCTGTATTCTGTCAATCATGTTTTAAATAAACACTGATTGGCCAGGCAGGAAATAAAGGCGGGAAAACCAGACAGGAAGTAGAAATGATGCAATGAGAACAGGAGAATTCNCTACAAGAGCTAATAAGAAGACTGAGCTAATGGGCCAATCAGTTTTATAACTTATGGAGATCTCTGTGTGATTTTCTTTGGGAAATGCCGGCTGTGGGGTACCTGGAGGGACAGAAACCCCAACAAGCAGGCCGATCATGTTACAGGAAACTGAGGTGAGGAGATGGTACAAGCTCAAATGGTGTCTGGTATGGTTTCAGGGCGAGCACTCAATGCATTACCACACAATACTGTCCCACAGCCCACCAGCACTCCCTCCCACATGGCGAGCTGTTTGGCGACTGCCCAATCAGCCTTTCCAAGAGGCCCCTGCCTGGCATTTCATCATTTGAGGCTGCAGGTAGGAGAGAGATGCAAGTGAAGTTTCCATTCCTCCTTCAGTTCTGAGGCAGGATCACTTCCACAGCTCCACTGTCATTCGCCCAGGTTTTTGGAAGGCAGAAAGCCATGACTGTGAGGAAGGCTCTCCTAGGTTAGGCAGGTGGCGAGGGTATCACTTGCTCATTCACTGTAAAATGTGGGTTATGCCAATGCCGTGGCTCTACAATTAATGACTGGAGAGAGGCAACTGGTAAAAGGGAAGGAATTGGCAGGGCACATGCACAGGCAGGCCTGCATGCCTAGCTCCTTGGGAGGCTGAGGTAGGAGGACCACAGGTGCATGGCCTGCGTGAGCTACAGGGACTAAATTCAAGGCCAGATGGACAACTGGGTAAGAGCATGTTTAAAAAGCATCACAACAAAACCAAAAAGAAAAGGATTGAAGACAGAGTGATGTGGCCCTCAGTGCTAGGGGGCAACTGTAGGTGGTTTGGACTAACAGGTATCTAAGGATATTATCTACTCATACTGAGAGTAGTTGCTTAGACACCAGCAGGCATGTATATGTGAGGCCTGTCATGCTGGAACCCAAGTGTTTTCCTGTTGCCAGAGTGAGTCTGTCTGTCCTGGGTACCAATGAACCCAGAGGCTTGCTGTGCACCTGGAAGATAGGTAGTTATCTATTGCAGTTATTCAGCCACCTCCTAGATGGAATGAAATGAGCTAATTAAGGTGACAACAACATGGCTTGTTGTGATAAAAAACTAAGAAAGAAAATAGAAGTTAAGGAGGGCACTGTATTTCTGCCTAACACATCTGATCTCAATTCAGCAAGAAACATATTCTTTTACAGATGGAATTATTATCATGGGACCAGTGTCCCACAAGGCCACCTCTGCCCCTTTAAAACACCATCTCCTCGTGTAGCCCACATTGGCTTGGAACCATGGCCAATTTTAGCCCAGGCTGGCTTGGAACTCTTAGCAAATTTATCTCTGCCTTCTAACCTCTGGGACCACAGACATGAGCCACCACATCTTACATGTCGTTTTTCTGAAACAGGGTCTCACTGTGTAGCCCTTGGTGGCCTTGAACTTGTGGCAATTTTCTTGCCTCTGCCTCCCCAGCATTAAGATTATAGGTGTGCACCACTAAACCAGGCTAACACACTTCTGATGTATTATTTGGGAGGCAGTGGTGGAGGATTGCTTATCTTTCAAGGTGAAAAATCTCATTGGCATCATATCATCAGAGGGCCAGTTTCCAAGTTCACGGAAAAGAAGGCAAACAGGGCCAGAAGAATAGCCCATGTGCACACCACCTTGGGGAACTGTGAGAGAGGCTCCAGGACAAAAGAGCCTTTTACCTCAGGTGCATTTGTTCCCTGGATAGTTCTTGGGTGTGATTTCCTGCCTCCTGTGACAAACATCTACGCTCAATGCACGAGACAGGTTTCTTCTTGCTGGATGTCAGCTCATAGCTATGGAACCCAATCTGGTCAGTGCACCCTGAATTTGCATATGGCCTTCTGCCTTGCTTTTGTGCCTTCTCAGATACAATCTATAGAACTTGACAGGAAATTGTGTTTAAACTGATCTATCCTGAAAATGTTCTGGAAAAGGGATGCTCTGTTAATATTTAGTGTGTGCTTACTGACGTTTATTTGAATTTTTTTTTGGATCATGCTTTTCTGATCAACTCAAACAACCTTCCTTGGATCACTGCTTTCTTTGCTACATCTGGGTATAAAGTACACTGAAACTGAAGTAAAGGTGTCTACAGCATCCAACTGTAGTCTTCCCCATTCTTTCTGGTCATCAGACCCCAGGTCCAGCAGACAAGATCTACACAGGCTGGCTGAAAAGTCTTCAGAAGGTACTAGGATGAGTGTCATTTCTGCAGGAAATAAGCTAATTTTACCTAAATATCAATGTTCAAACAGACCTTCTAGAAGTTCATTTCTGATGACTGACAGTGGAGAAGAGCAAATGGGTCTAAGGATGGAGGGTTATATCTATGCCCACTCTTCTTAAAGCTATCGATGACATTCTGAGAACCCTGGCATGTTAGGCAACATCCTTGTGGCCTAGAATGATGTTCAGTCAGCAACTCATGGGGAACCAAGATTGTGTGGGTTTGTGGCAGCCACCTTGGAATTCTTCAGGGGTGGTTTCTGTGGCTCCTTGAAGGGTCCTCAGCCTCTCGTCTCCTCCAGTGCTGTTCCCATCAAAGCCAGGCTGTCCAACTCTATCCTGACCCTTCTATGTTTTGGGAGAAGAGGCTTAATGACTCCCACAGAGCAGCTGTGCTGCAGAACTCAAGCAGTCCCTAGATGCTGTGGACAGGCCACCATTTCACCCATCCGAACAAGACAGGCTTGGTCATCTTCACCTATGCTGACATGGAGAGACTACAAGGAGCCAGGATACACTGGACTACCCAGAGGGTTGTGGCTCTACAACTTTCTGGGTTCAGAGTTTGGACTGTGGCTTCTTCTGCCGCACAAGTTCTTGCTAACCACCAGCCTAATGAACTACATACTGGGCACCTGTTCACTGTAGAGAGGCTCCAGAATTACTGATGAAATGGGAAAGGGACAGAGGGGAAGCTCAGGTCACTTATAAGTCAATGGAGAGACTGCAGTGGTGGCCCTGGTCATGTGGTGTGATAGGCTTGCCCAGTGGACACCCAGCAGAAACAGGAGGACCTATGTAGTCAAGGTGCGTGTGTTACGATGAGACAAAGCTCTGTGCCTGAGAGGTTGGGGCAAATGGCTCCCAAGATACAGCTTTGTTTTCTTTTCTTCAATTATGTGCTGAAAAATATCTAAAAGACTGCTGACTTCTGGGTAGAAACCAAGAATGGGGGGGTAATATACAGAAGGGAATCAAAATAGAGCACTGAGGACCTGTTTGGACACTCTTTTTGAGTATGGCTAATTTCTTTTGATTGTTAAAACAACTCCAACTATATATAACTTCCAGTCCTCATGTTTTTCTGGGAATTGAAGAATCTGAATCGATTGGTGGGTGGTGGGGAGGAGTTGGGTCACTGTTGGGGCAAAAGGATTAGGCTAGTTACAAACTCAAGTCACACTGTTCTGAAGGGCCACACAGATATTCTACTCAGAACAAGTGAGCTAGACTAGGGAACAAACATGGCATGGCCATCATGAGGCCAATGAAGAGGAAGGCACAGAAGACAACAGCCCCAAGACATATCTGTATTACTGTACTAACAGGAGTGACAAACATGTACCTAGGACCTGTTATCTGTTGTGTATCCATGTTCAACACTTAGTTGCGAATGAAGAGGACAATGGACGTATACAATGGTAACCTGTAACTAACAAGCAAGGAAATGGTACTGGGAATAAGAGAAACAAGAGATTTAAACCCAGAAACAAATAACTACTTCTTGTGTCTCCAGAGAGGGCCTCACTTGGCTCGCTCTGGACTCAGCCTGGGGAAAGTCATCAGCTAAAGGTGTTAAGATATTGGAAAATGACCAGTAAAACAATTACAGATGAAATTAACTGCCAGAGTCAGGAAAACGTCTCCAAATGCATGCTATTCTTGGTCCAGGACTTCCCCTGTCAGACATTATCCTAAGAACAAAAATGTGTAAGAGACTCAACAGCATTCACTTCAGTGCGATCCATGGTAATGAAAAGTTGGACATGATCTAGGCTCTCACCCACAGGAGGTTAACAAATATGTCAAACAGAGCCCTATGCAGCTATTAAGATGTCCATGTGATAGAGTGGTAGACTGTCCATGCTATGGCTAAGGGAAGTAAACAACATGTTATAAAACCCGAAGTGAACTTTGGCAGATACTCTCCCCTTGCCCTCTAACAGATCCTCTACCCGACGGCCAGGAGACAGTTTTAAACTTACTTCAAAGCCTGAAAATGCCTTTTTCCTGTATTGGAAACGTTTAAAGTGTTCTATCAGCTCTGCTCTGGCTCCCACCTATGCTTGCTGCCTCCTCTCCAGACACACTGTCTGCCTTTCTGTTCTTTGGACACACACACACCTTGAACTCAGCCTATGTCAACGCAAGCTCTGCGCGATTGCGCCCTCAGAACCTAGAACTATTTCTAGCACAGAGCGCTCAGTGGATGGATGCTGTAATCTCACTGGGGAATGACATTACATGTATGCAGACTAGCAAGTGGATATACCTACAAACCAGCCAAAGAGGCACACATCTGTTTTCCTACCCAGCTCCAGGTAAGTGAAACATAAGACCCCTTGGGGCTCGCTGCCCAGACAATCCAGCTGTATGAGAGTGCTCAGCGACAGAACACTTGCCTAGCATGTGAGAGGTCCCAGGTTCAATTCCCAGGAAAACATACACACACGATAGAGGAAGACATGGGAGATGCTAATATTGACTCCCTTGGGCACACACACAAACATGAATGTGTGCCCTTCCACACACATACATAAAGCAAGAGGTGCGGCAAGGGGACAGTATTGAAGATACTGAAATTCTGGATATTTCTAAGTGTCTTCTTTTTTAAAATAATTTTCTGCAATAACACTTAAAGATTTATTTTTATTATGTGTAAGTGTGCAGGTGCCCTCAGAGGCCAGTAGAGGGCAACAGATCCCCTGGACTAGAATTGGTAAGTGGTTATGAGCTGTCCAATATGGGTGCTAAGAATTCAACATGGGTCCTCTGCAAGAGCAGCAAGTGCTCTTAACCACTGAGCCATCTCTCCAGGTCCCATTAATGCTTTCTTTTGAGGTAACAAATTAAGGTTTTCCCTCATTTATTTTTTAGAGTGTGCTCATGCTAAGAAAATGCCATCACAGCTGGCTTAAGACAAGAAAGACAGCACACACACACACACACACACACACACACACACATGAAAGACCTTAGAAGCTGTTTGGTTTCATGCCCTTCCCCTTTCAGAGGGAAGGGGGGATGATGCTTAGCACAGGGGAGAAAAAGGAAAGGAAAAGAGAAGAAAAGCCTGCTGGCTTCTGTAGCTGAACATGCAAGAAGCTCATCCAGTGGGGTTCCCTACATTGGTGGTTTTCAGACTTCATGCTGGAGTGACGGTCACCTGGATGACCTATGCAAACACACAGTTTGGGTCTTGTTGAAACTTCTGACTCAGTAGCAGGGACGGGAAGAACCCTGGAAGCTGCATTCTGACAAAGATACTGAGGGATGCTGTCGCTAATAGGCTCGAGGCTACGCTTTGAACCCACTGGACTGTGTCCCACAGCCCCTCAAGGCTCCCTTCAATATTTCTGGCTCTTACTGTAGACAGGCGACTGATTTAAGAACAGCTCAAGTCAAAGAACTCACAGGAAACCCCGTCTGCCCTTGCCCAGGAGTTCCTATGGAAAGAAGGAAAGGGAGCAGGAAGGCCTACGTTACTTCAGACACTGTAGCTACATTTTATGTCTGTTTAACCCTTTCTACTATAAGGCAACAACATGGCCAACCAAACAGGCTATACCCAGCGAGATTAGGGTCAGAGGAGATAGTGGGATTAGTTCAAAGCCAGAGCTTCATGACCCTGAAGCCCATGCTTATTCTCCCACTTTCACATTGAAATCTGTCATTAGTACATCCAGAGTGTTGAATCAATGCCCCCAGTGTAGAAACAAACATCCCCAAGAAATTTGAATATGATGACTGTGATGGTCTGAGCAAATCTGGTCCCCACAGGCCCATAGGGAGAGGCACTATTAGGAGGTGTGGCCTTGATGGAGCAGATGTGGCTTTGCTGAAGGAAGCGTGTCATGAGGGGAAGGGCTTTGAGGTCTAAGAAGCTCAAGCCGGGCCAGTGTGTCACTGTCACTTCACTGCCTTTGGATCCAGATGTAGAACTCTCAGCTGCCTCTCCAGCACCATGTCTGTCTGCTCGCCACCATGCTTCCCACCATGAGCTGCATCTCTGAATGGTAATCCAGCCCCAATTAAATGGTTTCCTTTATAAGAGTTGCTGTTGTTATGGTGTCTCTTCACAGCAATAGAACCCTAACTTAGCCAATGTCATACAAGTAGGATGTGTTGACACATGCCTGTGATCCATCCCAGTTGCTGGAGAGGCGCGGGGTGTGTGTGACTGGATTGTAAGAGCGTGGGTGGTGCTTCAGCAACATAAGAATACAAAAATGTATCTTTCCCAGTAACATGCATCCAACATGACGATGGTCTGAGATGCAGCAAGATCTGAGATGATCTGTAAGGCAAGTGGTGGGAGGCAGACATTCTCAACCTGTGACACAGAAAGAATCCACATACAACCTGTGGGGGGAAGACCCTAAAGGGAGGGCTCTGCTACAGAACATGACTCCCCACTCTCTCAGAGAAAGCGTGAATTGAAAGGCTAAAGCCAAACACAAAGATGAGAACACATGCAATCCATGCTGGGGAATGGCTCAGTTGGTAACAGAGGACCTGAGCTGGGATCCCCATCTCACACAGAAAAGCCAGACGTGGTGGTGTGTCTTCTGTGTGTCCAGAGCTGATGAAGCAGAGGAGGGAGGATCCCTGACCTCACTGAGCTGGCAGTCATTCTAGCACTAGATGAGCTCCACGGATAACCTGTCTCAAAAAACAAGGGGGATCCCCAGAGGAAGGATCCGAGTCTATCCCGGACTACCACAGACATGTGCACACAATACATCTGTACCTACACACCTGTGCACACAAGCATGAACTCTTGTGCATGGACACACATACCCACACATGGGCACGTGTGCGTGCATGTTAAGAATGTCATTTTCTATCATTGGCAAAAGTAAACTAGGAACCAGTTAATGCTTTTCCACTCATGAAAAAAATGAACGAGACAAGAGGTCTAGGTGACAAAGTCTCCATACCTACAAACAACCACATAATCAAGGTGTGACAATTTGTCCTACACCCTTATGGTCAGAAATGACCCCAAGTTTGACAAAGTCCTGAGATCATACAGAGATATGTTGATACTTTCTAACATTATACTTTTGAATGGAATTCCAAGTTGAGACAGAGGTTAAATATTAGTGGGTTGAGGAACAACAAAACCATAAAGCTTTCTGTGCCAGTCTCCCCGTGTTTCTTCCCTTTGTGACTTTCCTCCACACATGTTGCTCTAGACTTCTCAAACAGGTTCAAAGGGAATGCTTTCTGAGCAATTCCGGCCAGACCATCAGGGGAATGAGGCAATTCATGGATCACGGGAATTCCGGCTAGACCATCAAGAGGAACAAGGGCTTCACACGAGGTAGCTCATAGCTCATGGGATCAGTCTCCTGCAACTCCGGCCAGACCATCAGAGAAACAAGGGCTTCACATGAGGTAGCCCCATAGCTCATGGGATCAGTCTTCCGCAACTCTGGCCCGACCATCAGGGGAACAAGGGCTTCACAAGAAGTAGCTCATAGCTCATGGGAATTCTGGCTAGACCATCAGGAGAACAAGGGCTTCACACGAGGTAGCCCATAGCTCACGGGAATTCTGGCTAGACCATCAGGAGAACAAGGGCTTCACACGAGGTAGCCCATAGCTCACGGGAATTCTGGCTAGACCATCAGGAGAACAAGGGCTTCACACGAGGTAGCCCATAGCTCATGGGATCAGTCTCCCGCAACTCTGGCCTGACCATCAGGGGAACAAGGGCTCACAAGAAGTAGCTCATGGCTCACGGGAATTCCGGCTAGACCATCAGGGGAACAAGGGCTTCACATGAGGTAGCCCATATCTCATGGGATCAGTCTCCTGCAACTCTGGCCAGATCATCGGGAACAAGGGCTTCACACGAGGTAGCTCATAGCTCATGGGATCAGTCTCCTGCAACTCCGGCCAGACCATCAGGGGAACAAGGGCTTCATCACATGAGGTAGCCCATATCTCATGGGATCAGTCTCCTGCAACTCCGGCCAGACCATAAGGGGAACAAGGGTTTCACAAGAAGTAGCTCATGGCTCACGGGATCAGTCTCTCGTGCCCTCTGCAGAGGGCCTTTGAGTCTCCTTTCCAGGAAGTCTGTTTTCCAGCTGTGACAGTCGGCCCAGGAAGACAGCAGAGGGAACCCTAAGAGGAAGGTAAATGGAAAGAGGGAGCAGGGCAGAGTGAAGGGAGAATGGAAAGGGTCCCTGGAAGCTGTGAGGAGGAGGTTCCGATAGCAAGTTTGCAGTCGCCACTGTAAATATATCTTAGGTTTTGATGGCCTGTGGTGGCCGCTGCACAGTGAGTCCCTTACTGCTTGGAAGCTCTCAGTCCCAGAATGATGTGTGTAACTGAGTCCCCATGAGATCTCAGAATTACACCCACCTCTCCGGTCAGTCCTGCACTGGCTGTGTAATGTGGACTCCAGGGTGGACATTTAACCTGAAGCAGGATCAAGTCTTCTGCTCCTGGTCCAGCTCCTTCTCAGGCACTGGAGAAGAGCCCTCTTGTCCTCCCCAGAGGCATGGTGCTGCTGCAGCTGAGAACACAGCTTTAGCAGCCAGGCAGCCTACTGTTAATCGTTTGCTTTTACATTTTACACTGAAGTAGCAGAAATAACTGTCTCCTCTAACCAGCCTCAACTTTGGGGACAAAGCTTTCTCTGCTTTAATGCCCACACCTGTGTCCTTGGGGGCGTTTGTTCTCTAACCAGTAAGTGAACAGTTGCTCATTCCTGCAATGGATGGCCACTCTGCTGCTCAGGTTCCAGGGCCGTGGCCTGGGGTGGTTTATGCAGGAGACAAAATAACTACTTGGCAGATGCTGCTCTTCAGGCCTCACGGAAGGCACTCAGCTGGAAAGATCTGTTTTCCCTGGACTTGTTAGGAAGTGCTTTTTCAGCAACTATTTGATCTTTCCTGGGCACTCACTCTTTTCATCACTTTGCCAGGCTGGTGGGAACACGCGGGCTCTTGGCATGCCCTCAGTGTTATAGCTAACCTGAGTGGAAGCTGGAAAACCATCCAGCTCTTATCTCCCCTTGGTTTTCTCATTTTGGTAGGGACAAATAACACAAATTGGCATAGGAGAAAGATGTTGAGAAAACACAGGAAGCTAACTTATCTCCAGCAATGGCTGTAATACAGCCCTCCCCTCCCCCCTACATTGTTAGTGGTAGGTTTTGTTTTCTTCTTAGAACTCGGTAGGGATTTCCTCCTGAGGAGAGGGCAAGGTAGAAAGCCCAAGTCAGGCCAGGCAGTGGTGGCACATGCCTTTAATCTCAGCACTCAGGAGGCAGAGGTAGGTGGATCTCTGTGAGTTTGAAGATTCAGACACCACACTCCCATCTCAGCTATTAGTGCCAGGACACAGAAGACAACATCTTTGCTACTCTGAGCTCTTGGACTGCTCTCCTTTCAACAGCTCTGTTCTTAGAAGGCTACTCAACAGAAAGATCCTCCCCCAGACCATCACTAGGTGCTCAGTTAGAGAGTAAAGGATGAGAAGGGAGTTTAGGGTTGGGTGCCTACTGACATCATCTACAGAGGCAAGGCATTCACAGGCAGATCCTGACAGGTAGAGAGGGAACGGTAAAGCTTCCAGGATAGGGTGGGGCATAGACATGACATTAGAGGAAACAGATGTAGGGGGAGATGGTCAGGTTAGTCCACAGAGAATGGGTGGCAGAGGAAGAGCATCTGGACATGGTAGACCAGGGTGAGGGACAGTGAGGTGACCGACCTAGGCACTAAGAGCAGCAGGGAGCTCAATGAATATTTAAATGTTCATCACATCCTTCCATGTGTCAGGTACTGAGGTGGCAGGAAGGGCTCAACTTAACGAAGTCCCTGTCCCACAAACAGTCTGATGTCAGGAGCAGGCTGTTTTCCTTTCCACTATCCCTCATCCCATCCTTTTCAGCAAGCTAACTGTCCTCTAAAAGCTCATTCTTTCCATTCTTCATTCACATACAACAAAATTCTCTCTCTCTCTCCTGTGCAGTTCTGTAGGCTTTCACAAAAGCCTACAGTTGTATAAATACCACCACAATTAAGATATGGAACAGTAATGATCACTCTTCTCAAACAATTTCCTTGTGTCCCCAATTGCTTATTAGTTTATGTTTCATTAAGACAAAAATGGGTTCACTACAATGATTTAATGCATGCAAACAGTGTCCAATGACCAAATAGAATGAGCATTCCCAGCTCCTCAAATGTAAATACTTCTACATGCTTGGAAATTTATGTTCTTTTCCTAGTTGTTTTGAAATATACTCTATATTGTAATAATCAGTCCTTCCGTAGCGTGCTGGAGAAACCAGGCCTACTCCCTTCTGTCTCATGCCGTATGTATCAGCAAGCTGTCTTGCCACACGCTAGTTTCTTATCCCTGAGAGGACCTATATTCCCCTGGTTAGAGATTTTGTTGAAGAAGACTTTGTGGCTTTTTAGAGATTATCATAGAGACCTCCTGAGGTCATGTCCATGTCCTTGATTCATAAAACAGACATACGTGACCTTAACATCAGCACTCCTCTGCAGCTGACATGGCTGATTTTCCCCCAAACACAAGTAAAGGCTTCACCCCCAAACAAAATTCTTGGGTCTCTATGAAACTACATAACTAAGGGGGGGGATAAAATAAAAAAGGTTTGGAAACAAAAGCCTATACAAACCAAAAGTATCATTTACCTCACTGCTATCACTTCTTACTAAAGTGAATGAAAACAGTATCATACTTTAACTAAAAGCTCCAACAATGTCACCTCACTCGGTTGCAAAGTGGCAGGAAGGGAAGCCAAGTTAGCTGTGCTTATCTGAGAATAGCTTCCTGGGGTTCCGGAAAGAGGCCCAGGTCACAGGGGTCCACAAGCTCACTATGGAGCAAATGATGGAGAAGTGGCTGTGGTGCCCCTTGAAATCACACATGTGTGTAATCGACCCATCCTGCAAGTTTTTCTGCTAAAGACACACACCTTGTGAGTGACTTAGCTTCAAGGGCAAATGTGGTCCCCTAACAAGGGGGCTCTGTCATGCAACGTGGCTGCTGTAGAGCACCTTCTCAGCTCACTTATTGCCACAACAGTCCCATAGAGGAGGAGATACTAACAGCCTCGGCTTGCAGAAGAATCCAAGAGGCTATAAAACAACCAATAGGCACAGAGTGCCGCCACCACCAAGGAGGTCAAGCAGTATACTGCTCCAGCCTGGGGCGGGCTCCCAGGAAGCTGTGCAGCTCACTTCCTCCCATTTCCCATTCCTCTCTTGTTGCAACATGCAGACCATTGCAAACTCTCTGCTTCTGGACTTTATTGCTCCTATTACATGGCTGGCTTAGAACATAAAACAATTGCCAAAGGTGTCCTGGGTTGTGCATCTGAACTTTCCCAAATCTAGACTTAGTCGATTTTAGAAAATCCTGTATCAATTAATAACATTAGCTTTAACAAGAAAAATGGCATCCTCTCAGAAAACACCAACTCAGTGCCACATTTAATTAAAAACTTTCATTTTAAGTTCTGTGCAGATCCGAAAGATACGCAGAGAAGAGCAGTGGCCTCCCCTCATTGACACCATTTTATAACTAAATGCGTAAGAAATAAACATGACAACACTTACCCAAATTTCCACCAACTATCACAAACTTTATATACACCACATGTCTTCTAAACCACAGGTAGGACCGGCTCTGAAAAGACAATGCAAATGAACACCTCAGTCACAATCCACTTTAAGCCACCTGGTGCGCATTCTCTGCCTCCTCACCCTGTGGGGCACCCATTCCTGTAGCAGCACACTTCCTACCAGCTGCCCCTTTGCCAAGCACAGGAAAATGAAACCAATTTACAAATTATCTCAGCACACACTAATAAGAAAAAAAAATCTGTGAACAATTGAATCAATGAGAAACTGCACTTACAAATACAGGAATTTCCCATTCTTTACAACAACCAAAGGTAAGAGAACAGTGGGAAAATACCTAAGATTAAACTCTGCAGTTTTCCCCTAGAGCCAATTCTTCACCTTCTTCTGGGAGGTCCCAGGCTCCCTTTCTCTCTTCAGTGGATCTTATCTGCTGGCTGTAAAACGGGAATTGTGGTGACCAACCTCGCAGTGTCACATAGAGGACACAGAGAGGCTTAGGACAGTGCTCAGTGAATGGAAGCCTTGCCCACATGCTCCTTGTTGACCCAGCCTGAGACCTAATGTGGCTTCTTACCTCTGCTGCACACCAAGCCCCAGCCATGCTGCTGAGCCCATACCCAGTCTGGGACTCACTTTTCTTCCTTCTCTCTGGACACTCTATCCAGTGTGCATCATGCCTTGACTGCAGAAAACCCATGCCCACCCCGGCAGCCCCCTAGGCCAACCTCTGCCTGCAAAGCGCTTCCCCAGACACTTTTCCTCAGAAAACCCGCCTCCCATCCCTATCCCCTGCGCTTATACAGGAGCTTACATCCTTGTCCCTGCTTTATTCCCACATGGTTTCAACCCGGCGGGAAGCAGCAGCCACCTCGCCTGCTGCTGCTGGTCCTATACCAGGCCTGTGCCTCTCCTGGTCCCTTTTGTCCCATCCCTACTAGTAAGAGGCCCAGGTATTTTCCTGGGCAGGAGCTCTTTGCCTTTCTGGACTACCTCAGTCTACAGAATTTGTTCAGAGTTCTAAATGGAATTTTTATTGTTGTTACTGCTTGTTTGTTTTTCTGGAATGTCTTTAAGTGCTTGAAATTAGCATATGAAATGCAAAGAATTTAAGTCACAAAATGTATCCATATTCAGTTATCAAAATATTTCAAAATTACATACTGAGATGGTTTCAAAATAATTTAACAAAACTGAGATGGATTTCCTTCAATATTTAAATGTTTTTCTGCAAAAGCTAAATGGCATTTTTAAGTATCCTTAAATGAAAAATTATATTTCATGATATCCTTGATTGTAATATAACATAAAAACATTTAAAATTCTACTCATACTCTATTCTATACAGAGCTACAAATATTCCATAATAAAGAGAAACTCTGGATTTCAGTCTGAGGTTAAAGAAAACGAGGAATAACCCTTGAATTCCAGCCATGTCCTCAGTCCCAGAACATTGGCTTTAAGCCTTCCCTAACTCTCATTATCTTTTGCTGTCTTGATTTTCCTAATTTGGCATTACCTTAAAGTTTTGTTTTTTTGGTCTTTTAAATTGTATTTTGATATAAGACTTTATATTTTAAGTTCTAAGCATTTTAACATTTAAGCATTTTAACTTTGTATTCTTTTTTAGTAATGCTTTCCCCTACCACCAGCACGGGAAGGGAGGCACTCATCAGTAGTGTCTGGATCAATCAGTGATTAAGTACACTGATTGTATAAGCTTGGCTAATACTAAAATTACCACGCCTCTTTGGCAGCCTATGAGGCCCTAAATATGTAGATGGACACCTCAGCGTTCTATATTTAGATTACGAATCACTGAAGTTAGGCAACAAAATGTTCTCTTCCCTTTAGAGTGGGTGCTTCATCTGTGTTGCTGACGGACAGGTCTCTGGGAACAAACCAGCTATTCATAACTGAGAAGTAACGCCCTGGATGCCCAGAGACACCTGGGCTTCGTGGAGCATCAAGTCCGGCAACTTCTGTCAGCTGGTCCAAAGCAGGCAGGACTCGCTCCACCTCCCAGAGTCTTGCCCAGGAAAGAATGGTGAAACCATGCTGGCAAGGCCAGTTAGCACCACTTGGCATCTACTGGAAACTGGACCAAGATCTGACTTCCTGCCAACCACACAGACATGAAGCTCTGGTTCTGGGGCAGGAAGACCAAGCAGATGAAATGGTGAAATCCCACACACTTTCCCCTGATGTCCCTGCATAGGAGGCCAGAGATGGCAACCCTGGTGACCACCCCAGGTAGGTGTATTCAACATCTGGCCACACGCTTCATTCCAAACCCCACAGCATCTGTGATGATCAGTCATGATGGACAAGACTGTCCATATTCTCTTTCCTAAGAGTATCTTTTGCCAAAAACAAACAAAAAAAACAGGACAGTTCTCCCTTTCCAAATGAGGGAGACATAATGATTTTCTCCTCTGAAAACCAGCAATCAGGGCACAGTGACCACTGCTTTTGCAGAAATTTACCACTGGAAGAATTTTTCGCATCTAACATCATGTCAAGTGATTCTTAGGAGTGTGTTCTTCTCCAGTAACTCCCAAGGCTGATGAGCTTCTACTGTTAGATCAAGGGTGGACTTGGCACATAACCCTGTTTATACTTAAGCACATTTATTTCCATTTCATTAGGATTGGGATATATGATCTTAGTTACCAGTAAAAGTAATTAAAGGATAACAAACAGGTGATCTGACCTTCCGCTTCTTAAACTGCAATTTGTGTGTAGTTACAAAGGAGTAATACTGTTTTTACGGGTACTCTCACACAGTAGTGGGTAGCCCTGTGTACTTTCTGTTTCTAAGCTACACCACAGGCTTTGTATGACTTCTGAGTCAAAGGCAACATTTTCAATATACACTGTGAACAGGTATTGCCAGTACAGTTCTCATCAATACAGGGTTATTCTTTTTTCTTCCTAATGTAGCCCTTAAACATCCTTTACCAGCCATGGAGCCTCAAGAGCAGGGGACAACAATCTCCCTGGGAGTGGGCATCTGAATGGCTTAGAGCCTGGCAGGACACCAACCCTCCGACATGAGCATCACGTGGACACATCTCAGGCGTGTCAGCCCTCAGGCTTCACTCAAACAAGCTTTCCCAGGTGATTGGCATGTATACTAAGTAAGGCTGGAGAGGCCTTGACTCAGGAGACCCCCAGACTCTTGTCAGTGACTGGGTCAAAAATGAACATGGCCCCAATATAGGCCGATGAGACAAGAATGTTTTCCTAGGAACATCTCACTCTTCTGAGAGAATCTCTGTCTTGCCCACTGCTGTGTGTGTACAAAGTCTGAGATTTCCATGGCTCTTTTTGCTGTAGCCACTGGAGATGGGGAAAACACTGGAAGGCAGAGTTTACTGGCAACACCTGAGTTCCCAATGCATTGCTCAGTTTTTAAGTCTCCCTGAGTGGGGTCGGCAAGTGTTAGCTCTACAAAATGTTTTAAGGAACTGGTCCCAAATAAATGTTCTAAGAGGGAGAGGATAGCAAGGCTGAGCTCCTCACACTCTGAGGAGAGCAGAGCAGCACTTGAGAGGCTCTTGTTCAGGGAACTGACCCAGTCAGTGGTGCTCTGGTTTTGATGACCGTCTCTGGTGCACATTTCCAAGTCAGCTGGACTCAATCTTCCAGAGGAAATGCTGAACACTTTCCAAATTATCTTAACCAGAGTGGTCAACAGTTGCCTTCCCAAGCAGTCACATGGATGTCATTTCCTGCAAAGACAATAGGGGACTAATTGCTCAGCCTGGGCCTCCAATAGGGAAGGTATGTAATTACTGAAGGGTAAATAAAGAGTCTGGGGCTCTCAGAGTCTGTTTCTGGATCTGTTCCGATTACATGTAGGACTGGGACATGCGATCTGGTCTGGAAAAGATCTGAGGGGCAGTAACATGAGCAGGCATGTATACCCCTTTACATGTCCCTGGTTCTCAGTGAAGACTTTTCAGAGAAAAGAAAATAGACCAGTTGTTAACTCAGAAACACATGTGGCTTTAATATAATTTTGATTCACATGTAGGAGTTTTGTATAGCTGTGGAGAATGGCAACGTCTCAATGGACATCTTCGGTGTCCTAGCTTGTTAGCCATATTGGGGAAGAGGGCTATTCTGGGTTTGTATTGGTGTTGGGTTTGTCATGGTGGCTTAATGAGAATGAATTTTCTGTCAGGGAGTGAGCACTCTGACTACCTTGCAGAATGTCCGCCCGGCTTCTCCCTCACAAGCTCTTTCCCCCAGCCCCCTTTTGCTTTCTCTTTCCTGCCCTCCTTTCCACTTCCAGCATCCCCAGTTCCCAACATCATCCCTTGCAGTGAATTTCAAACTATATCGCTACCATTCTTGTTCCTGGCTCGCCAGCTACCTTTAGCCGCAGGGAAGGAACTCTCTTGGCCACTGTTCTGTTCGCAGAGCTCGTACAGTAGCTGGCATGGAATCTACAACATCCGCTGAACGAGTAACCAAAGGCCTCCCTGGATTGATGATGTCTCATAGGAGCTCTGGTTACTTCCTAGCTGTGGCTTCTTTTTGTCTATCTTATCGCCGTATATTAATATCTGGGGCACAGGCTGCTTAGGCCCCAACTAGGTGTAATCTGGAAAGGACTTACAGCCTGGACCAAGCTTTGCAAGTGAGAAACCACATTCACTGTGACCAAGAAGCTTGCAAGAAGTCTTCTAACTGGATATTAGGAGAGATAGGAGCTTTACCCAGGCCGCTGAGCCATTGCTCCAGCTAACCAGCTCAACACTAGTGCAAATGCATACAAGCTTGCAAGGGAATTTAATGTGTAGCAAGCATTCAAAAATATTTGTTGACTGAATAAAACAATGGGTCTCATGCGTGTAACAAGGGGTGTCTCTTACAGTGGAGTGCCATCCCCCCAAAAGTTAAGGAATGGATATGACATGGGAGGCTGCTCTCTGTTCTAGGGAACAGCTGGAATCCAGACTTTGTCCCACAGGGTCACTAAATGACATCCATCCAGGAACTGCTGGGCCTGTGACATCGCTAGAAAAATCTTAAGATAAAACAAAAACAGTAAGTAAAAAACAACCAATCGACCAATCAAACAAAAAACCCTTGTATTATTTACAAGGTTAAACACAAGCTCTACTCTTAAGAAGCAAAGATGAGGGCTGAGAGGGAGGTGGGGTGTGTTCCTGACCCTTTCTTTTCACAGCTCTCCTCTGACTGTACACTTCCTCCTCCTCTTGGGTGGGGGTGGGGCAATTAACAGGGTGTTTTGGGAAGGACTCACTGACCCTGTCAGCTCACCCTCCTGTCAGTTCTGGCTTTCCTCGAACAAGCTGTACGAACTCAAGCAGGGCTGTGGGGGTTGCTTTATGATTTTTTGGAGTGGGAGTAAACAGCAGAGAGATGAGGAGGAGGAAGAGAGAGAAGAACATGGGGCGCTACGCCAGCAGGAAGGAAGTACTGACCACAGACTAAGGGAAGAAGAGGGTCAAACTACAAAAGCTGGATGCTCCTTTTAATGCAAGTACCAGGAGGAGACAGCAGAGGCTCACTGTGAGCTAGACATCGCAAAATCAGTCAAGAGCAGATTCCTGAGACTGTGAAATCAGATTGGAGAAATACAGGTTGGGGGTTCACGGCACTCAGGCATGGCTGTTGTGCAAATGAGTGGCTGAGCCAAGGGGAGTGCTGCTCCCACCATCAGAACCTCCAACAAAGCCCGAGCAATAAAAATACTGACATAATTTCATATTCTTCTTATTACTATATTGAAATCTATAGATTAAGAGTACTCCACTCATTTAGGGTTAGAAATAAATGAAGTAAAAGTCACTGGAACTGGGTTACCTGTCTAGTGTGGGGTGGATTTGAGTCTCTAAAACTCATTAGAATAAAATATATGTGTGCAATTACCCCATCTTTCTTGCCAATCCTAAAATCACATCAGGCAGCAGGTAGAGCAAGAAAACGAAGCAAATCTTATTTTATAGCAAATGCAAATTGTTTCTGAGATGCCCTTTTAGGTCAAGCTATTTCTAGGATCCGCAATCTAGTCAGGGTTAGACACACTGCACTGCTTTGATGCACCTGCACCTGCTGAGCATGTCCCCTAGCTCCCCTGAAGAGACACCTGGGGTGGCTCCAGGGAAGGCTGAGGATGTCTGTGCAATTTCACATCCAGCTCAGAATGGAGGTAACAGCGAATCACGCAGAACCTGAGGTGTGGGTGGTGACCATATCAGGATTGAGAGTAGATGGAATGTTTAAAAAAAACTTATAATTTAAAATTTTCTTTTTAGTACCAGGACCCAGTGTGTCTCTCAGAGACCCAGAACATACATACATACATACATACATACATACATACATACATACATACATACATACATACATACATACATACATACATACATACATACATACACACACACATACATACACACACATACACACACACACACACACACACTTTCAAGGCTTATACTAAATTCTCATAACTAAATAGTGGAACAGACCAGCTTTCCCACAGAACCATCTCCAGGCCAATGGCACTGACAACTAGAGATCTAGCCCCCCACCAGATTCAATACCCAAAGTTTAGCCCAGCATCTCTTATAGCCCATGTTAAGGTTCTCAGTTACAGCACTGATTATCCAACATTGTGCTAACTTTTTCTTTACTAAGAGCTTGTTTTAACCATCCCAGAAGATGCCACATTTTAAACCAACAAAGCTCCCATAGAAACCAGAATGTCTGATTGTTTTGTTTGTTCAGCTCTGGTTTGGAATCAATGAGATTAATTTAAATCTTGGCCTTGTTAAGCTTAGTAAACTTGGAAAAGAAAAACCCTTAATGGCGTGAATACAAAGCAGAAGCTTTCCTTCCTTTCTTTTAACAAATCTCTATCAAAAGAACCTATTACCAGGACTGGAGAGATGGCCCAGGGAGGGAGGAGCTTGGGTCCAGGGGGAAGGAGCTTGGGACTAGTGGTGAGGAGCTTGGGACCAGTTGGGGGAGGAGCTTAGGACCAGTGGGGAGGAGCTTGGGCTCTCTTAAAAAAGCAGGAGGACTGAAGGATTAGAGCACATGGAAATCTCAGGGCTCTTTAGACATCAATTCTCTCACAAATTGAACCTTTAATTTATTTTTAAATAAAAAAAGACAGCTAGTACTTTTTTTCCTGGAATGAATCAATAAACAGAAATTATCAGGAAATACAAAGGATCAAAAGAAAGAAAAGTCCTGAAAAAGAAAACAAGACTTTATCAGATATGGAGATTCACCATAGAATAACAATGGTCATTTAGACACAAACAGTCATTTGTACATGCACACTCAAATACACTAACAGAACAAATCAGTCTAAAACAGACGAGTACACTGTGCTGTGTTCACTGAAGGTATTGACTCTCCCCAAAAGACATGTTGGGAAATCCTGACATCCAAGGACCTCACAATGTGACCTTACTTGGAAACAAGATGGTTGAAGATGTAGAAATGTTATATAGAATAGTAAGTTCTGGACCCAGTGGGATTTATATTTATTTGTTTATTTAGTGCCTTAAATAAGAAGGAAATGGACACAAAGAGACCCCCAGGGAAGAAGGCCATGTACTAAGAGAGACCAAGATCCGAGTGCTGCAGCAGGAACCCAAGGAGTGGGATCAAGGAAGACCTGCCAGTCCTCCCCACCCAGCAGCAAGCAGAGGGCTCTTCCCGCCAAGCTTCAGGAGGCACTGCCTTGCTCATACCTCAGGAGGCACTGCCCTGCTCACACCTCAGGAGGCACTGCCCTGCTCACACCTCAAGTTTGAACTTCTGGCCTCTAGATGACCTTTCTGAGAGGACTCCCATCTGCTACCTCAAGCCACGGGTTTTGTTATGCTTGTTACAGCAGCCCCAGGAAGCAAATTCACATAATAACAGTACCTAGAAGACAGCTCTGCAGAAAAATTATAGATAGGCGGTAGGATAAAAATGGTCAAAGAAAGAGATCTTAGAAAACAACCCACTGAACACCTTCACATTTTGCAACAGGTAAAGATTTTAAATCAGAACACAAAAACGCACTAACCAAGGAAAAATACCTCAATTGTAATTATAGTAAAATTATAATATCATGAAATTAGATCAATAAAATCAAAAGGCAAGAAGGAGGAGGCAATTATAGCACATGTCTGACATATACACACACATACACACACACACACATACACACACACACACATGCACATATGGACTACGGACAAACCAATAGGAAACAGGTAAAGAGCTGAGAAGGAAAAACAGGAAATAGCCAATGCTTACTTAAAATGTTTTAATTTAATCACTGAAGAAAACCCAAATCACAATGGACTACACCAGCATGTACTGGTCAGACTGGCTAAGCTAACCAGGACAGACACCTGGAAGGCTGGTGAGGAAATGGTGTGTTCGTGGGGACTTCTCATCAAGTGCAGGTGAGTGTGCTCAAAAGGGGAAGGACCACCTCCTCAGACTTAGGAGTCTGATGCCCAGGGGTCCATCCTACACAATACTGAATACCTCTGTCCTCTGAGGCATGCTGGAAACAACTTAAAACAACTACAGAAGAGCTGAATGGATTCTGATGCAGTCATATACAACCCCAGTCACACAGCAGCATGAACGCTGGGGCATGTTTTATTCATATAAAACTTCTAATAGATAAAAACCAACCTTTGAGGTTTAAAAGTGCCATTGCTGACTACACTTTGTGGAGTTCCCTGCTAGAGACTAGAGGGGCCTAGAAGTCGGCAGCCTCTGAGTGACTTCCTCTCCCATCTGGCTGCTGCTAACAAGAGCTGAGCTCCCCTGGAAAATCCATCAGCCCTGAACTTACCTACTCTCTGCATTTCTCACGCAAGAACACTAAACTTCTATTAAAACTCCTAGAACTCTCGGTGCTCCCCAAAGAAATCAGAAACAAAACAGAGCTCTCCTGAGCACGGAAAAGCAGAGGAACACTGCAAATTAATTTAAACAAGATAAGATGATCTGAAGATTTACAGTGCTAAAAGCTTCAAAGTGCCATTTCATTTAATTGCGTGTTTTATTCACTTAAGATGACTATCACGGTAAAGACATTTTAGATTGTATGTTAGGACAGCACGCAGCAGCCAGTTTCAGTACAGTAACACCCACTAGTCTGTCTTTATCTTAATTGAGTTTTAAGTAAAAATTTGGCTATTCAAGGCCAACTTCATATACATCAAAAATATTTTTCTGGAACCTTGGTTTGCAGCTTGCCACATCCTAAAATATCTCGAAAAAAGGCATTTCCATCTTCGAGTGCATAGAAGACCCTGGAGGTTTCCTTTGCGAACCACCGCAGAGACCAGCCCATTCCTGCCTCCACTATGGGGCATGGATAGGTGAACCATCTCCAAGAGGGGCAGTGCTGGCTGACCTCCATGGGGAGGGAGAGGAGGCCCTCTGGTTTGGGGACACCCTGATCTCAGTCTTCTGGTCATAGTCAGCCAGCTATCATCACACATCCATCACGACAGTCCCAGAGATCCTGGTGTGTAGGAGGCCAGACAGACTGGCCTTTGCGGACAGTTCGTTTCTAGGACCCTCTGGAGGAGAGGTTCATTCCCATAACTAGGCCAGCATCCTAAGAATGATGGCCACCTGCAGAGGAAGTGAGATGCACACACAATGGCTCTATCCCACAGCCCCCCACATACAGTGTGTGCTTCGAGAGTGCTCTGTTCTCCTCATCCACAGTGTAGAGATCTGTGCGCCTCCAACTCACTCCTCTTCCCTAAACATCACTCCCCAAAGAGGAGCACTTCCCACCTTAAGCTATCATCCCAAAGAGAAGGACCTCTTGCCTCAAGCTCTGTTGCCCCAAAGAGGAGCACCTCTCGCCTCTGTTACCCAAAAGAGGAGCACCTCTCGCCTCAAGCTCTTGCGTTAGTTTTCTGATGAATGATGGTATTATAGGTTCAACCCTACCCCCCAGTCCCTAGCTGGAGTTTTCTTGATAGAAGAATAACATGAGCTTTTCAAGCAGTTTTTTTTTATCATGAATTGTGAAAATGGAGATGAATAACAGAAATCAAATGCAATAATCAGTTCAGAGTTATAAGAACAGAGCAAAACCACCCAGGCTAGTTCCTTTAAGAGCCTTTTAGTTGGAAGACTGAGTCCTGCCGCTATGCAAGGGAGTCACAAGCCACAGCTGTGGGAAAGTCTGATTTGATTTTGGATGGCCCATGAATTAAGGTTGGGTTTTGACATTTTTAAATGGCTGGAAAAGAAAAGAAACTCAAATTTCAGTGTTGATAAAAAGAAAACGTATTGGCACATTGCCACGCCCATTTGCTTGTGTTTTGTCTGGGGCTGCTTTCAAATGACAATAGCAGAACTGTCTCAGAGGAGTCTGTATGGCCCACAAAGATGAAAATATTTATAATCTGGCCTTTGCAGAAAATGTGTGCAGGTCCTGAGCTAAAGTAATTGCTAAGTTTGCAGAAGGCTGTCCCACTCATTAGAGTCCCGTGCCTCTGAAACCATCTCTGTGACAAGTCAAAAGCAAACTCTAAAGCAGGTGTGGATTCCCCATCTAGGTAAGAGACAGAACCCGCTAGAGCTGTCTTTCAACCCGTGGGAAGCAAACTATAAAATTCAACAGTTACATCTACCATTTCTTGAATTAAATAAAAGACAAAAATTCAAGGATATAGCTAGGGACTGAATTGTGCCCCAACCCTGTATTCACATATTTAAGTCCTAACCCCAGTGCATCTCACCGGGACCATGCATGTCTGGAGACGAGACCTTTAAGGAGGAAATGAAGTTCAAATGAGGTTACCAGGAAGTATGAACTCAGCTAGGAGGAAGGTCAGACGTGATGGCAGAAGGAAAGGACAGACATCTACAGCCTAGAGAGAAACCAACCCTTCCAGGCCCTGGAAATGTGAGGAAACAAACTTCTCCCGCCGATGATGCACAGTTGGCAGTACTGATAGGCAACCCTAACAAAGCAGCAGAGGCACATCCATGGGACTGCTTAGAGGAAAATGGTTTCCAGCCATACATATGTGCATATGACAGACACATAAGAAGACAAAGTATTAAGTTCTGTGCTACCAAAACATTTAAAACTGGAAAGCACCTTGCTAGAGGGAGAGAAGTACATACATAAGTGCATACATGGTAACAAAATCACTACCAGAGAGATGCTGTCATTGGTTCTAGCCGGAGGCCATAATGAATTAGCTGAGGCACGTTGGTACATGTCCTCACAGCAATCCTACCTGACAAGTTGCAGCTCATGGCTTCAGTTGACAAGGACATTAAAGCACAAGGAGAATAAGCCAGGTGAATTTGCCTCAAAGCTTACACAACTTCTCATCGTGAATTAATCTCTGTGGCCTTGGGACACAGGTTATAGCTCAAGTTTCAGAACAGGTTGTTGCTGAGAATGAATAAGAGGAAACAGCTACTATTTGCTGAATATTTATTACTTGCCAGGTTCTGTTCTGGGCTTCAGTCTAGCCTATCAGATGCATGGGCTCTAGCACTGGTTTGCAGGTAAAAAATGGGAGCAGGAAGAAATGCATTAAATTGCTCAAGGTTAGATTATAAATTTGCGGAGAGCTGCAAACCTAGGACTTGATGTTCCCATTGATCAGGTGTTTGGGGTATGCTCTCCACTGCTATAAACTCTCCTCTGAACTGGTGCACGTATTGCCAATAGAACTGGTGCACATACTGCCAACAGGACTGGTGCATGTATTGCCAATAGAACTGGTGCATGTATTGCCAATATAAAGGAATAACTGCATGTCTGGGAGTCCATAAAGGGAACAAAGGGGAGGAAGGAGAGGAGGGAAGATGGGAGGAAGGATGGGAGGGAAGACAGAAGGGAGGAAGCAGGAGAATATGTTTTTTACTCATACATCCAGTAAGTACTGACTGAGTGGGCACTGTGTGTCAGATCCTGGCCAGAGAGTCAGGGATGCAACAGCAAACAAAACAGATAGAAACCTGGGCATCATGGCAATCACATGGGTGAGAAAACCCTTGGAAACAGGATTTTGCCATGTAGGTTACAATCACACTATAAGTAAGACTGGGGACAAGCAAAATTCATGTGTGTTGAGGACACAGACCAATGAAATTGCAGACATTACACAGAATGGAAGAAGGAAGATAAGAAATTTCTGGTAAATTAATTTTTGTGGCACTGAGAGTTGGTCCTAGGGCCTTGCTATGGTAAGACCGGCCAAAGTACTTTCCCAACTTATTTTTACTTTATGAAGGATGAAAGTGTTTTTCTTCTAAATTTTTATTTAGAATCTTTTTATGTATCAAAAGTTTGTGTTTTTATTTACTCAAGCCTATTCTTGCATCATGAAGTAACCAGAGAGGCAAATTCTTTGGTGCCAGAACATTTAAATGATGCTACTTACAATATTAACTATAAGAATACTTAACAGCACAGTAAGAGTATAGTGAGTTGTTACATAATTAGTCTATTCACGTAACAAAAAACATCATAGCACTTTAATCATATTAGAAAAGTATAATATTAAATGGAAGAAGCAAGATCAAAGCATACACACAGGAAATAACGATACCATAACACTGTTATCTTGATATGAGTGTGACTAAGAAATATTTTCATTTCTTTATGGCCTACAACCTTGCCTACACTGAAGACTGTAAAGCCAACAACATTTTAAAATTTTATTCTAGAAGTTTATATCAAAGAGAAGCTATGCTTGTCTACCTTACCACTCCACTTCTACTGGCCACCTGGGACTTGTGAGGAGCTTGGCCGTCAATCAATTTCAGCACTACCTTGGGTGTCAAATATTGTTGTTTCATTTTTATCATGTGTTTGGTGGTGCACGTGTGCCATGGTGTGTTTGTGTGTAGATCAGAAGACAACTTATGTGGGAGTCAGTTCTTTCCTTCTACTATGTGGGTTCTGGGGAACAAACTCGAGTTGCCAGGATTGGCTGCAAGTGCCTTTGCCGGCTGAGCCATCTCACCAGCTCTAATACATATTTCTAAATTCACTTGCAGGAGGTTTCAAAACAGATTCAAAAGTGGCCAAAGACATCACCAGGGTGCGATGGATGATTATAACGAATTCTTTGGCAGTGACAACATATTCATTTAACAAATACACTGAGTGCTGGTCACGCTCCAAGCACCCTGTGAGGTAGGTACCAGAAGATCGAATTAGGTCTCTTGGAACAAATGAGCCACAGGGCTGACACTGGTCCTCTGCACCAGGTCTCAGCAGGATACAGGGAGAGGTGGAGCTGGGTAGCAATCCTCAGGAGGCTCTGACACAGCCAGGACATGTGGCCCCAGAGAGGCTGGCTTCATTTCTCTCCTTCCAGCTGCCTCATTTGTAAAACAAGGATAATTCTGACCCAGTTTGAAGCACTGTGATGCAGGATAAATGCAAAGTATTCCGGGATTGTTTTTACCTTTCCAGTGCTCAATGGATTCGACAGAGAGATAGGCAATGTTGCTTCCTTCCTTGGGAAATTCACATTTACTCTTTAAGAAATGAGCCTGGAAATGAGGCTAGGTGGTTAAAGGGAGTTACATATTTTTTTCTTCTACATATTCAGATTAACAATCATAGGAAAACTCATTTCCTTGAACAGACAAGAAAGGAAAGGGATTTCAAAGCTGAAGGAAAGTGCATCCCCATTCTAAGGGCAGCCCTAGGTGGGCTGCAGCAGGGGACTGGCACAATTGTATCGCAATCAGCTGGGGACCAACCCAACTGTGGCTGGCACTTTAAACTCTCTGAGAGGGATTCCTGGCTTTCCCTCCCAGCTTTTAAGATTTTTTTTAAAGCAACATTTTTGTTTGTTTGTTGGCTTTGTTGGCCTGGAATTCACTATGTAGACCAGGCTGGCCTCCAACTCCAACTGCCTCTGCCTCCCAGACAGTACCTGTTGCTCTCCCCAGGCAAGTTCATTTTCTAATTAGAGGGAACATTTATATCCATCAATTCCCTGCTACAGACAGGTAGAGTAGAGAAGCTGCGCAGGGTATGGTAGGGAGGACAGAGATTTGCCCATGATGCTCTGTGAGGAAGCTGATTCCGCTCACTGACTGTATGTGCACAAGTGGGCAAATGCCCAGACCCTGGCAGAAGAGGCCACCTTAACCCCTGGTCCTCATAGTTGCGGCAGAAGTTAAGGATTTTCCTAGTTACAAAGTACCTATTTTCACAAGCTCAGATTCTTTGTGCTCCTTCTACTCCAGTAAGGACTAGAAACTAGAACGCTTAGTAGCTCCACAAGCAATGAGAAGCCGAACCCCTATCCTCCTGGCTATGCTTCATGATGCCACACAAGTAACTAATGCTGGCTGTGGATGTTGAGATGAATGGACAGAGATGGCTATGGAGGTCAGCCTGCTGTCTTCCTCCGCCCCTACATCCTTTTTGTGAGCCTCCTGAACTCCAGCTCTCCAGTGCAAATGAGTAGGCACAGCAGCCGCAGGCAAAATGGACAGAGCTTGCAATTTGTACCCCGGGAGGGGCATACTACATCCATGGGAACAGTCAAGCCCAATTCGAAAGGGCATGATGAGCCAGCATGATGAGCATGCTAGGATAAATTCAGTAACTGCTCCACTTTTTAAAAGGGAGTTGTAAAAATTATCTTTAAAATGCTTGTTGATGCCCTGTGGGTATGAGTCACTTTGTGCAGCTGGATCAAAATGGATCTCTATTATGGGTTTCTGCCGGCTCTTTGATTCTAAACAACTTTATTGTTAATAGGAGCGATGCACACATCAATGAAAGAATAAATTCCTTGGGTTTAGGAGAGCTTCAATTAGTGATCTGTATTGAGCAATATAAAATGCTTTTTAATTTTCTTTCAAGTAATGAGATATCACCCCAGCAGGATTGAAAATGAGGCAAAGGGTAGGTAGGAAAGACAGGGAGGGGACAAGTTTTCCAGCCAACTGGCTCTGTACCCAGGTCCTCAGCATCACTCGGGGAAGTATAGCAGGAGGCAGGGACACACCTTACCAAAGGGACAATGAATGAGATGAAGGGAGGAGGAAGCTACACAGAAAACCAAGACAGCTACGGGAGGAATTTCGAGTTTTCCAAATCTGTCAACACACTGCTCCATTCCTGCCACCCCCCCAGCAGAATTAATACTATCCATCTACTTCCAAAAATATCAAGACAAAAATAGGAATTTAAGCTGAAAGGATGATGCAGCAGGGCCCCTAATGAACAGGTTATCTTCCAGTGGTACAACACATCTGTGCCTGGCATTTCTGCAAACTCGGCTTTTAACCCTCTCCTACACAGGTCTAATTGTCTCTCCTCGCCTTGGAGCATAACAAATGACAATTCTTAGGGAGCATAGCTTAGCTGAACAAGTATTTATAGAAAAAACATGTTGACTGCAGAAATGTTCCACGCCAGCCGCAGAGGTGCCTGGGAACACACCATTCGCTCTGAATTATCAGTAAGTCTGGGTGTCTCCAGTGCCCCAGGATGAACAAGGAAAAAGTGTGTCTGAGTCGGTGACAAAAACATAGCCTGGCGTGTGCACCTCTTGATAGTGTCAACTTCCTCTCACATCCGCTGCTGCTAGGAATCTGTGCGTGTTCTGCAGACAGCCTTCCTGCAGCAGACACACAGCAAAGGCTCTGCCCAGGCTTTAGTTACCATCCCCAGCACGGATCTGCTGGGCCCTGGGGGAGCTCAGGTTAGACATTCTATGCAGGTGACAACAAAGAGACAAGGCAAACACTGACCACGTCTCAAGGCTCAAAATGTCTGCAGCCCACTTGGCAGGTAAAACTATAGGCATCATGAATCAACTAAGGGGGCAGGATTAACTACTGCGCACCAAGATGGACTTGCAGTTGGTGCTGAGTAAAACTCTTAGGTTTCTCAATCATACATGCTTTCGCTAGCTAGGCAATGGCAGTCTGAAACCAGGTGACCAGAATCCAGATGAAGGTCTTCTAAGGCAAGAAGGAATCATTCACCTCTGCTTCTAATCCAGCTCTCTCCACCAAAACTGTTCCCAGAATCATCTACCTTGGAACATCAAAATATCTGCTTCCACTAAAATGTTTGAGCATAGGCTACTGTCTCATTTCTTAGAGCAATCTTTTTGGCCAATTCATGTTTTTAGGATTTTCTAATTCAGGTGATTCTCAGGGGATCATATTACTTAGTACCTATAAAAACTGTCATTCAATTATTTGTGCTATCTGGACTTCATTGGAAGCATTTGTAATTAAGGATTATAAACTACACAGTCTTTAGGATCCCAGCCAGTTTCCTCCATCATATCCTCAGTTTAGTTTCATAATCGCTTTCATCTCCAGTCTGGCAAGAGAAGTCACGTGTGGCTAAGGTCATGGAACAGTGGTTCTCAGCTGTCCTAATGCTGCAACCTCTTGTGTTGTGGGGATCCCCAAACATAAAATTATTTTTGTTGCTACTTCCTAACTGTAATTTCATTACTGTTATGAATTGTAAATATCTGGCATGTGACCCTAGTGGGAGTCACGACCCACAGGCTGAGAACCACTGTCATGGAAGGCAGTAATGTTTTAAAACACTGATACCTGGGACAGGTGTGGAACAAAACCCCAGAGATGAAAGCCACTCAAAGACCCTGAACACTGGGGTGTCCCTGTCCAATGTTGAGTAGTAACACTCCTGCAATAATAACGAAACAACTAGCCAAGGATAATTTAAATTTCTGTAGTCACTAGTCTAAATGTAGGATTAGCCAAAGACCAAAACCACGAAAGACAGATACACACAGAATTCCGTCTTCCCAAAGAGCACTGCATCAATAATGGGTATTTATTTTCTAAGGAAATACCAGAAAACATATATCAAGTTAGGAGTGGGACAAACCACATTAAAAAAAAAAAAGTAAAAAGCGATCATCTTTCCCACGAGCGACCTTTTCCCCCTCTAAATACTTTCCCACAAGCTGAGCTCCTGAATGCACACTGCAGTGTGGATATGGTTACTGGTCTCACTGGGACCTTCTCATCCTCAAGTCTAGTTTATGTCAAAAGCTGCTTAAAGTAAACCACATAAACTTTAAAAGAACATTTCATTCCTGTGGCATTAAAGGCCCAAGAAGAGACATCACAGGCCTAAGAATACAGAATACAGAGGCAACAAACTCTTAAGATCTCAACCACATGTGTTAGGCACAAAAACTTACATTCCAGAGGGTCAAACCTTCTGGAAAGAGCCACCGTGGCTGCTCTGCCCCCGAGGGGTTCTTTTCTTCCCAGCTCCACAGAACGACAGTTCCATCACCTTTCTGTCCCGTATGGGATTTGAGACTGCACTGCAGAGCCACTGGATGTGTTTGGTGACCCAGAAGGGAAGCAGACTCTCAAGTTTCACTTTCACATCACCGAGCGTCTAGGTTTCAGAAACATACATGAATATGTCCCATATTATACCCACTGTCACGAGTGATAACCACTTCAACTTCCGATCCCTTGTCATGAGATAGCTGATAACACTGTGTAAAGGCATGTCACTGTGATGGGTTTAATAAAAAGCAAAATGGTCAACAGCTAGACAAGAGGTACAGGTGGGACTTCTGGACAACAAAAGTTCTGAGAAGAAGAAAGGGGGAGTCACCAGCTGGACACAGAGGAAGCAGGACATGCCAGAGGAGAGACAAAAGCCACACACCATGTGTCAGCATGCATTAAAAAATGGGTTAGAAGAGCTAGTTAGAAACAAGCCTAAGCTAAGACAGAGTTTTTATAATTAATCAGAAGTCTCCATGTCATTATTTGGGAGCAGGCTGGCAGGACAAAGACTCCTTACATTCCCAAGTCTTTGCTACCTAGCAACAATGAGCTACTACCTAGGAAGTACTTAACACAATAGCCACCTACAAAGTACTTAACACAGCAGGGCTGTGACCACAAAGGAGCTCTTCCTGTTATGTGGACTCTCAGGAGTGTCACTAAGAACCCAATGAGTCACCATCACTGAAAGAACTCAGCGAGGGCTGAAGAAACCCTGACTCTGAGGCTTCCTTGGCCACTGCTTCATGAGTCCTCCTCCCTTAGCTTCCTTATAAAACCAAGAAGGTAGAACAGGTGACTGACGCTTCTCCCAAGCCTCTAAGCCTTTGTCCTAACTAGAAGAAAACTCTAGGAGTCTTTGTCAGCCTGCATTCATCTGAGGAGGCCTCTGAGGAGGCCCTTTCTGCTAGCTGGGTGAAACACCAGACTGAAGCCAGCAGTTTGGTCCTATGGTGCATTCTCCATGGACAGGCGGAGGCTTGGAACATTAACTTTTCCACCAACTAAGATCCTGTCAACCACAACGCCTTCTGCCTAGCCTTCTCCTCACTAAAGGTCTCATAGGACTGTCCAAATGTTGGGTGGACAGTCGAACAGGAACACCACCAAGTAAAATCAAGACATGAGGCTAAGTTTGAATTTAGACACAAATGGGGCAAACTTAGCTTCAAAATGATTCATTGTGTATCTCAAATTCAAGTTTAACTGGGCATTCTGTGTACTTCTGTTGAATCTGGCAATCCCACACACATGCTGCTGCTGGTATAGGCTGCCTCATGCCACCCACTGGTCCTTCTATACAGTCAGCCCAGCACTGGTCCATCTTTTGGGGCTGAGGAACAAGGGTTTACGGGTTAGGCTTAATCCTTTTCCTGTCCAACTGTCCCTCTTGGGCCCTCCTACTGGCTTCACATCGCTGTACACCTACTTACATCCCCCTCCATGAGAGGGTCCCAATCGTCTCCTGACCACCCTTTTGGCTGCAGCCCCCTTACCCGGGCAGTAGCCGTCCATCGGAAGGAGGCAACTCACAGCGTCACCCACGGCTTCATGAGTCATCCACTCTCAGAAGCAACTGCCTCTTTTTTTTCTAAATAAAAGGTCATTTATAACCACAAATTAAAACCATCAAATTACAAGCCTTTTAAATACTGAAGTGAAACAAAAAAAAATGTAGGTTGTGCGAAAGAGAAGCTGGGGCAGAGGCAAAAGGCAGGGAGGAAGGCGCAGCCCAAGCACTGGCTCTCATCGTCTTCTAGGGTTCTGCTTTTCTGCCAGCTTCCTTTCTCTCCTGAGCTCACAACAGCTCTCAAGGGAATGGAAGACGACCCCCCCCCACACCAAGGAACAATGTGGGAAGGGGGGAGGGATATGTGGGGAGGATTGGAGTAAGAAGCTTTGGTTGACTTATAAACTGGCCTCCTCCCAATCGGCCCCCGGGGTGGGGCTACCCTCTAAGACACCAGTGCGATTCTGAGGGACCCCTGACATCTACTTCAGACTGTGGACAACTCATTCTTCTTTAGGCCACTTACTTGGTGCCCACAAACAGAACCACTGTGCATTCCACCTCTGTCTCTCCAGAGCTGAGTCTACAAAGCAGAAAAAGCTAACCCAGTGGAGGTACCTCCTGCACTAAAGCTTGTCCTACTGGGTCAGCTCATTTCCCTAAGCCCAGCCTTGCCCCGGAAAGAATCTGTCTCTTCAGTATCCTATCACAGATGACCCTTTTCCTTAATATCCACAACTGGGCTGGTTAGTTTACTGTCAACTTGACACAAACTCGGATTATCTGGGAAGAAACCTCAGTTGAGAAAATGCCTCCATCAGATAAGACTATAGGCATTTTTCTGATTGATATGGGAGGCCCCAGCTCTCTGAGGAGGGTGTCATCCCTGGGTTGGTAGCCCTGGGTTGCATAAGAAGGCAGACTGAGCAAGCCATGGGGAGGGGGGAATAAGCAGCACCCCTCCTTGACTTCTGTGTCATTTCCTGCCTTGAGCCCAGGCCCTGGCTCCTCTATGATGCACTGTAAGGTTTAAGGGAACAAACCCTTTCGCCCAAGGTTGCTTCTGTCATAGTGCTTATCACAGCAATAGGAAGCCAACTATGACAAGCACTTGCAGCAAGGACCTCACCAAACCCCCAAAGGAAGAGGCTTACAATGAACTACATGACAAAGTAGGAAAGCGTTCAGTATCCTTTTCATGCAATTAGCTCTCAGCAGCCCTCGAGCAGCTAGAAGACAGAACTGCCACATGGCCTGGTCTACTCCTGAAGGTGGTGTTGGGGGGCATCATCACTAAGCTGGAACTGGGAAGTTCAGTCTGAGAATTTTGAAGACCCGTTTTGAGGAGCTGGGGCACTTGGGTCTGNCTCAACAGAGTACCTGCCGATTACCTTTATGTGGTTGTTCTGAGATCTGGATGTGAAATATTTAAGATAGCAATATATGGCTTTGAGATGGATGGGGAGGGCTGGGGAACAGGGAGTGACACTCTGAGAATGTCATATCCCCAGAGTTTTACATCCTCATTTAATCCTCTCAATATCTGCTGGAGAAATAGAACCAAGGTTTCAAACTCACATCTTTTGGACACCAGGGCTCTCTGTCTACCACATCCATCTGTTCCACTTGGGCCACTGAGTTCCAGCTTCTCTTCCTCGGGCCAGCGCGAGGTCACGGCCTTCTCTAGGCATGCACTTGGTAGACACAGACTGGGCATTTCATGGGCTTTTAACAAGGGCCCTACTGAAGGGACTCATCTAACAGAGGCCTTCTTTATAGACTTTTTGCAACAAAGCTGCGTGCATTATGTAGGTAATTGCATTCTGTATCTTGAAACATACTTAGGGAGTTGACAAGAATTGCTTTACTTAGTGGATGATGGTGAGAATGCCATCATCAATGCTGAGCTTTGCCCTGGATGACAGGAAACATTCTCAACTTCTCACAGAGGGAGTCAGGGGCACCTGGTCCTCCCTGCTCAGGTGTCACCATGCCACTGCTGTTTGTAGTTAGGTCCTCTGTTTAATCAATCTCCCTCTCTCTCCTCCTCCTCTGGTCTCTGTGTGTCACCCCCTCCACCATTGATCTCTCTGGTAATTCTTATTTACAAGAAGGGACTTCCTTAGCCCAGGCTAGGCTAACACAGCTTCCCCACTTACCCCGACAAGGATCTGGTGTCATTTATAAGTTATCATTTGCAACTTAGAAATCCTATCGATAGGGAACACATTGTTGTTAATGCTAATGTCAGAGGTCAGTCCTCTGAAGGGAAAGAATCAAAGCAACAATACTGCAGGTGCACTCTGTCAGTCACGGCACCATCAGGTGACAGGCAGGTGACATGAGGTGACAGGCAGCCCCTTCCAGTTGCAATCACCTCAGGAGGATTTAACAAGAGAGGTATTTAAAAAATGACCAGAGCGCAGGAAAACCACAAGGCCTACTGTAGTCCAGCAGGAAGCCTGCAGAAGCAGGCACCATTACAGCCCAAGGCCTGACAGAGCTGAGAGAGCAGACACCCAGGCTTGGACAGGAAGAAATAAAGGTTGGTGGGGAGGGCTGCCCAAGGGGAACTGTGCCTGCCCCAGCACAGACACTGCCAGTTGGGGGGGCAATATTCTCACCTCATTCCCTTCCTCCTCCTCTCCCTCCCTTCAGTATGTGAGTGCTAAATCCAACCACAAACCAGAAACAAAAGAACCCATCAAGTAGGTCACAGAAGTCAAGCTGCTGGGTCACAGGGGACAGAGAGAAAGGAGGGACTTGTTCAGGGTGCAGAGTGTCAATGGCCTTCCATCTTACTCAGAGTTAACAGAGTCCCACGCCCACTGCTGGGAGTACCTGGTGCCACTGCAAAGTTCTCTGTGAACATTTTTGCCAGAATACAGCTTTGTTCAGGCAAGCGTGTTTTAAAAATACATTCATACATGTATTCATACTTCTCAAATATCTATGGGCATTAATTCCATGAAAGAAAAAATATTTTACTTTAGTCATGTAGGAAAAATCCCCATGTATTTTATGCTAAACTTTGTTCTTTTTCTAAAAGAAGTAAAAACAAAAACAGTACAGAAAAAGCAACTCCGATCTTTAAAGTGGACGGCACCAACATGCTTCATTCAATCGGTGCACCAGGGCTACCACAAGGTCCTTTCCTCTCTGCTTTTCTTTCCCCTCCCTTCCTTCTCTTTCCCCTTCTCCCTCTCCTTTCTCTCCCCCTTTCCCTTTCTCCTCCCACTTTCTTCTGTTTAATATCTATGGTTTTTCCAGTGAGATGTATCTCAGTAAACAAACGCATAACGTGCCTCCAGGTTTAAGGGACAGATTCATTCCACCTTTTAGCTTCAACCCAACTAACATGAGTTCTGCTGAGCTAAAGCAGGTCTTGGGAGTTGGCACTGACACCCTCCGTTGCATGAGGTGTACCCAGTAAGTGCTCTTTAAATCTCCCGGGGTGTGTGTGCATCTTCTGACAAAGGAGAAAGAGGGTGGCTCCAGAGCTCCCTGGATGGGACATGTGGCACACGGTGGTATAGGAGATGGCGTGTGTTTGGTTCTAGGACAGCGGTTCTCAACCTGGGGGTCGCGACCCCTATGGGAGTCCAACAATTTTTTCACAGGGTCATCTAAGACCATCAAAAAAACACAGGTATCTATATTATAATTCTTAACAGTAGAAAAATTATAGTTATGAGATAGCAACAGAAATAATTTTATAGTTGGGGGTCACCACAACATAAGGAACTGTATATCAAAGGGACACAGTGTTAGGAAAGCTGAGAACCACTGAGCATAGTCTCTCAGAGATGATAGATAGGTGGCACTAGGTAACCTATGACCATAAGACGAGAGCTTCATTCCTTTCAGGCTCTCAGACTCTAAAACCCAGGGGGCTGCTGCCATGCCTGCAATTCCCTTGTGATGTCTGAGGTCCTTCCTTTGCTAGAGACACACGGTCACCGGCTCGGGTCTTCTGGTTTCACAGCATAGCTTGTTTGCAAGGATGGATTTCACTTTAGCTTAAATGATGCTGGTTTTATACTTGAGGTAATGAAATTTCACTTAAAATTTTAAAAAATTAGCTTCTAATAAAAAGGATTAATCTGAGAGACTATGCGTATGAGTGACAGATGGGGAACCCAGATGACTCAAGTTTGGGGAAACGCTGATACACACAAGCATAGCCCGTGATTCAGAGGCATCCAGGTTTTTGGTTCTAATTGCCAAGCAGGTAGGCAATAATGACTAATTTTATTGCCTTATAAAGAGATAATTCTTTCACTGAAGGTAGTAGTTCTCCTGGCCAGAGACCTATAGCTCAAGGAGAGCAATACTATTTTAGTAAACTGCGTTGCGACCTGAATAATGATTGAACACTGAGGCCCAAAAATTTAGATTAATAGTAAGATGATAATTAGAGACCATAAATATGAAGCATGAAGAGAGAGCAGAATGCTGCTCTCTCTGCACAGGCTCTAACAAGGGGCCCTTGGTTGTCATTGGGATGTGAGAAGAGGGGTAGGGGAACCTTCCTTGAGTCACACAGGCCTTGCTGAGAGCACCCAAGGCCACCAGGGGAATTAGATTACAAAAGCAATCTGTCAAGGTCTGTGACTTCTTTTGGTGTCAGGCTGGTAAGGCTGCGATGTATTATTTCCATGGCACTCACTGATCATCGAAATCACTTCCAACTGCCGCCTCCTACATGAGCTGGAAGTCTGAGACATTTTTGTTCAGCTCTGATCCATCCCCAGACACCCCAAAATCCTTAATTCTAACCTCTTGAAATGAGCATTACATTAATGCTCATTGCTCCTTCCAAGTGGAGGGCTCAGGAAGCATGGCGTCTCTTCCAACAGCGTGGGTGTGCAGAAGCCCAACCCACTTCACACACGCTTGCACATCCCTGTGCCCTAGTCAAGCCCACCCCGTGGGTGAAGCCGGGCATGAAGTCCGCAAGCCCTGCTCCCTACTTCAAGAGAAGACTTTCAATTCAACATATCCTATGCTTCCCAACGTCATGTCAGTTCCCAGCAGAACACATTCTGGAGCTGGGATCCCTCCCCTGTGTACTGCTGCTTACTTGTTTTAAAAATATTTCTACAAAGCATCCATTGTTTTCTCCCCAGTGTGCCACCTCATGATACACTGACAAACTACTGCTTCTGCATGAATAAAAGGGTTTTCCCCAGTGAACAACAGAGTCAGCTGGCACTGGGAATGAGTCCTGTCCAGCAGCAAAGTGCTGTATGTGGCCAACGTGGCTACGCAGGGCCTTCTGTACCCGGTGGGTCCACAAGCAAACAGTCTGCCGTGGCTGACTCTAGAGGCTTGGTTTCAGACATGAAACATAGGGCTGCTTTTTGTGATGTGTGGCTTCGGTTGGAAATTTCTTTAGACTTACTGAGCTGCTAGGACAGGGAATAAATAGACTTTAATTTTTAGTCATCAAATTTAGCTTCAAAAGCAAAAGCTTTAAACATAATATACAGTAGCTGATTCGGTGGTAGGAGTGGTATTCACACAGCGTAGTGTTCAGACCTACGAACAGAAGTGTTGCCAACACTGGACAACACAGGCTACATTGTTTCTGCAGTTCTTATTCTAATGGAATCCAGTTCCGCAAAGGGACTTGTGTTAGAACAAAAGGCAGAATAAAGTTTTTGTCCCATGATTTCTCAGACTACATCTTTACTGTATATACTTTTGGGTGACTGCCCCATCCTTGACCCTTATAGAAGTCTGTTCTGCTTACAGTTCAGCAGCAGGCCATGTGACTGTAGTTATCTAACATCTGACTGGACAGAAATCAACAACTGACCCGAGAAAGACTTATTCATGGGTGGCTAGGAACCGACAAATAGTGTGGCTTGGCTTAAAATGAAAAAGTTACACCAATCAGATTGCTCTGCAAGGAATCTGAAGTTACAGGCTGATACCAGCTAGCTATGGTTTGCTAAGCCAACAGATAATGTGTCCTTGGGTACTGTGGGATCCAGTTAGGGCCAAGGTCAAGCAGGGTTACAGCTGGCCTACAGACTGAAGAATGGAGCAGACAGATAAGGTGACATGGAGAACATGGGGGGCTACAGATTCAGCCATAGACAGTGCGGTTTGTTCTCATGGCTTTCTAGCCCCTTACTGATGCAACTAACTCTAAAGAAAGATGAAATCATCAACTTTGCAGAGAAGCATAGTCCTCACCCTTCACCAAGGAAACATCTTTGCAACAGAGACTATTTCAGAAAACCACAACCAATCAAAACGCAGAGTTGTGGAGCCCAGTCCCAGTGGGTACCCAACTCCTATACCTAAGGCTCTGGGAAGACTGAAGAAAGGGGGCAGGAAGGCTGTAAGAGTCAGGGAACCTGGAAGTCTGCTCTGAGAATGTGCCTCCTAGGAATGTCAGAAGCTACACCCATAAAGTCCCAACAGCAACTTGACTCCCTAAAATGGAGCCAACAGGCCCCCAGCCTACACAAAGAACTACAGACAACATAAGACATGTTGAGGGTGGGAGAAACAGTCTTCCCCAGGGAAGGGCACACCAATTAGTTTCCCAATACAAAACAGCTAGCTCTGATAGATATACAACTAACATTATATGGACTGATTAGGGTATATTTAGGATAATGCATGTCATTAATCAATAATTAATATTAACTATTAATCTATCTATCTACAATTAATAAAAAAGAGGCCATGAATTTGAAAGAGCAAGGAGGGATACATGGGAGGGTTTGAAGGGAGAAAATGGAAGGGAAAATGATGTAATTATGTTATAGTATAAAAATACAATAAATATATTTTTTAAAGAGCCATAATCTTTTTACCTGGAGTAACTTGATGAGGCCTTTGTTCTGGCAACTGAAAACAAGTTCTGACCGAGACAGCAGCCCACAGGGCTCTCACAGGCTGACCCGCAGCACTAAGGACTAGAGAGAGACTGCAGAGAGACATGAACTGTGGTGGCAGGAGCTCAAAGACCAGCAAACAGACAGGCTTGGAGCTAAGCTGTTGGTGTAAGAAAGGGAGCAGAGCAGTCAGAGCTGTGTCTCCATGAGTGTGGGAAGGGCTTTCAGGAGAGCAGGGTTCTGACTTCCTAGCAGGAGTGGGTGGGGCCAGGCCACTGGGAGGGGAGGCAGCACAGATGGCTGCTGGGGCTGTGAACTCAGGTCCTCAAGGTTGCACAATGAATACTTCACTGACTGAGTCATCTCTACAGCTCCGAGAATGTGTCTTTTTATTTTTTAATTTTAGAGGATAACAGTAAGTAGAAATGCCTGCATTTGGGGTAGAAAATATTTCTGTAACTGTAACTAATAGTTGCTGGCCCAGGAAGAACATCTGAGGAAAGAAGAGTAAGTACATGACTCCCTTAGTGGGTGGGAAAGGAGGGTGCTATCTGGCGCATCTGGTTCATGAAGACAGCTGCTGGCTTTCCAGGTAGCCAGTTGGCCAGCAATGGTAGTTTCGAAACCACATACCAAAAAGGAATGAGAGAGAGAGAGAGAGAGAGAGAGAGAGAGAGAGAGAGAGAGAGA